>OX104063.1:67640349-67814578 GCA_944474145.2 Dicrocoelium dendriticum
CGGCTTCTGAAGGAATTAAATCCCAATAAGGCTGCCGATGAGAATGCTATCCATCCCAAACCGTTGTACGATTTGGCTGATGAACTTTGCCTTCCGATTGCACAACCTTTTGGGCAGTCTCTACGCAAGTGCTCACTATCCACTGACTGGAAGTCCGCTATTTTTGTCCCAATTTTACGAAAGGTGATAAGCACCTCCCTGATAACTATATACCGGTCAGTTTGACGAGCGTGCTTGTCAAGTTGCTGGAAACTTACGTTAGGGACGCTCTCGTAGGACACTTGAGAGCGTAGGACTTGCTTACTCACTCAGCACCGGAGTTTATGCTCATCTCTTGCCTTATTAACTTGTTAACGGCTCGTGAACGCTGGGCCATAGCCGTTGATTGCGGCAAGGCGCTGGGCGTGCTGTTCATTGACTTTTCCAAAGCTTTTGACACCTTTCCACAATCGCGCCTTGTGTACAAGCTGAAATCCTACAGTATTTCTGGACCAGTCTAGCGATGGATTTCTGCTTTCCTGATCGGAAGGGAAATGTGTGTGCGGGTGGTTTCCAGCCTGTCCTTTCGTCAATGTGTTCTCAGTGCCGTTCCGCAAGGTTCGGTCCTTGGCCCCTCCACTTCACTTTATACGTTAATGACCTACCCGATGAATTGATAGTGTCAATGCTAACGTTTGAGGATGACTTGAAACTCTGGTCCACCCTATTCGATCCGATTGGTCCACTGACCCCACGGAGGGCTCTGGATGGACTTTGGGACTGGTCCCTTCTGTTGCAGTTTCTTGTTAATTTAGCGAAATGTTTAGTTTTACGCCTTGGTCCGAATGACCGACCGACGCGTTATTTGCTTGGCTGCAACGCGATACCGCGAGTTCAACTCCAATCCTGACCTCGGAGTTTTGCTGTCGTCAGACCTTAAGTGTGGTGTACTCTGGTCGACAACTGGTGGCTAGGATTACAAAACGTTCTGGGTGGTCCGCAGGTTATTCGGGATCATGACCACCGAAATGTCCGTTGGACTATTTTGAGCAGTTGGAATACGGCGATCAGGCTTGTTCTCCATGCCTGGTTCGCGTTAAAGTAGTAGTGGGACGAGTCCTGCGGCCCAGGAAGAATTTGACGCAGGAAGTCAGAAACTGACGTAGCCAGAGAGACTACGTAATTTGGCTATGCTTTACGTGTAGTACGACGGCTTCGATGCGACGTGTTCCCCTACTGTCGTTAACTGGTGGGTCAAGTTTGTCCTGTTTGATTGGACTGCTTAGACTGACGGGAGCGCGATGCTTTCGTGACCACCCATTATACTTGCACAAACCCCGGTCTGACCGAGCTTTGGCTGCTTTTCGTTCATCACGTAATCCTACTTTATTGGTACACGTTGCCTACAGACGTCATAATGGCACCAACGGTTGAACTACTAGAATCTTCTAGACTCCCCCGGTCTGCAGTTTAAAGCCTTCCTCTTCAGATCTTAAACTTTTACTCCCCTACGGCCTACTCTTTATTTACTCACTGTAAGTAACATGTTAATATTGCCCAAGAAATTTGATAATCTTGTCTTCTCCTTTGTTTCCTTTGGTTTTCTTTTATCCTTTACTTGGCTGGTACAGCTGGGACTGCTAGTGTGTGGCAATGGGGCATAGTTTGTGTTACCATGTGAATCGTGTGTGTTTATTTGGCTCTCCGTTATCACATCAATGCGCCAGGTTGTTTGCTTAACGACGTTTTCGAAGGTGGAACATTCACTAGATATTTTACTGTTCCGGGGCCACCAGTAATTAAAGTTGAAGTTGATTCTGTCTTCGAAAGGTACCAGCACTCCCCAGATGTTGGTCCCTCCCCGCTTGCTTTGAACGCAGCTACGGTGAAGTCTATCCACAAATGAGGATTCAGAAATGAGCCTGGGAACTACAGGTCGACCTAAGTGACGTCGACCATTTGTACCACCTTAGAAGTTCTGCCATGCGCCGGCTGACAAACTTTTTGTAGTTGGACGATAAAACTCTCCTTGGGGTTAACACAGTGACTAGGCAAACACTACGGTACAGACTGATGGATGGCGATACACGTGCGCTTCGCAGCCTCAAATTGAAAAGTATTGTTGCATGAATGAGAAGGTACGTCTCCAGTTTTGCCATCACCCAACCACCACTGAAAATGGTGAATTGCATCACGTACCTTGGTGGCTGTGTCATCTCTGGATCACATTACTGAGGAGGTTACTACTCGCTTTAGCGTGGCCTTTCTAGTTTTTATAGAGGCTCAATCATCCACGTAGACGGCGGGATGTCAGCCTGGCAACAAAAAGTAGGGTGTGCAACGCTGAAGTAAGGCCTGGGTTACTCTATGGTTCAGAGACCGCAAGGTCGCTGCGGTGGCCTCGTGTCGAACTCTCAGTTTTGGTTTGAAAGAAGTCCTGGAACTCGCAACCCAGCTCTCCTCTGAGCGTACTTCGAAAGAATAGCAAACCTTCGCGGTTCCGGAGGTAACATGGAGAGAACATGCACAGTTGTTGAAGTCGTCGTGGATGCGACAGTTCTAGCGACTCAAGGAAGGAGTTGCAGCCACGCCGTTGCACCTCCTTTCACACAATCACACACTATCTACGTTAGCTAGAGGTGGGTAGTATCTCAGCTACTGTGCCGCAATACCCAAAAGAACAGATGGAAAAGTGCAACATGTGCTTGCCAGCTGAGCCACCGGTAACGGATGGGCATCGTTTCGGCAAACTACCTGCCATTTATTACGAAGCAGAAAACAAGTAGTTACTGTAGAAATTACCATAAATGCTAAATAATGAGATCGTGGTTTTGAGAGGAGGCTATAGGATAAGGTGGAATAGGGAAACACACAACACGAATGCCACTGAGGTCGGCTTATAGCCATATCAACATGTGTACCAAGCCAATCGTGTTCATCGTCCTTCGGACCTCAACCAGGGAGCTCAGCCGCTCCATTTGAGGCGAACACCGAAGTAAGGGCCTTCATTCCTCTCGACCAAGTCATCGCTTGGCCATCCCTCTTCTTCTCCTTCGATCCACAACGTAATATGCAAACAAATCCCCTCGCGGCCGTTGATGGGCTGGCATGCGTAACACGTAGACTAGCCATAGTCGCCTGGCGAGTAAAATAACGGTGCTGAGCGGTTTGGTTCCTTTTCCTTGCCTTTACCAAGGCATTGAACACACTCGTTGCTTACTCGGTGTTCCCAACAGATGTTAGCTAAATTGCGAAGGAACCGGTGGTCGTACGTAACTAGTCTCTGTATGTCTTCTGACTTAAGGGGCCAGGTTTCACAACCGCACAGTATGATCGAACATACCGCACCACTGCACACTGTACCCTCCTTGGCAAGAGTGAAGTCGCGCTGTCGCCAAAAGTGGCAAAGGTTGCCAAAAGAGCCTCGAGCTTTTGCTTTACGGTTCGCGATTTCACCTTCAATCCCAAGGGTGCTGATACAACTTCCCTGATAGTTTAATTTTTTGTACGACTTCTAGCTGGACTCCACCAAGGGTTAGCGTAGGTGGCGGTCCAGACCAACCTTGGAGAAACGCTTTGCACCTCGGTGATGCAAAGCAATGCTCAAAGTGGTTGGTCTTCAGTGCTGCTCTGTCCAGTGTCGCTTGGCAGGTCTGCGAGCTGTCACAGATTATGGAAATACCGTCAGCATATCTTACGTAAAGAAGTCCCTCTCCTGGGAGCAGCCTCACACATCCTAAGTAGTGTCCTGTGAGCGCGGTTTTCACGACTTCGACAATAGCAAATGTAAGGAGAAAAAAGGACATCGGGTATCCTTGTCTTACACCGCCGAAGGTAGTAAAGTGTGACGACTGCTTGCTAGAAGCCCTCACACTGCCTGAGCTACGCGCGTACAATTTTAAGATAACAGTTACATTTTTCTGAGGTATTTCTTCCCTGAGTCAACAGTCCTAAAGTGCACGTCTATCCACCGAATCGAATGCATTTTTGCTGTCGAGGAACGCGACAACGGTGGGCCGCCAATATATGTGACGGCGCTGCAACCACCGGCGCAAAGGTATGACGTGATCAATGCAGCTACCACGTCGACGGAACCCGGCATGCTGTTCACGAATATGGTTTTCACTAGTGCTAGTCAGTCTGCGAGGGATGACAGAGACAAGCAATGTTGAGGCGCTGGAGTTCAGACTGATTACTCCACGGTTGCCGCTTTCCGATCGTGAGTCTCCCTTCGAAAATTGGGACTATGACGAAGCAATTCAGTCGGTTGGGACAGCTCCCTGCTCTCAAGGTTTCACTTGCAAATCGTACACATCATCCACAAGAGCAGGTCCCGCGACTTTGAAAAGGGCTGGAGGTAGATCACCTTGTCCCGCGGATTTATTTTACTTTAACATTGCAATCTCAAGTTTTACTTCTGAGCGTTAGGGTGAATCCGATAAGAGAGATTTGAGTGCGTGGTGCTCAGTGGCCGGCGAGAAACCTAACATTTCCGACCGATGTACTTGCCTTTCATTTTGCGTGGCCCAAGACTCCATGCGTTTTGACAGGTCGTGGATAGGCTGTCTACCCGTTTCACGTACAGTTTCACTAACAAAAGTTCCCCCGCTGCCGTTTTCCGTATCAGACGGAATAACTTACGAGGTTTACAAATGGCAGAGGCCATTCCCAATCCTGCTGCACAATGAGACCATCAGGATTTGCTGTCTCTCTTCAGGCCAGCACAGAGGTTTGCCCGGGGCTCTTTGCGAGTTTCATTATGTTTGCTTCCAGCAGAAATATGCCGACAAGCATGGATAAGTTTCAGAGACTGCGAAGCGACCCAATGTCTATCTTGGTAATTAGACTTACCACACGAGGATTTTTCTGCTGCTAGTAAGGACTGGTGTATATGAGACCAGTGAGCTTTAACTGCTTCCTCGTGAGCGCTTACGCAACTCGCTTATCAGTCTACTTTTATAGGCATTCACAACAGCTGGTTTCACCAGTTGGCCGGTGTCAAAGCGCCCACAGCATCGTCTTGGGGATCCGCCAAAAAGCAGCCGGAGGTCAGCACATGCAAGTGCATGGTCAGTGTCCACACCGTGCTCCAAATCGAGCAACAGTTCTGGATGCAGCCTCACCATCCGTAACTTATTGCAATGTGCTCGATTTGCGTCCTTATCTGGTTGGAGGCTAGTGGGCTTCAAGTCACCCTTGGCTGATGCTGTGTCGGAAATTAGTGCTCGCAAGAAATAAGCGGGCATCCTCACGCAAAAGAAGCAACCGCTCACCGTTACCTTTTGACCGAGCTGTAGCAACGTGCAGACAATGAAGCATGCCAACCTTAAAGAGGATCGAGTGCTCCAAATGGAAGTCGAGGAACTGGAAGTGGTCGCTTGGTTGGACATGGGCTTGTTGGCAGGAGATGTATGACGCACCGGGTTCACATTTGTTTTGAAACTAGCATGTAAAATCCTAGCAAAGCAAGGTAGGGGAGGGTGAAGAATTGGAGGTTGAAAACAGGGGGATAATAGTGAAGCTGGAACGGGACGATAAGCAAGAAATAGCATAAGAGGGGAATGATAAGATTGGAAGGCTTGTGCAGTGGCATTCAGACCCCAATCCACCCTAATCGATGCAGCAGCTAGGGCACCGTGGAGTACCCTCTGCGGTGTCTAGAGTACCAAGAAACTGTTTGCCGAGGTACTAATTGTTTTACGTGGGCAGGATTATGTCAGGTTGCCCAGGCCTGGACAGGTGAATGATTTGAATCTATGGGTACCCAGCGATATGCTGTATGTTATTAATAACAAAATGTACAGTAGTCGTGTTTCCTGGCTCCTTGTGGTTGATCGGCGACGAAGACAGTTAGATGTTTACTTTCTGGAAGCGTACTGAATTCCGGCAATATGTGTTGCATGCCGTGCCTGCCCTTATACTAAAAGCTTTGCCTGAGGATTACTACGATATCTTACACTTACGTCCTGGTGTGTATAGAAAATATCATATTTTTATATAAAGAGCGACTGGAACTCGCACGACTTGTATCGCAATGTTTGTTGACTGCTATTCGACTTGTAGGGCGCGGCTGAGACGAGTTACGATACGCACCCGTTGTCAGTTAGCATACGACGTGGGGGTCCCTGCTTTTCTTGATGAACGCTCAATATGTTACTCATATCTGATGTTTCTGTGCTGAAACATCAATTATGCAGCGCACTGCATCTACTGGCACTAATTTTTAGACATCGCATCCGACTAAGCAAATGCAATGTGCAGTCCTCTGTGTTTCATCAAAAAAGCGCAGGCTTTTGCCTGTGATTACGAAGGGTTGCTTTTAGTTAGGTTGTCATCATCTACGCACCTAATCTGCCGGATAAGGTGGTCAACGAGGAGGACGAACCTAGTGCATTATTTGTGTTGGGACATTCTTCATGGAAAGGATGCTAAATAATGTGTAAACCATTTGCTTGCCCAGATGACTTGTGCCACGTCGGGATATCCTCAGCTGAGCTACACATATACCCTGATACAGGCCGGGATACGTAGTGTAATTTCGTTGAATGCCTTATGCAACCTGTGCAAGGGCATCAGCTTCAACAAGGCGTCAAATATTATTATTTCCTTAACGCACACTTATCCCTGCCAGCTTTAGATGACTGTGTAGTCGTTCAGTGGCACAGGTGCAAGCTTTTTACCACACATGCAGGAAACGGGAAGCGCACTTTTACAGAGCAGTATATCCTTCATAACCCAATTGCATGTTGCCGGTCACCGGATTAGCCGTTAAACGTCACTAAAGAAAGTACCGACAACTTAGTTAAGCGGACGTTGCCAGTATAGGTTTTAGAGTATAAGCTTTAAGGAAGCTTCTTCGTGCACAGTATCTGTAGTCTGAGTCACACTAGAGAAGCGAAGTAAGGAGACGTCCGTAAAGCATGTATACTAAACAAACTTATTACGTACAAAGAACTAGGTACCACAGTATGCAATCACATATTTAATAGTGTTTATAGATGTATTGCAGTTTATGTCTGCCTGGTTGCTTCTTGTTCGTTGCTTGTTTTCATGAGATTTGCACAGATACGGCGGCCGCGCATGATGGTTCATCCTTTGGCAAGTACTAAGCTACCTACAACAGCCAGCCGACTTGCAACTATCGCCGTCTTCTCCGAGACCTCAACAGCAGATTGGCATTCCGATGATTTCCATTACCTTCCGAATGGATCATCCTTTTGGCAATTTGGAGAGATGCGCATGAACGGTGCTTAAACGGATGGTTTTGCCTCGCTTCGCAGGCATGCTGTCAAAACCTACTCACTAGAATTGTTTAG
The DNA here is from genome assembly GCA_944474145.2 of Dicrocoelium dendriticum. Taxonomy (NCBI): domain Eukaryota; kingdom Metazoa; phylum Platyhelminthes; class Trematoda; order Plagiorchiida; family Dicrocoeliidae; genus Dicrocoelium; species Dicrocoelium dendriticum. Next base: position 67,647,645 of record OX104063.1, read on the forward strand.
CTGGATGGCTCGTTTTAGTACGGAAACAGATTCTTCTATCACAGTTGATTTATTAAACCTGAACAGCTTTGCTTGCTTTCAATGCTATCCGAATAAATTTGTCCGGCGCCTTAAATTTCCGAAAGAACATTATAATACTTCGTACCTAGAGCTTTTCTGATGGCAAACCATGTAGCCATTACTGGACATGAAGAATTTCTTTTGACAGCAACATATCTGTAGGAAATTTGCTCTCCTAAGGTAGACAATCTGTGCTTTTGCGTGGCCTGAACTCAGAGGTTTGGCCCAAGTACTATGATATTTCACCCTTGGCCTGAACGGCATTAATGCGAAGTATCGGTGTATCCTGCATTTGTTTGAAGAATCGCATGTTCGTCTGATGAGTCGACTGTAGCAACAAGGAACCGCTGCACTCTCCGCCTGACATTTCCAGTGTGAACACCTGGACACAGTGTTTTCATTCCAGGCCCAGTATACCACAAAGCGAAAGCCAAATGCAATTAACTCTAAATCCTTACGCGCTGGCGCAATCCTTCACCCCACTTTCCAGGACAGTTCATCTCTTGACCAGCTTCAACGACGAACGGCGGACCTGGACCAGGGAATTCGGTTAAGCAGCGCAGAGAATTGGAGCCCACATGACTGCGAATAAACGAGTGTACTGTTGGTCTGTATGATACATTGCCAGTTATATATTACTATTCAAACATCTTGACGGTAGAGTTCCAGGATGTAGTTGGTTCTTGCCTAGCAAGCGTTCTCCTTAAAAAGCTACAAATGTCCGTTGCTCAACACTGCAAAGTGTTGTGGGTGACACTACCGGATAAAGTCACCATCTAAAAACTCACACTGGAAAGTTGATCAGAGCGACCTGTCACATCCTTCCAGTATATTGTGGAAATGTGCACTAAAAAGACACGTGCATATTTCTACCATCCGTCTCTACTCTAGATATTGCTCGGTTACACATTCTTGAACCTAAAATATCGCCACATCATTAACGATTCCGGGCCTGACTAGTGCACCCGCCGTTGCGGTAGCTTCTGTATATTTTGAGTACAACTTATTTCATGCAAAGCGGGGCGCCTCTTGCAGAACCAGCTCTTGTAAATGCTTGATCATGCAAGGTGTGTTGTGCTTCGAAGTATTAAGGAATAAAATATTTATTTTTTATTTATTCCTTTCCGATGCATTCTGATACCTAACACTCGCGACGATTTATGGTAAACAGTTTCCGCCGCAATACAAATGCGGTAAACGTTGTCATAACGTAACAGAACCACATGATTGAGGTTATACACGCACTTGCACGAGGCGAAGGGGTTAGTAGCATGCCTGTTTATTGCACATTTGTAACGTATGCAAATCTGTTGCACACATTTCCTTTTCACGTTATGTACGTGCATAACAACGTGCCGTCTATGTTGCAGCACCGTGTCACGTTGAACGTTCTGTGTTGTTTCTGTTTGCGCTTTAGTTATGACCAGTAAAACAATTACCAGTGGCCCTTGCTACTTAGCAATGGGCAGCATGCCCTGATATCAACTTAAGCAGCATCAGCTTATCATGGTGCAGCGCATGAACACTAGATTCCAGAATAATGATCCAGGTTTACAGTTGTAACAGTCCTTATACGGACAGGCAAGCTTGCAGTCATTGTTTGACTAGGCAGTAGATTTTTGCGAACCGTTTCCATGGCCATTTTGAGTGTTTCAAACAGAAAAGAGGACACGTACCACACCATTGGTTTAGTAATACCTCCTTCTAGGCTCCCCTGCATTGCTTTGTCTAAGCTGTTACTGTACCTAGGAGACGCAGGTTATCTCGTCTAATTTTAATGGATGAGGAACCAAACCGTGTTCGGAAACCAGCCCTTGCTCATGGCGACTCCTACGGGTCACTGCCAAGGATGTTACTGGCGACTCTGGCACATTACATGGCTAAGACATTAAGGGAAGCTTAGTTGGCAAACTCCGCCATTACACCAGTGTACAGCACGCACTTAAAGTTTAACACATTGCAAAACTTTCTCGACTAAAGGTGATGTTCGCTTTCGCTTTGAGCGCATGCACACTGGTTAGTCAAGTATGAACAAATCATAGTGACAGCAATAGTCTAACCCAGACCTCCAAACCATAGCCGCCGCAGCGACAAGACTAAAAACGGTTAGGAAGCTTGCTGACAGGCGAAAGCACATACTGTGTAATCCTGATACAGCAAAGGAAATTCAAGCAACGGGGATTGGTCATAACCAGCGGCTAATCTTGCTCTCATCTGTTGACGGTATGTGCAATCATTTTAATAATATTCGCGTTATGGGAAATGTAATGCAGCTTTTGTTAACGGAAGTAGCTAGGAGGTTATCCGTGCGATGCAAAGCAGCCGTCGGGTCCAAAAGAAACACGCAGGCTGCAGCGCAGCTGTAATTGACAACCACAACTATTGGTGAAGTTAAACTTCTCAACTACTTAATACACGATCCCGCACAGAAGCAATATAATGCAAGATTGCATCTGAGTTATTTACATGGGTTCCATGAGTACCTGTGGCCGAAACCGCACGCTTGATGAAACGGTTGTTGCCACAGTACAAGTTGAGCGAAATCACCTTTACCGGATTACACACCAAGCTGGCTTTTCAAAAATTAGCGATGTACGCCTATACAAAGTTGGTTGTAAATACGTTAAACGGCATTAGTATACGGCGACAGTATTTGCTCATGGGGGTGACAACAGCCGAAATTGCTTTGTTCGCGAGGAGGTATAAGTAAGTTACCAAATGCATTAAGGTTGGTTTCTAGACTTGCTATAAGCTGTGCCCGCACTATTTACACAGATCCCATGCTCTTGCATGGAGATTGCGAAAAGTGAGCGTATATGTTCCTTGTCCGCAATTACGAATGCATGGTATTTCTTAGGTGTAAAGTTGAAGGGTTGAACGCGCCCATCTTGAAGTTCCTCTAGACAATTACGCAATATTTTGCTCCTTGATTTTATTAGCGGCAAATTATGTGCGGAGCCGCATTTGTGCACGTTTTTTTAAAATGCAAGGTCCAATTATCTATGAGTTCACTATAACATATTTGGACTTAAGTTCATCTGGCTGCTTCAGGCGCTCATTGTACGCCTTGGTTTTATTAGTGTTGAAAGGTTGCGCAGTGCCGTAGTTTGCACGTTTTCTTTGGAAGCAAAATCCAATTCACCACAAACTTCGCGGTAAATTCTTTGTACTATATCATTACACTCAGTTGGCACCTTTGATGGCGCGCACGTGAAATAATCAGCGTAAGTAAACTTGACAAGAAAAGGTTAAAATATTCTAGTATTGCAAAACAATAAATAGGGGTGTTTAAGAGACCTACTAAGGCGGCGCACTTAGCTCGTAGAAACCAACTTAATAAGTAGTGTAATCCAAATGTCTTGCCCAAATTTTGATTTTTAGCTCCAAAACCCAAGCTGAGTACCTTTTAGAAAAAGGTGAAACTTCTTTGGCCAGCATATTGTAAAAGATAGTACAAAAATAAGCTAGTCATAACAAACGTTGACCGCTAATTACGTTAAATTAAAAGCAAGTTGATACGGACAGCATTTAGCAAGTCTTTCGCGACTAAATGACAGCCTAGGAATAATACCATTAGTTGCGTTTGCTAAAAATAACTTTCTACTTCGCAAGCGAATATCAGAAAAAGGAAAGGCAAATGTAAAATGTGGCGAAGTGGTATAAGTTCCGAATAAGCATACGTATATAGAAATGCCCTATACTGCCTAAATTGCCCAGCATTAACTGTGTACGACGAAAGCGGCCAAAAACTTTTCAGACAAGCATTATAATAATAGTCAAATACGTGATAAGGTTTCGCAGAAACGCGAGGAATCCACTAAGGAATGTTGTAGATTTAACAGGCCTCAGGACAATGTATAATATGCTTACTGTCAAAAGGCCTCCGTGTACAATTTTCGGAGAATACTTAGTCACATAAACCACAATGAAAGTAGACTTCATTATTTCTTAATCCTCCACGTTTTTGCGAATTTTATGTCAAGGCTGCGTGAGATAGATCGACTTGGGTAATACAGAAGACCTCTATGATCGTTTGACACGTTTGGTCTAAGGAAGGCTTATATTTGTTAGAAAAATATTGCGTTTTATCTCCTAGACCCTTTTTTCTATATTCATGTCTAACGTAACAAAACCAGTGGGCTAGAGAAGCCTGCCGCTAATAAAAAAGAAATGAGTATTAGAAACATTAAGCAAAAAGCTTTAGCGCGTGAAATCTATCTAGGTCTGCGTTGGTGAAGCATTAACAACCCAGCTTCAAGGGTTTCAGCTTGTTCAAACATAAGGGATTATTTGCCTCGTGCACTGATACAAATTGTTGTGCGCCTGTATGTTTAATTTCGAGCTTCTTCGTCCAATTTTAGGTTTTGAAGCGCGAGCCAGCCGTGTTCTTCCAGGTAGCAAGCTTAACTTCTACTATAATGTCGAAGCAGTTACTACCTTGATAGTATTTCTGATGAGAATTGTACTGGCGCCGTTAGCAAAACGTGAGAAGGTATCTCAAGCGTAGGAAAGTAGGTAAAAGAAAGTGGGAGCTGGTGGTTCACTCACCATTACGCAGAGCACAATATACGCTTTGGCGCCTGTTGAAAGATAAAATTATGCATGGACGGCCGATGTAAAGCGAAGTGGTGGTCAATATTTGCTGGTGGTCCAGCCGGCCCGTGTGTTAGAGGCCTCTCGGGTGCTGGTCAGCTTTCTTGCCAGTGAAATGGAATAAGGTAACGCGCAAATGTTACTGACGAAAGTGGTCGCAGAAGTTGAGTTTGTTTGCATGATGAATGTCTGCTAGTGTTTCTAATATTTATCGGCACACGAAAAACTGATATAACTACGCAGTGGACAAAGCAACCTATGCAGACGTTCTAGGGATAAAAAGGCAAGATATCTGTCAGAGGTACTGACATCAATTATCAGTAACATTCATTAAACATTCGTCCACATAGTAAACTTGAACTTCCGAACTCAAATATAATTTTTGCTCATTGAGCACAATTTGTTGCCTCCGTTGCCATATACTTATGTTCCTCCTATTCCGGTGCCACGGCACGCTGCAAATGAAACCAGGAACTCGCAGCTTTGTCTATTGTGGGTACAAGTGCCCCAGTATTGAGTGCGAAGTACTTCTGGAGAGCTAGCGTTGTGCAAGTGTAACCTACGTTTCACCAGTATCCATACGTCGCTTCCAATAGTGCAAAAGAGAAATACTTGTTCGTCGCAATCAGCCGACAATTCAGATATGTCGACCAGCTATCCGGAAAAGCACCAGACGGCCGTTTCGCCCTATTGGGGCTCATCAGTGGTGCCCATCCTTTGGTCCTCTACGGAGGATCGAACCCATGACTGCTAGTGGTCTTGCCAACTAGCCCGCAGCTTATGTAACTGCGCCATGGAGGACGGTATCTGACTATCATGAATTGTTAGCTAAATGCGATATAGCACGACGCATCCTCCACTGCCATGCAGGCACCTGCCATGCAGATGACTGCGGTCAACCTTCCGTCGTCAGGACTTCCCGTACGGATTCCACAAAATGCTAGGTCAATTCATGGCTGCCGTAACCGGGAATTCCTGACGCCGCAAGGTTGACCGCTGTCATATGCATGGCAGGTGCCTGCATGGCAGTGGAGGATGCGTCGTGCTATATCGCATTTAGCTAACAATTCATGATAGTCAGATACCGTCCTCCATGGCGCAGTTACATAAGCTGCGGGCTAGTTGGCAAGACCACTAGCAGTCATGGGTTCGATCCTCCGTAGAGGACCAAAGGATGCGCACCACTGATGAGCCCCAATAGGGCGAAACGGCCGTCTGGTGCTTTTCCGGATAGCTGGTCGACATATCTGAATTGTCGGTTGATTGCGACGAACAAAAATACTCACCAAAATCCTTCCATTGATAAGAGATATACTTGCTGTTTCCATCAGGTTCATATGCTAGTGTACGCGAACACATACTTGCGTCAGGGGACGGGTGCCCCTCGCCGTATCCGTAACCAGGAGGTTCCAAAGATATGCGGCGCTAGTAAGCCAACTGCGCTTTTTAGTTTCACCTCGTTAGGGTTACCAATCACGTGCCCGTTGTTAGGTTCCGGGTGCAGCTGCCATCCTTCGTGCAAAGTAGGACAATTGCATAAACCCGGCATTTGGGGATAGATAAGCAGCAGTGAACAACTAGTAAGCAGCTTGGAATGAGCGTACGTGAGTACCAAAACGTCCTTCGGTCGTAAGCGATCCAGTTTGCATCTTTGGATATCGAATGAGCATAAGTGGCTATTAAGTTAGGTGGGTTGTGTCCGTGCGTGTTATTCGTCCTGTCGGGGGTACCTCTGGCTGCTGCTTCCGGGACGTACGTCTCACTTAAGGGACCGAGCGGGCTAAATACAGGCGAGGTAGTGCGTAAACGGCTGAAAACCAACTACCAAGATTCAGAGCGGGATGGAACTCTCGCCAGATTACAATTCGTGGCGTGCTCGGCGTCACGGTCACAAATGCTGATGGAGCTTGGGTGTGAAAACATGCAGGGTGAGGGCTGCACTAAAGAAACTGAAGATGTGAATAGATAAACATAGGGATAGGAAACAACAGTTAAAAGCTAGAGGACTTTAGGCAAAGGCATGCTTGTTGGCTGCCTACTTCGACACTTGGAAACGCTACGCGTAGGTGGTGGACAATTCTGCGCCTGCCTGTGGCGACCAAAGGAGGCAGTAACTGGGGGATTAAAGCCGAAGTTGGTTTAATCAGCGTTGCTAGCTAATAAACGTTATAAAGTGTTAGGAGCTGTTTGCTGTTTGCAATCGTTGAGTTGACGTTGTTTTGACGGCCGGTTGTGTAACTCTCTTATAAGGAATACAATTAGCCCGACTTCGTTTGTACCGGTATCAACTGAGTGTACGGTATGTGCTCAGTGGGAGCCAGATGGGGAACAAATGATGACGAAGGGGCACCCGGGTGGCACAACCTGTGTCACCACCGAGAGCTCGCCGAGCAAATTTGTGAGGATTCCCCATACAACCGCTCAGTTTTCCCAAGGTTTCTCCCACTGTAGGAGAAACGTTGCCACAAAAACTTCCAACCCATCACCACTGACCACACGATATTACGCTCCCACACATTTTTGCGATATGCACAACACCTAGCCACAAATTGTGCATTAGATTGCAAGTAATCTACCTATTAGTATATTGCTTCATAAGTCGTTCAGTCTCCCTCTGTAGCTACGTTGCTGCCTTTTCAAACATGTGTTTATTTTTTCTGCACCACCCGAGAAAATGACAAATGTCACGACCACCCAAAAGTGTGTCCGGTATCAGACGATGGTGTAAGTAGGGTAGTACTAAGTGCATATAACGAAGTGGTCTGCTTGTCTGACTGTCATCTGTGCGGCTGGGGTTCCAATCCTAATTGCACTTCTATTGTACGCGCTCAGGCGGACCTATAATAAGATAGGAAGGGTACAGAGCAAATTGCGAAGGCCGCTGCGCAAGTACGACTTGCACCCTTTGAACCTTCATGTTCAAGATTCATTTATTGTGAGAGCCAAACGGTAGAAAGCTGCCGTGTAAATCCACCTTCGAAATCGTCGTTGTGCCTACAGGGCGTGTCGAGTAGTAATCCACCAAAACAGTACCAAACCAACGCACACGATGCACGAGTCAACCAACTAATGCTCCCGTGCCCTGCGATAGCATTCATTGCTGTGCAGTCCAAAAAGTAAACGCTAACTAAAGGAAATAAGAAAAAACCTTACAAAAGGAAAGACAGAAGAATGTGGTTAGGCAGCGGCACGCTCACGCAATCACTAGCAAAGGAGCTACATTTTTTCGGGGGCTTACAGCCGGCTATTGAGGCAAGGAAGCTATAAAATGTTTTTTACTGGTAATCGTGATTAGAAAAGTGCCTAAGTAGAGAGGGTAAACAAAAAACTCACAGCACAGCATCCATTGTGGTCTGCTCCTGGTCATGTCAACAAGCGTATCTGATCAAACGTGTTCACCGTCCTTTGGTCCTCAACCAGGATACCTTGATGCACCCACGGAACTCAACTTCGAATTAAGGGCCTTCATTCCAATTGACAAACTCTTTTGGTCACCTCTCATCTTCCACGCGCACCACCGGCGCACGAACAACGCACTTAACAGGAGTCGGTGGACTGGTTTTCTTAACACGTGGCCCAGCCCACAGTGCCTGGTGCGTGAAATAACCTTGCTTATCTGGTTGCTTCGTCTTCCTACGCCACAAACAAGGTGTCGAATTTGCTGACTGCTCACACGGTGTATCCAGCAAATATGAGCCAGACTGGTTAAACCGGCAGTCACAATCAACTAGGCTCTTTATGTAGACGGGGCTATAAGGCCGGGTTTCAAAACCGTACAGTAGAATCTAGCGCATGGCTGCGTTGCATACGCTAACCTTAAGCCAATGGGTGATGTCACGCCAAAACCATAGGTGGCGAATGTTAGCTAATTCACCTCGAGCTTTTTCTATACTGTTTGTGACCCCACCTTCATGTTCAACGGCGTTGATAGAACTATCAGGGTAGTTGAACAGCTGCACAACTTCTATCTGATATATACCAAATGTAAGCGCAAGGGGCTGTTCCTGCTAATCTTGAGCAAAAGGTTTGCAATTTGAGTGCAAAGCATTTCCAAATAACAGTGACTGCCAGCGCTTAACGGTCGAGTGCCGGTTTGTACGTGTTTGAGCTGTCACAGATGGGAGCAATATCCTTAGCCTACTGCAGGTAAAGAAGACTTTTGCTAGGGTGCAGCTCCATACCTTCTAAGTAGTGTCCTGTGAACTCGAGTTCTAGGGGTTCGTCAATAGCGAATTTAAAGAGGAAACGTGACAGCGCGCATCCTTGTCTTAAACCACTAGCGATATATAAGGGCTGCGATAGCTTGCCGAAGTCCCTCACTCTGCCTGAGATACGCGCCCACGGCCCTGGTATACTATGTACATATTTCGAAAGCACACTGTATTTGCAGTAGGTCCCGAAGCGCGTTGATTCACTGAATAAGAGGCACCGTTGCTGTCGTGGAACACGACAACGACGGTCAGCCAATAATCGTGACCGTGCTCCAACGACTGACGCAAGATGAATATGTGGTTAGTGCATAACTTACCAGGACGAAACCTGGCGTAGCACTCACGAAACTTGCTTTCGCTGTCGCCAGTCAGTCGGTGAGGGGTTACAGATGCAAGCAATTAGGCGGCGTGGAAAACCCTAGTCAGTGCACTCTGCATGCTGCCTGCCGGTCACGACCGTCCTTTAAAAACCGGCACAGGAACCCATAGGCTCCTGCCGGTTAGCTCCGTTTCTCGCTCCCTCGGTTACAATAGTACTTTGTAAAAATCCTCAACAAGAGCAGGGCCTACGAATGTGAAGAGGGCTGGATGAGGGTCACTAGGTTTCGTTGCCATACGCAATTTCAACAACCCAATCGCACGTTCGGCATCTGAGCAAGAGGTTGGAACAAAATGGACACGCTAGGGTGCAGGACGATCACCGGCCCATGCGGGTTAAAGCAATTCTTGTCGATGAACCCGTTCTCACAAATTCTCAGCCCGACGCCCTAAGCTTTTGACAACTTGTGGAGAGCAAGTTGGCACCCGTCACAAATTATTCCAGTAACACCTCTGATGCTGCACGTTTCTCAAATCAGGCCAAACAACTCTTGATGAGCACTACGAGCAGCGGCCGCTAGTATATCTGAACACGATGAGTCAACCACGCTTCAGACCTCTATACAGGCATGCGCGGCGTCGGCCCAGAGAAGTTGCGAGTCCCCTGTCGTACGCCACTAGCCAGAATGTAAAGCCGGGCATCGACAAGTTCCAGAAACTACGAAGGGATTCAGTATCTAGTTGGGAGGGTGGCTTTAATGCAGGATGATTTAACTGGTTCTATACCATTTCCCAAACAATTTAAGCCAATAGGCAAGCAATTCCAGCCCAAAGAATTAGAAATTAAGGTACCAAAATATTAAAATTTTTTATTCCCGACGAAGTAAGGCATGCCGGTTCATGCGTCCGTGAATTATTTCGCGCTTTCTGTACCGTCTCGCACTTCGCTCGTGTGCCGTCAGCTAACAGAAGATTGGATTTGGGTGTAGTGGGAAATCGTTTCACGGAGGGCGCAAATGGGTGCCGCCAGCAGGTGCTTCAGGGCAATTCAGCCCCAGCGTGATAACGGATGGCATGACGCGAGTAAGTCTAGTGTAGCGTTGGTTCAACAGATTCGTAGTAGTATGAAGTTGAGGCTCTGTAAGATAAAGTCTTGCGGCATGTCCCGACTCATCCCCTTAACAAACATTTTGGCGAAAAGTGCTGACATTTGTGTTCAATTGCATCACAGTCGGCAACCAGTGTCCTTGCACCAAAAGTTACCAAGTGCTTATAACAGAAAGCATTTGCATTTAATTGGTATATTGCGTGTGCGGCAAGAAGAGAAAGACGATTGCCGCACCTATTCCATGTCCCTGATGAAACTACCGCAGCGCAAGGAGCTTTCTGACATCGAAGGAAGCAATTTGCTGTGTACCAAGCAGGGCACTAAGGCTGTAGCGCGGCTACTAATGCGGCAGTCTTAGTGCAAGTTACAAGGAAAGCAACGGTTGGTTTGCAAGCCAGGGTGTCACTTACATAGAATGAGCTAGGTAAGTCAGAGCTAGCGTGTGCTTCACATATCTAGGATGGAAGAAAGTACAGCTCTAAGGAGTTCGTACAAAAAGGACAGTGCCTAACAAATTCCGTAATTGGTGAGGGTGTGAGACACAATTACTCGTTCATTTATACCACAATGCACTGTTGATACGCCATCCTGTACGCTTAATATGACAGCCAAACCTTACCTGGGCGTGCTTTCGGAAGCGCGCAGAGGCAAACAGTGGATGTGACAATAAATGGCGTATCGTGCCAAAATAGGTTGTTAAACAATGCTTAATGTTTCTAAAACATGTGTTCCTCGCCAACAAGCTATTACATTTTAGTGAAACCCTACGTTCATTGGGCGCGTAAACCTTAGAGCAATCAAAGAAACCGATTTGCATGCTTCTGGCCATCCCAGTTTGGAAATACGTGGCCACAAATTGGGGAGGTGGTGTTCCAGTGCAAACGCATGGCTAAGGTATTGGAGGTGTGTCGCAAGCGTAGTAAAAAGCGCCGAACGGCGTACGTATTGAATTAGTTTAAACCCACTCCCCAGTCGGCGGTGATGGAGCGCTCTCACTTATGCTTGTCAACAACGGTAGCAAACCTTTCGTTTGAGTCGTAAAGCTGCAATGTATGCAACGTCTTACGTAACCAGCGACTTGCGTAGTGACCAAGTCAAACGGGACTTTCGCAGGTGAGCTTGCTATCAGCCAACCTACAGTAGCTCAGCCGCCAATATCAGTAGTTCATCCAAAATATGATTAGGTGACGACCTCACAAAGGTCAGTTTGAAACCTCACCGCACGCCCACACCTTATAACACGGGCGCGACATTTAAAAACAGTTTCCTGTCTTTTACAAGTGGTACAAGGCCTCCTTCTCAAATTTTCTAGGGTGCATTATTGCAAAACGACCCAATGAGAGCTAAATACGCTTCTACCGAAAGCGCAAAGAAAACGCGAGTAGGCTTCACAGAAACCGCCTCTTCATGAATTTGGCGGTCAAAGGCAGCCTCGACACATAGTCCGTAGAGATAGCCACTCGTCTTATCGTCTCAATAAGACGACAAACACTAGGGTATGGCTCGCCAGCATACGGTCCTATAACCTGGGCTAATTTAAAAATGGTTGAGCGGGTATGGCATGTTGACAGCTAGCAGAGGCTTAGAATAAGGGTCCGGGTGCGTGCCACCTCCGGTAGCATGTGACAAGCGGCGGCATTTTTAGTGCAGGTTTTTATCCGCTGCCAATCAATATTCCTTGAAATTAACTCCATTTTTGTAGGGAACTTGAAGTATGATAAGCATACTGAGGTCGAGTATGCAATGGGTACTACAAACGTTGAGCACTTGGAAACAGTAAGTTTTTTGTAAGCATTGATGCATTGGGAAATGTTGATAATGCGGACGCAATAGCTGCGCGCGACGCTGGAAAAGTGGAATAACAAGTACACGTTTTCAGGAAAATACAAACGTCAATCGATTTCATGCCTATTCATCGGTCACTCGGTAAGAGTGACTATAAAATTCCCACTACGCTTGTCCTGCGGTTGTTTGTTGCGATGAAGCACGTCGTTCATGATTGCAATAAGTGGTACCAGCTAGAAAAATACAAAGCTGTAGCTAAAATTTAACAACCAACTTGTCTGTTGGAGAGCTGCGTAAAAACTAGCAACGATTAAGAACACGTAAGGTGTATTCTATTAAATTAGCAGCAAATGCAGGTTTAGAAATGGGTAGTCCATTTTTGGACTGATCAGGGTTTTAGCTGCCAGAGAAATTTAATGCAAAAGCCTTTGATCCAGAGGATGGTATACTAAATGTCCATTCTGGCCAAAAAATAGAATCAAGGAATCCGAGTGATGAACTAAAGGCGATCATAGGAAATGCGTGGCATGAAATTTTGACTAGAACCCATGTTATCGTCCTGCTTCCTGTGCAGAGAACAGGACCCTGTGTGACCTCCTAAACATGAAGCAAGAGGCCAGAAGAAGGGAATTTTTAAACTTTTACATCCGCTAATTTCGTGTGAGACAGTTCTTTATAACCCTTTGGTGACACCAGCTGGGAAGGAAACTGGGCATATTTTCAATGTTGTTACACGTTCAAAATGAAGTAGTGAGCATTTTGGTATTTAGATGATAATAAAAATAACTGATTAACTCAAGAAAAGGAAATACGTTTACCTAATATTTAATAATTCCTCCAACGTATCTTCAACTATCAGAGGAGTGACAATGGATTAACAGTAGAACCGTCGTTTCCCAGCTTCAGCGAGGCTAATGGTGAACGAGCAGGAGAATCTCCTGCATTGGTGATAAGTGAAAAAGCACGAACCTTGGCTTTGTGACTGACGTGGCCAGGAATTAAACGGTGCTGCTGTTATGGTAACCCACCAACTAGGTACGCAGTGACCTTTGTAAAAGCAGTGCAACGTACCACTTTGTCATGTACAAACCAGGCCCTGAAGCTAAGTTATGTTCATGGAGTTTGTGTAACAGCCCATCCTGGGATATTTTTGACAGAGTAGACCGGCTAATCTAATCCTTTTTACTTTTAACTATTGCTGTAATTGTTTGATCTACGGCACCGGTATAAATATAAAATGCCTTTAAACTTAGATGGCGTGGTCTAGCAAACTAGCTAATGTTGTGTTGAAGAAACACGCGAAACTCATCACTCTGAATTATTTCACCGATAAATGAGAAAATGCTACCACAATACCAGGTGCATCGTCACTTCTGCAATCGGTATTATTGTTAATGTTTAGTTTGTGTTTGAGCCTTTGTGGATCCGTTCTCAAAGCAAGCAAGGATGCATAGATCTGTCTTAGTAAATGCTACCGTAGCTGCGGCAAAGTTCTGTCACGTTTAAAATGTTAACAGATTTCTGCTTCAACACAGAGAAAAACTGGTTGAAAATGCATAGAATAATGCAAAAATAACGTTCCGGTGAGTTGGAGATAAGCATGAATTTTCGAATCCGCTAAGAAGATTGAGCCGAGGGATGTTTGGTATATAAATGAGTTAAAACAAGAAATATTGTCAGTCATGGAACGGTTGACAATATGCTATAGATTTCATCGAATTCACCACCTTGCAAAAGATATGCTGTGCTTGCTCCGTTAAATCTGTTTGATAAGATCTGCGGTGGTTGTGCATGTTATGAAATATATAGGAAAACAGGAATTCCATGTAGATAAGTGAAGTTACAGCACTTAATAAAAGCTTCTGGAAACGGCAAGCTTAATATATGTTCAGAAATTTTGAACTTCATTCAGAAATATCAATTGGAATCCGCTGTGCATCTTTCTCACTAGAACTACTAACACAGTTAACTGTGAGTTTGCATTCGCGAAAATGAATCATATAACGCACTACCTTCAACCATTAATGCACCAGACGTGGCTCGAAGATTAAAAGTTTTCCCAGCGTGAGGAAATTGGCTAATGGACAGAATTTAGCTGGTGTCAACAACAATATTTCTTCAAGTTATGCACGAAAAATATATCTGTAAATGTTGCGCACGCGTGTCGTAATGATACCGATACCTGCATTTGTGGTGGTACGCTAACTTGGACCTGCTTTATTAAATGAAGCCAAATATATGACAGCTGTTCGCACACGTGTGGGTTCCGGGTTTACAACTGCCAGCGGGGCGGAAATACGGCCTTCGCCCTGGGCGGAAAAAGTAGTTGCCATGTCGCTTTCCATGGGATGGAGCCCCAACCTGTGGGGTGTGCCGTATGAAGCCCGGTGTAGAAGACTGTGGCTTTACATCCTATCGTGTCGTCGATTGCGTGTTTTACGTCAAGATGACGCAGCGGTTAACACGTCTCGGTGAGTACCGCATTTTGAGGCCGCTACAGCAAATGCGCGCAAAACTTCACACGAGGTCACGGATACAAGCTTGTAGTGTCGGATATGAAACTGGTCGTCTACAATCTGTTTTTCGAACGGCGAGTGGTGTGTGTGTGGATCGAGCTGCCGCAGTACCAAGTTATGGGGAAGTCGGGGTTAGTTAACATGGACACCCTGGACAAACACTTTACAGATATAAAATATATCAAGCACACTCTAACCTAACGAGTATTGGTTCCAGAGTAATACTAGTTGCAAACGCAGAGGGATATCTATTTTGGCTTCTTCAACTCAGTAATCTGTAACCAAAACCTGACTTAACGCAAGACGCTGGAAGCGCAGCCCAATGATAAACTTCACACGCTGTTGCGGGTTGGTTTCAAAATTGATACTACTAATGTGGGTGTTGGGATAAAGGTGTTTGCTTGGTTGTCCGACAAATCGGGTGCGTCATAAGTTAGGCTAACCGTGTACTTGACATTTTGCGGATGGACATATGTTAGTCGGTAGACAATGCGGTCGAAGCTGTGTTAGTGGCGTACAGCACGACCTTGCCAAAACTAACTGTTATGTTTGTAAACAGAAGCTCTGGAGAGCATGCAAAGGAATGTTCGAAGTTTGTTGCTGCCAATCCGCAAACAAGTGTTTGATATTGCGTGGCTTCAAGCTACAGAAACGTTGTCAGGAACCTATTACCTGCAACTCGGCGTCCTGTGCTTTCGGTGTAGATCCTTTTGAGATTACGCCACTAGTACAGTTATTAGACCCACCAGTTACACAGGCGCCGGTGTATGGCTTTTATAGTCATTGAATCCGCCAAATCACTAAACTGCTTAGATGGCACCAATCGCTGCTGATATATATATGTATCCTACAGCTGGACTTTGTGCAGACGTCAACGGAACATGGATAAGCCCTAGTACAACATAAGGCGTACAAACCATCAGGCACAAATCAACAGCGATATAAATACACGTTAGCAGAGAGTCAGCAACGGACTTTAGATGATGAGCCGCAATAGAGAAGATAAGAACCTAAAAAATTACAATAAAAATTATACAAATTAAACTACAAAGATATAAGTTGTTAAGTTTTAAGCTATGCGTTTTGTGATATTTTGGGATTAGATGGAGTAGCTAAAGGGAGGGAGTGAACATAGAAACTACAACACAAACGGCATTGAGGAGGAGTTTTCTTCATATCAAAACGTGTGTCCAAGCAAACGTGTGCATCGTCCTTAGGACCCCTAACAGGCAGCCGGGATGCGCAAACCGACTTCAGGTTAGAAGTAAGGGATTTCACACCTCTCGACAAATTCATCGTTTGGCCTACCTCGTTCCCTTCCAACCGTACCAACGTCGCGCAAACAATGCACGTCGCGGGAGTCCGTGTGCTGGCAGGCGCAAACCTGGCCAAGCCATCGGAGCCTGTTGCGTGATATAATGACGCTGAGCGGTTCATTCGCACTTCCTGCACCAAGTACGCGACGCCGAACATGCTCATTACTCACGCGGTGCTCCCACAAGACATAAGCTAAGCTGAGAAGGCTGCAAGGAGCGAATTCCACTAGCCGTTTTACGTGTGTCGACCTGCGAAGCCAGATTTCACAACCAGATATGAGGGTTAAACGGACTGCTGCGCTACAAACCTTGCGTTTCAAGGCGAGAGTAAAGTCGTTTCTGCGCCACAGGTGGCGGGGATTAGAAACAGCACTTCCAGCTTTTGGTATACGGTTTGAAACCACATCAACAATCCCATGGGCGCTAATATAGCCACTGGACTTCCTGAACTACTTCTAGATGATCAGCACAATGCGTTAGCATAGTGGCGGGTTCCTGCCACACTTAGAGAAGCACTTTGCATTTCGATGGTTTAGTGTACAGCCCAAACGATGGACAGCTATTGCTAATTCGTCCATGGCTGCTTGGCACGTTTGGGAGCTGTCACAGGTTAGCGCAATATCATCCGCATACCGCGAGTCAAGAAGTCCCACAGCAGTAATTAGCTCCACACGTTTTAGCTATTGCCCACTAAGTGCTGTTTGCATAGCCGGCAACTGCGAATGTAAGTAGAGAAAGAGACAGCGGGCAACCTTGTCTCACACCACTGGTGATACTGAAGGGTGGAGACAGTTTGCCATAAATTCTCATCAAGCCCAAACTATGCGCTTACGGCGCCTTGCTAATGCTTAGTATTTATCAAACACCCTTTGCCACAGCAGGCAGTCCCAAAGGGTACATCAATGGACTGAATCAAACCCAACTTTTATGACAAGCAACGTGATGACGGTGGGTCACCAATAAAGATGGTGATGCTGTAACAATTGACGCAAGGTAAAGATATGATCGATGATTTCCGACCTCAATGAAACCCGGAATACTCTTCTCGCATCTGTCTTTCACGAGTGCTAACCAGGCTAAGGCAACCGAGATACGCAAGCAATTTGGAGGCAATCGAGATCAGACTGCTCCCCCTAAGCTAAGCTGCGAAGGCAGCGACGATCGAATTAACAAGCATCTTTATGTTTGCGGACCTGATGGGCTGGGTTTCTCAACCCTACAGATGGGTAAGACGGACGGCTAGTTTATAAACTTTGCCTTTCATGGCAAGTGGCATGTCGCGGCTGCGGCACAGGTGGCGGTGTTAGCAACAGCACCTAAAGCTTTTGCTATACTGCTCGTGACCTCAACTTCAATCCAAGCAGCGCTGACATAGCTGCCCAGCTACTTGGTTTTCTGAAAGATCACTGGCTGCACACCACTATGCTTTAGCGCAAAGTTGGGTTCATGCCCGCTTGGAGAGGCATTTTTGCATTTAGATAGAGCAAAGCAAAGCCAAAAACAGCTGGTGCTAATTAATCCAGTGCTGCTTGACGTGTTTTTGAGCTGTCACCGGTTAGGAAAATATGGTCCGCTGGCTGCAAGTCAAGAAGTCGCTCACGCGGAAGTATTTCCGCACTGTCTTGGTCGTGTGTAGCTAATGCTGTTTCCATGACTATTTCAGTAGGAAGTTGTAGAGGGAAGGTGACAGCGAGCAATCTTGTCTTACACCGCTGGAGATATTAAGGTGGGGCGAGATTCTGACAGAAACCCTAACTCTGCCCAAACTATGCGCTTACAGCGCTTTGATAAGGCTTGGTATTCATCAGTCACACCTTTCCTCATCAGACCGTCAAGTAAGTCACACCAATCGACCAAATCAAAGACACCTTTTAGGTCAGGAAGCGCGACAAAATTAGGTCCACAATAAACGCTGCGGTGCTTCAACAAAGGACACAAGGGAATAGGTGCTCGATGCAGCCACACTATCAGGCATTACGTACGAAGTCCTTTGGTTTACTTTGCGAAATCACAATCGCCACCTTCATTTAAACAGCCTGGGATAAGATTAAGCAATAATATCGAAGCATCTGCTTCCTACACCTTGCTTGCGAAGGTAGGAGGGACACGAACCCGGTCTCCATGGATGGATAACAATGACAGTAATCAGTTCCGGAAGCGTTCTGTTTGGTGGAGTTCCTACAGGGCAGCTATATCAACTGTCCCCTGTATTGTGCTCACTGTGGCAAAATATAGAAGCTAAAAACCATTAAAAGAAGCTTTGCTGTTGCATCAAAACGGATTGGCTGATAAAGCTTCGGTAAATTCGAAGATGTTTCCACTTACGTTAAGGGGTGCTGTGGTCCTCGACCTTTCCTTATATTTGCATGCTGGTGACAACTTGTCATAAGTTGTAGTTATAAGGATCTGCTAAGTTTGCTTTCGGAGCCATTTGGAATATTACGTCCAGGCTCGCCCATCTTGCCTCGTTAGGGACAAACTGGAGCACCAGAGGCTTTTGTGTGTAAGTGTTAAGTTGTTCAAAGAGTTTCGTAGGCAAAGGTGCCTCAAGACGCTACATTCCTTTTGTATGTATTAATGCGCTGCCGACGGCTTATAGAAGACCTGATCCTTATTTACCACATTTTAAGAGGCGAGGTTGGACGGGACTTGAGCTAGCTATGTGGCCCGGCTCGCCCGCCTTTTCTTCGCGGTCATCCCAGGAAGCAACACAAGTCACATGCCGACAGCCTCAAGTCGGAGTTTTGTTATCGAGTAGAGGTAGCGAGCAACGGAAATCGCTTCCAGAAAGTGTAGTCACTGAAGCCAATGTTAAAGTGTACCGAGCGCCATTAGGAAAAGCTTTGATGGCAAAGCGAAACCTTTTCTTTTTCCTAAGCATATGCATGGTCCAAATTTGAAGTCGTGGTCTATGTTTTACCTAACCCTTTGGTATTTGGCTTCATGCAACTTGTCTAGATTCAAGCTTAAACCTATGTACCGTCTGTAAATTTTGTACTGGTCAATTATTTACTCGTGGGTTTTTCTCAGTATGCTCATGCGCATTTAATCCACTACCGCGTTGGTGCAAACATAAAACTTCAAGCCTAGTTGGATATCAACTGTTAAGCAGCTTTTATGCTGCAAACCTTGCAGTACCGTTTACTCAGGTTACCACCGCACATATGCTGCTTCCTGCTTATGTACTGAGTTTGACACCTGCAGATTGGCTGTTCAAAACAGTTGTACGCATATCACTTGGACTGATCAACGCGGCGTGAGGGTAAGGTTTCCTTGCCCGCGTCCATATCTTTGCGGATAGTAGCGTCAAATACAGCATGACTGCTGATGGTAGTGTTTATTCTGCGTGATGTAGATTGAACGCACTTCAGTGGTTTGAAAGGTGTTACCAATCGTTGCAAGTCCGGTTTTCAAACGGTTCTTGTCAAGAAGCTGCGTAGGCACTGGAACGTCATGGTTAGCGTATTGCCCCATCTACTCCAAGAATTTTATGTAGCCCGTGACATAACAATGCTATGCATCGCTCTCTTGCGTGGTGCCTTTAAACTTAAGAGTACTATTATTACATGTCCACCAGTACTTTGGCAACGGCAGTTAACTGAGTTATAAGGATGCACCAGTGACCCAAGTGGCCAAGTGCCTGCCTGAATGATTGACAGGCCTCCATAAAGTGTTGTTACTCATGTATGTTTGTGCTTTAGGGGAACTCTGCTTAGACGCCACTAGAGTGCCGTTGTGTCTGGCCCGGAATATAGATACGCCGACTCAGAGTCAAGGACAACAAAGGCATGGACGTTACTTTGTCCGATGGGGGCGGAAGATAGCGTGTACGTTGTTTGGCAAAAAGTGAAAGCCATAGGACACTAATAAGTCTGCTCCCCTCATCCAGGTCACAAAGAAACGATGCACAAGCGGTGTCTCCATGGACGGTACAACAGTAACGGGCCTCTGCTCACAAACTGGTAAAGGTGATAAGTAAGTAAATAGTTTATGCTTAGCAGGACAAGGCACACCTGTGAAGGTGTGATAAGTCTTGTGCGTCTTGTAGTTTTAATCGCATAGGAATGACCTAGGTGAAGTTTTACAGAAAGTTAAAAGGACGTTGATCTCAGCTTCTACGTATGGACAATCGCCGTCTAATCATGGCATCAAAATCTGACGTGCTGGCTGGTGGAAATATTGGAGACAAATCGGTTGACTAAGCCAGGGTTAAATAAGGATTGGCCGTACCGCCATATACGCACAGTTAGAGTGCACCCCTTTAGGATAATAGTTTCTGGGTTAGGAATCAGTGTGCTAATTGATGTAAACATCTGGAAAAATTTTGAGCATGGCGGATAGGTACCGAAGTGAAAATGGGTAGCGGGTAGGGTTAATGCCCTTGAGTTGCTGCAGTCATTAAAGTTTTTGCAGAAAATTATTGAGCTATTCTTGTATCCAAGTAGTTAGTGGCTGAAAGTGCATTTCTGATGCGGTGGGGTCCCGAGGAGCGCCAACTGTCCCGGTTGGTAACTAGTCAGCGAGAGAAGTAACTTGCAGAAACTGTAGCATAATCCTAGATCCATTTCCAGGTGAGCGAACCGTGTGCCAATATGAGCGATAGCCAACATCGTGGTGTGGACTAGCCGGATCTATTCCCCGGCTAAGTAGGTGCCGACCACTGTTTCCAGAACTCTCTGGAAAATGGGCAACAGACAGCGGGAAGCCAAAGATTTAGCAAGACGGAGAAGTAATGCCAATACAAAAGTATATGGATGTCAACAACACAGAGGACGTATGGCTGCAAACGTTATAGCATGTATAATTGTTGGCAGAAAACTAGCTACAGGAGTGCTTTCAATACGGTCAAATAGGGAATCATGCAAATTAATGCCGTTGCTTTTAGTGGCAGTGACCACGGTGAATAAGGCTAACGTACCTACAACATCCATGCACCGGTAGTTGCGAAAGGTACCGGAAGGTTGGAGAAGGTTTAAGAAAAGCTACTGGTTGCTCATCTCTATTTCACCGAACGTCAGGACGGCATATTCTCAAGGCGCCCCAACAATATATTTACTTCTCCTCGCGCTGCTGCATTCTGAGTTTCTGCAGACTATAGGAAGGTATTGAACTGGGTACGGAGACCCACTGCTCTCTTTAATTTACCTCGACAGCCTTGTTTGGCATGCTTCCAATTACCCGATTACGCTTCTCCAAGCAAAATCTCACCTTTGGAGCTTTCGTTCCCTGTTTGTATTTCCACTCCAAATGAACCACTTGCTTTCAAAGCATTGCACATGTATAGTCTCCACCAGGCGGTCTTAGTAGTACTGACACGTCTCTGTCTTCTAAGACGTTAGCGATCCGCGTTAGTCAAATTCGTGCCTCCATTAAACTTACTTCGATAGCATAGTTGTTCCTAATCAGCATTTGTAAATATAGACCCCTCCATCTTTAACTAACCTTTTCTGTCTGTTTGTTGTTTCCAGTCACTCTGAGATTAGACAAGGTTCCTTCACCGAGCCGAAATGATGTAGTCTCGTCTTTTCTGTTGCGCAATCGCTTTTAGTTCATTGAGACATAAGCGCTCCGTCGTTGGCAGATCTAGCGCTCCCTTGTGCGTCCTTACATATGCTTTTGTTTTTATTTGCCCTTATTCAATATAGGCTATCCCATCACGGACTAACACTTTTTTGCTTTAGGGCCTTAATTGCCTTTCTACTTGTATTGGAAGGTACACACAAAAGTGTCTCGTAAATGTTTTCCCTTCTGAATTCTACTTTTAGGCTGCGCGATATATATTACCTTAAACTCAACCATAATATTTGCATTTCTTCCGTTGGATGACCGTCATATTTGCATTTTATAAATATCGGCTATTTAATCCTGAAAATAAACCGATCTAACGTGACTTCCTTTAGGTACTTTCCTAATACATTTAGGCTAAACACTTTCCCAGCGCCGCCTAATATAGCTTTAACTGACCCGTCTCCTACGTTTTGACTATTCACGAATTATAGCTTCATAGCTATCTAAGATTGCAGACGCCTTTCCTATTGCGTTCGCATGCGCGCTGGTCTTATTTACCTTGCATGTAACTTAAACGTTTTAGCCAGCGTCTATTTGTCTCCTTCAACTAATACCCACCGCTGTGCCTGTTGGCCAGTAGAACTGGATGCTTATACGATGGGCGTATGCTTCCCTGTTTACTCCTTTTGCACCATTTCCTAGAATGGGTCAAAATTAGGTTTAAAGCAGCTGACCGCTGGCGCTACGTGTCACCCCAATGTCCTGGAAACACAAAAGTTTAACGCTGCAGGCTAACTGGCTCATCCAATCTATTTTATTTTATCACAGCATGGAATCCATCGCCAATTATAAGCAAACTTTTATGAGTTAAACGTAGTAGAAGGTTTATGTCTCATATTGACGTACCAAATTCATACGGCATTCAGTTGGTCAGGAATTAAGATCCAATTGCTTGTACTATACATTTTATTTTTCGAAGAAGTTTGTCTGCTTGTTTGGCTGGTTCTGGTTTGTTGCGTTTTTCCCGAGAGCTCCAGAAAGACGACGACCAAAAAAGGTAATACCATACTGATGTACCGATTGATCAAGCTGCAACAGTTATCCTCACTGTCACTCGTTTGAGACTCTAGTAGATGAATAAAACTTGGCCCTGCTGACGGTCCAGCTCACTATTACAGTTGAAATCTTCTTCAGCAATTTGGACGGATACTTCCCACCTGAGGCCTAAACAAAGCAGTTCGGCTTGCTTCACTTTACATATACTTATCAAGGTCTTTCTGTGGACATCATGAGGAGCTGTGCGTCACAACCAGACGACGAAATCTCTGCCAGTCCTATAACTTGCGCAACTGGGAGCCTTACCATCTCTTTTCCTTGGACAGGCTTGAACAACAGCGTTTGCCCCTTATACCAGTTATTATAACATTTGCACACATCATATCCTTGGAGTTCTTCTAAAAGCAGCAACTAAAGCTACACTTTGCCAAGGTTGACTTTTGGCCCACTGATCATGTAAGGTGTCTTTACAGAAATTCTACTTAGGCATTAGGAAAGATAGTGCTCCTTTTCAAGGCAATCACACTTGGTTTCTCTCCCTCTCTCCTACAAGTCTGATTTATCTGCTGTCATCTCGGATATCACCCGAGAACTTTAACTGCTTCAACAAATTATCGATATTTAGCATTTTAACCAGAGCAATCTGCAAAATTCTAGTTGTGCCAACTGCCAATTGCCTCTTAAATAAAGAACCGTCAATTCTTATATGAAAACAGCCCCTTGATCACCGAAGCACTCTTGAAGCCTTGCTGATGTCCCAAATAGTCGAAACGATTGTTTGAACCAACTATACAGCATTTTCTCTATTCTCCTTGCTCTTGATCCCATGGCTAAGAACATAGCGTCATCGCGTAGAAATGTGCTTTTGCCAATGGCGTTGTAACTGATTTCTCCGCGCCCCAGTTGCAACTTTTGTATCCATCTCACTGTTATCCGACAAACTGCAGAAATATATACATCAGAACCTTAGTTTCTGAGTTCTTTATACAAGCCTGTTTGCCGCTCTCAACCGCCGTTCTTGTTGTGCAAATGAAAAGTTGCCTAAGCCGGTGGGCCTCGTTTTATCGAGAATAAAACACTTATTTATTTTTCTCTTCTGGTGGTTAAAAGATGCTCCCTATACTTCTTTGGTAAACTTCCGTTATACTCGGTGGTTTAGGCTGCAAAGAGAGGTTTTAAAGACTTTCTTGTCCCGGTTGGATGCAAGCAAAATGTTATAAGCAACCTTTGGTTTTAAAAGTCACATACTGGCTTTGGCCTGAAGAGTTAAGCTCACCACGATAACAGCGATACTCTATTTTGTGGTAAATGCTTCCATTGTATAGCCAAGAGCTTCTGTCCAGCAAGACGGTTATATTCCTTTTTATAGCTCGTTGCCTGTTGACGCCTATAGACAAGTAGGTTGTTTGTATAGCTATGGTTTACTTGACATGGATAAAACGGGGATCATGGCAAGTTAGCAAGCCTGGATACCCTGAAAGTTCCTTAGCCTACATAGGCGGTGCTAGAAAGTTAGCGGCCGGAAAGCCTTTGTGCTTCAACTTTTGGTGCGGTGGAACCGCATACTGCTGTGCCTGTCGAGTGAAAGCGGAAATTGGGTAAAATTATTATCGCAAATGCGACTTGTGAGCACTGTTTCCTAATTCCAGGTCCATAGCAAACCAACCTAAACACTGCCATTACCACTTTTCAGCTAGTGTCTGATAGAGCTTTAGAATCTATAAAAATCGGATACGAATCCACAAGCACTTGATTGCAGAGCGCGAATATGACTACCCCGCTTCGCTTTGACACGGATACCGATAATGTTATTATTTGCATGAACGCTTGTTCCAAAGAATAACAATACCTGAACGGAGCACCTCTGAGTATATACATGCGACTCTCCCGTAAACACGGAATTTATACAGAACGAAGGAATCACCCGCACTTCGCAATCCTGACACACTAACAAAACCCAGAAAATTAACCAAATCAATATAATTCACCTGAGCCGTCCGAATTCAACAGCTTCAACCACTTGCGATCGACTCCGAAGGAGACTACACAACCATGGGAAACAAATTGGCGAGACGTGACTGCGAATATCCGCTAGGGTAATCGGTCAGATGCAATCTTTTCAATATCATATCACCAGTCAGAAATGACCTAGAACGGGGTGGGTCTTCGTTTGGCAAGCTTTCTCCCTACAAAAAGCCACAAATGTCTGTTTAACAACATAACGACGTGGCGGATGTGACTCGCCACTCAATAAGGTCACCACCCCTAACACACTTTAGCAAGTTGACCCATACCACATTTACAAATTCTGGGCATATATCTACTCCCGTACGAACGCGCCCATATATTTTATTAGTAACATGCCACTAATCTTAAATATTTTTTCAGCATTTCCTCATGCTTCAATTACATGACCTGCACTGTGTACACAACCTTATCGGCCTAGTTCCTCATCCACATACTTCTCGTTAGTAATCTGATTCTTATCTCCACATCTCGCATTCTGTGGACATAGACTTCGTACAATCTTTGGGTCATATGGGCCCACACTACTGTCTCCAACTGTATTTCACCAGCGCTTGGCGTTGCTAATCATGCTATCATGTACAGTATTGCAATATCCTGATCGTGCTCAAAGGGCGCGCCTCGTTTTGACGAGAATAAAATATTTATTTATTTATTTAGTGTGCCTACACAAGAGATCATATGCTGGAGCACCCCCACTGGTTCAAAGTTAGCGTCACTATGCTACTGCCTCCGGAGCTTCCGGTGGGTAATTTGTAAAACTTTACTAACCTAGGTAGCTTGCCAATCTAAAGAGAAACCTTACGACCTCACTCGTTGCGAGCCAGTTTTCTACACCGCAGCAGCGAGAAGCTCTACTGCGTTTCGCCTTATACCCCTAGGGTGTTTTCCTCTTTCCTCTTTATCCGAGGTCCATAAAGGTTATCGAGAACACCCTGGGGTCCTTACACTAAGTTGATGTTCAAATCCAAGTTCAAGCGCACTCCGCACCTCTACACAAGTCCAGCACGTAAATCATGGCACCTGTCTGTGGAGTGGTATACGAAGAGAAAAAGATCCAAGCCAAAATTAACTAACTTTTACTCACCATCACACGTCTTTGGCCGAATCCGCTTGCCCCTACTTCACCTTCGACTACCCTCAAGAAGTAACGTCAGACCCTGAATAAGCCCTTCGGTTAGTTAACGAATATTTGGACACTGCTAGACTGCGAATAGCCGAGCAAAATACCGTTTTGTATGATGCATGGCCATTAACACATTGCCGTTATGTTGGATTATTTGCGGTGTTCCAGGACGTGGTGGGTTTTCGCATGGCAAGCGTTCTCCCTACAAAAGGTCGGGCACGTCTATTTAACAACACAGCGACGTGGCTGATGTGAAGCGCTACTGAATAAATACACGGGGCACGGCGACACCGTGGCAAGCTGCCTAGCGCTACAGCATACTATTATTGCCACGCGCAGTACCTAGGCTAGTATTTTCCCTATTCTCTGAGGTCCTTAACTGCTTGTAGATCCAGATGTGGACCGAGGAGCGGGGTACTTGACTGCGACAGATCGAGAAACCATACGGTACCTACCCGGACCATGGTTGCAAAGCAAAATAATTCAACTGCACCCACCACCGCGACCGTCGTCAAGTGTGGATAGCTGGACAAACCTGAAAATTACGCATGCTCTGGAGCTTTCTACCTGGACAAGCAACCATACATCTATACGCAAATCTCACATCTTCGACAGCAACTACAACGATGGCGTCCTTGATCCAGCCAACCTAGGGAACTAGAAGTTTTCGACTGCGAATAACGTAATGTTCAATCAGTCGGCAAGTTGCTTCGCCAGTTGTACATAAGTGTTTATGAGAATTTACGACCGTGCTGAGGACGTGGTAAGTTATCGCTTGGCAAGTGTTCTCCCTGTAATAAGTCACAAATGTCCATTTAACAACACAGTAACGTGGGGATGTGACACGCCACTGGATAAAGGCACTGACCGTAACTGCATTATAGCAAGTCGACTGGAGTCATACTTTAACCTTAACTTGACACGTACATAAATAAGACAAGATTTGTCTGCGTTCACCGTTTTTACCATACTGTTAGTGACTTGGCTGTCTACACTAAACACACCCGAATTATCGTCGGAAACGGACGAATCGTTCCTAATGATTAGCTCTTCAATATCCGCAGCCTGTACAAGTTTCGACCACTGCCGATTACATACATAGAAGCGTGTCGGTTGCGAAACATTACTGCTTGTAAATATTGGTCGTCTTAATAGGTGCGCCACAATAAATTCGACCACAACCTATTTATTTAATTAGAAAGTTAGCTACCCGTTGTGTTGCTACTTCATTGTATAGGTTACTACTTTTCATCCCTAGAATGTATACAAATCAACGCTGACTGTCGTCATTTATAAAGTTGTTGTTCCTTACAAAAACCTTTCTTATGTCTGTAACATTTATGTCTTTTGCCATTTCCATTTTGCGTACGGCCTATCGTGCTCGTTGCGGCATAACGGCTTGTAAACGTTGGTCGTGCTAATTATGTTCTGCCTACATGAATACGAGAATAAATATTTTCTTATTTATCATCGTTGTGCAACCAAACCTTTGTTTGACCTGTAGGTTACAATGGTTGAAAACCACTAGAGACCTTAAAGAGATCTATATGAAAACGGCAACAAACTTGCATTCTTCGAACTAGCTCACTTGACATGGAATATATTTTGCCTATACGCTACAACACATCTTAATATAGCGAGCGGCTTCTGATTCATAACTTATCCAAAATGCACCTTTACTCTTCTTTGCCGTCTAGTTGATTTGTATTTTTTCCTGTAGAAGTCCAACTTCAAGTGGAATATTTGTAACTTGCGTCACTGCGGAACAGCCTAATCAGATACCGCAGTCAAATTTTATAACTGGGTTTGTAACCGTATTAACGCTACTACTGCAGTATGCAGTTCGTTTCATTCTCTTTTTTTAACCTTGCACGGCTAGTAGTCGGTGCCTTAGATAATTTTGGCTAGCAGCACCTGCTTTACAGTCAATAAGGCTACCTTGTTTCTGTTCTCTGCCGTCTAGTTGAAATATATGTTTTACTGTAGAAGTCCACCTTAGAGTAAGACCCTTAGTAGCTTTTGGATCTGTTATGTGCCTAGTATCCCGTGCTTTGTCATACGATAGCGATCACTTCCTTCTTCACAATTCATCCGGCTCCGAGTATCGCTTTTCCCTGCCGGCTAGTTGATTTGTATGCTTGTCTGTAGAAGCTCAACATGAAGTGGGACACAGTATCTTTTTGATGCTACTGCCTTTCTTTTTCCACAATTCCTGCTCTTTATCGCAACTAGCTTTGCAACCGTAATCTGGCTACAGCTGTAGTATTTGCTCCATCTCTCTTCATCACAGTTTTTCCGACACCGTCTCACACTAGCAATCAGCTTTCACTCTAGCGTTCGCCTATTAAACATTTTACATTATTCCTTTCATGCTTCACCTGGCCGACGGCGCAACTCCACGTGCCCTCTTACGAGTTAGGACGACAAGATCCATTACTGGCGACTGATCGCTTAACCCACATCCTGACAGCACATGTTGCTGGTTGCTGTGCGCTTTTGATTCCATTAACTTGTCCAAATGTTAACAACGCCTGACATTACCGAATTCCCCAAGGGCATCTGATGCTTATGCTAAGCCAAACGGACAGCATTTGTCTCTCCCATTTAACCAATATTGGGTCATGTACGTGCACGCAAAATAGCACACCTGCTGTATAATATTTTCCATTCCTCTGTTATTTGTCACCACCAAAATAATACAAAACTATTTTCTTATGCATTAAAATAGTCCTGTTTAATTTCCTTGAGAGTTTGCTTGCTCTACCTTTTACTTTTCTTCTCTCTTCTAACGGATATAAATCGCGACGTGAAACACAGCCGTCGACAAGCCTGCGACGCCCACGGAGCCACGGAAGCAACAAAATACATTAAAATTTTCCGCAATTCGCAACATTGACACACGAAGAGAATCCAGAAAAATTATCAAGTCAATGCAAGTCACCTGAGTCGTCCAAACTCACCTGCCTCAATCTCTTGCGTTTGACACTAAGCAAGCCAATAACACAGCGACTGGTAACTAACTGGAGAAACCTGACCGCGAATAACCGCTAGGACAATCGTTCAGATACGTTATTGTCAACGCCATATCACCGGTCGACAGTGTTCCCTGACGTCGTAGCTTTGACTGGCGGGTGTTCTCCTTACACAACCCAGCATTAGCTGTTTAACCACACTGTGACCTGGCGGATGTTACTGGCTGCTTAAAACATTACTACACCAAACACACGTTGGCACCTTGACTGTTACCGCAGTTCAAAAGTTCTGTGCATCTACCTGCTCTTATGCGACCGCGTCTGCAGGTTGGATCAGTGACCCTCCTCTTTTCTTGTAACTGTACTGCAGCGTTTTTTCATGTGGCAATCATTTGGCCCGCACTGTTTACAAGGCCTCATAAGATCAGTTTCTCACCAACATACTTTACATCATTGAGCGCCGTAATTCTTAGCTTTACATTGCGCACTCTGCAAGCATTGACTTCGTTTAAACTTCTGACTATTTGGTGTTACACTACTGTCCATATCTGTATTACTCCCACTCGTGACCCTGCTTATTATGCTAGCATGTACATGCCTAAAAGGCATGTTTTGCTTTGTCGTGTATGAAATATTTATTTATTTATATTTGTTTGGCAGCATCCAGTTCTGGAATTGCCTTTTACCTTCGCCGGTCACAGGACGCCTGCGTCTACAGTGAATCCGTGATTGATTTGCGCTTCAATACCCAAATTTCTAAACGCACATCCCTTATCCAGTGTAAACGCGAAGGAATAATGGAGGCAGGCATGTGGAAGTGGGGCACATTTCATCAACAAGCCGGCCCACACTCCTTCACAAGCAAACACAAGCACGCTCCAGTTGGAAACCAAGCTGAACAGAGGCGGCGGCCGAACCGTGGTCCGCTTCATAATGAGTGTATGGAACCATTCTTCGCGCCGAGCACGACCACACGGACCTACACAATGTCAAC
Source organism: Dicrocoelium dendriticum (assembly GCA_944474145.2). Classification (NCBI taxonomy): domain Eukaryota; kingdom Metazoa; phylum Platyhelminthes; class Trematoda; order Plagiorchiida; family Dicrocoeliidae; genus Dicrocoelium; species Dicrocoelium dendriticum. Next base: position 67,677,233 of record OX104063.1, read on the forward strand.
TCCAACAACGAGCAGCGGTCTTCTGATGCCAGGATGAACTAGGTAGTGGGTAAAAGACCAGTAGGCACCTAGCCAACAAGCATAATAACCTCAGCTACCTCAGGGATTTTAAGCAACGTCAAATCACTTAAAACAACAAAACTAAATAAAACCACTAAATTGTGCACACAGATACGATGATATAACTCTCAACTAAATAAGAATATGAAATAGATTGCTTGCAGCAACCTTCACTATAGGTTCAATACGTCAACAATATATAATAAGGACAATTCATAAGCACGGAAATCTTACCAATCTTAAGTACATTTAGCTTGAGCTTTGTGTGCAATTTAATAGGAGGTTGTACACGTAAGCATTATTAAAATGGTTTGGCAGATCTGCCAGCTGAAGTAAAGAGAAATCATGCAATCACGCGGTTAATAAACCAAAATCAGCCGGCCAAAAGCCGCTGCGCTTGTTCTGCTTACTTTCTCTACAGGGCGCGTCGTCTTTTTTGAGTGAACTACTACTGGCCTCACACCTGGCTCAATAGGCACGCCTGATTCAGACGCCCGCGACCGCATGTGTTACAACACGGTGCGCTAGATTTTAAAAGCGTATAACACAACGGCACCTGATGCTTTCGCACTAACTGCTTCTTCTCTGCACGCGTGAGGTCTTTCGTTTGCACCACGGCAACTGCCTTTGTGACCAGGCCGAGCCAAGCGCGCCGAGCAGCCTCCCTCGTATTTTTGTGTGTATAAATATATATACAAACCATTTATATTTAACGGTCACAAGCTTTGGTTACATGTAGTTCAAAGAAAGCAAATAAATAATATCATTCTTTGCTTTATAAGAACGACCTTGTTCCATTCCTCTGTGAATAGTTGCTGAAATTTAAACGTTGTTTAATCTTTATGCAAAACATTGTACTTCTTTGCACCTACATTATCCAGCCTGTGGTGGCGTGGCAAGCATAGGTGATAATAATTGCCTAATACCGATATAACGAATAAATAGCCGTATTTCAGGAGATAGCAAGTTTTCGCCCGAGAGCCGTTCTCCCAATAAGAAGCCACAAATGTCTCTTTCACAACCCTGCGACGGGACAGATTTGACACATAAATGAATAAACCCACAGCCGCTGGGTTCACCCAAAAGGCTACATTTACATGGACTTAAATGTTTGTCACAGCATCTTTGAAGTATTACACACATGTACCTTTGCCATTGCTGCAAGCAACACATTGGGGCTACAACGGAACAATGCTTGTAAAACTATGAGAAAGTCATAAAGCGTGCCGCTATGCTTTCGTGTTTAAACTTTTCGTTATTTATGTCTTGAAGTGAACGCAAAGTTTTGGTTGGTGCGCCAGCGGTGCATTTCTGCCCTACCAGGCTCCTTGCTGGTGGAGCGCGGTTCGGGGCTCGCGACATCAGATTCTATAAGTGACCCTTAGCAATTTGCGTAGCTTGAGAATAAAGCTTTTTAAAGCCGGCACAGTTATCGTAGGTGTTGTCGGAATATTAACCAAACAGATAAATAACTTATGGTCTATTTAGCTTCGTCACGCTATATGCTTGAGCTCACTAAAGCGTAAATTTCTGATGACAGCGCAGAGAGTTAATTTGGCTTTCAAGGATAAGCACCGCAGAGAGGTCCGCGCTTCACTCTGTTTCGGTAGCAATGTTCTTCTTCACAATACGTCCGCGGTAACCGTTATAAACGGACACTTTCCGCCCACCAGACTGTTCCGTCAAGGCGCTCGCGGTTAATTTACCTATCGATGACGCACAATTCAACGTTGTGCTGGCTAAATTAAGCCCAACTATTTGTGCATGGGTTTCATTGTTTTCATCGGTGCACATTTACTGTCTTGGTTTTTAGTGGCGGTCGACTTAAATCTCTTAAATAACAATGAGCAACACATATTTTGCTGCTGCTTGAGAGATGGCCATCAACCGTCTTTGTCTAGTACAGTTTGTATCTTTACAGGAAGTTGGTAACCAGCCAACCAAGTTCACGAGCAGACAAATGCCGTCACACCGGAATAAGTCCTGACAAAATCCACTAAATATTTATGTGACATTGCCCAAGCTTTACAGCTTGGTGCCTGCAACTATGCATGCTAGTCATTCAAGTTCGCTCTCCATCATGTATACAATCAGCACGCCATCCGATTTCCAGATGTGTGACGCGCAACTTTTTAAAGAAAGTACCTAAGGCCTGTCAACGTTTCTTGATTAGTTTTGGAAGCAAGCTGTGATAAGAATGCCTGGTACATGTTTTAACTAACTGCACATCGTTAGAACAAATGTGCTGGTATATACCTCAACAGTTCACTCCATTCATATTTACTGCCGCAAAGCGTGGAAGGTTTATTGCAAGGACGTCAGATATATGGAGCGCTTTTATCAACAATATCTGCGGTGGGTTCAGTACATTGTTTTGTGCAATCATGCTGCGGACACGGAATTGCCTAGCTGCAGTCGCTTGTAAGCGGTAGGCTTCATACTACTGTTGCGGCACTTGCGCTAGCAGGGACCTATCAGCTAAATGAATTTGACAAAGATACCGAGATAACATTTACTACCAAATTAGTTCAGGATGCGACAAATAGAAAACCCGAAGTTAACTTACCGGGAAGAAATCCAGTTGAGTTCAGCAAGAATTAAGTTTGACCTTTCATGTCGGGACAAATACCTCTAATCACAGAGCATGGAGGAATTTGATAAAGCGGGCTATCGTTTAGGTGAAGTAGAAGTTAATATTGCACGCGAAGGAGAAATGCATGATACGGTGGCAACAGGCGTCACCGGAATATGTCTAACGACTTCGACCGCATGATGCCACAGCATGTGCGATCGCGCGTGTTCGAGCCAAGCAAGTCTGGTAATTCATTAGCGCAGCCCAGCGAGGCTAGCATCTCAAAGACGACGAACTAGTCCATTGTATAAGGATAAGTCGCACAGTGATTGGTAGGTGCTCTATACCGGCATCCGTTAGCTTTATATGGGTCACTGATGCAACTTGAACATTTGAACACCAGACCTCGAAGTCCACTCCAAATCAGGCTATCTCCAGCCGACGAGTCCAAAGGAGGACGAAACCGTTTATGAGGTGTCGTGGTGTGGAGGAGCAACACCGAACCACCAAAGTTTCATTTTTATTATATTTTTATTGTCAAAGGCCTACCGTGTTAATGGTACATGATAATATTATCCACATACCTGGACGCATTACGCCATTTCGTTTCCTATTTACTTTTTGTTTCTGTGACTGCTTATAGCGCGCCTAAATTAACAGGCTAACCAATTAGCTGTGCGGACAGGGCGACGAGTGACCGTTGTGGTCTAGAAGCAACAACCAAAGATCCATCGTTACTTTGCTTGCATACCGGCGAACCGTAGAAATTTGGAGAGAAACAGGCGGTTTGCGGGTACAAATACGAAATCATTAAATATATAAAATTAAGAATAGAACCATGATTAGGGTATTTAAATACACATAGTGCGTCTGCTTTTATGCAACGTGACTCTTGATTTTAGCGCTTTTCCTGGCCCATACCATGTCGGATGTCTTCACTCCTTTCTGTCGGAGGAATACTGCTTCATACTTCGAATTCTCACTGGTAGAGGTAGATGTAACGGGTTGCAGTTTGAAATTGCAACACATTTCTTAAGGCCCCAACTAACGATGCGGGGATACTCAAGAACGCTACGATTAAATTGCAACTTTAACAACCAACAGTGCAGCTCATGAATTACACGGTGTCAAGCACGGCGACAATAATATGGCAGTAAATGCTTGTCTGGCGCTGGTGAAAGTATTTCGGAGTCAATGACCGAAGGGGATCAAGGTTGAGCATATTTTGCCTGGTATTGTCCGGTGGTGCGTGCGCAAACTGAGAGTTCAGCAGCAGATATCCTTCAAGTATAACCTAAATGGACAGCTATTGCACGCGCTTCCTGCGCTTGTAGACTTGATAATATGTGACCACCGTAAATAAAGCATGAACCAGTAGTATATTCTAAGCCGGTGACAAGATGAAGTGTCCGAGGGTGATCGGATCGTTAAATGAAAAAGCATAAAACCATTTATGCAATCTGCTCATCCTTTGCGATCACCTTAAACGTCATAAGAGCAAATGGATTTTGTAGTAGCTTTCGTAGCGCGTAGCAAGTTCAACACATTCAGATTGCTGCAGCCGTATGTCGTAGGCAGGCCTATTCACACCTAGGGCTTTTCCATTTGGACCTTAACATTTGTTTTACTGCATCTTAATATCCTCAACCTAGGTTCAGTTCAAAGCGGCGTATACGCGCACTACCATGTCGCGGTACACCAGCGCCGCAGGGTCCAGTACCTGAAAATCTTTACGCATAGTCCACTGGACTTCTTTAGCTCCTTCAACTATCATTATTAATGGTAGGTCGATAGAAAGAAATAATAAACGTTTTAGCGCCAAAAGGGCAAGAAGCTTTCTTAAAAGAAATCTACCAAAAATGAAAAAGTGTAATGGAGTATTTTAAACGATGCTGCTAATGAGGCGTTATTTGCTATAACAGTACAAAATAAGATAAGCTTAAACCATGCTTTCTCGAACGCAATGCGGCTTCCAATACGACCGATGAAACTAAGCCATCCATGACCAAAATAGTGAAAGCAGTCGCAAAACGGGAATAATTTTAAACTTAAAATTCGGACACGCTTGTGAAATTAATACATTATCGATATACAAGACATAAGCAACTTAAATGCAATATTAGCAGTATTCCACAAGGTCTAAAGCGGCGGTAACAAACGCTACGTACTATTTTGTTTAAAACAGCATTTTGAATTTTGAGCACCTACTTGAGGAAAGGCAATATGTAAAGTACTGTTACAAATTTCAAACTGGACTGCGTATCTGGATACGTAAATATAGCACTTGATTAGCAGTATTTATAGACACTACATAGTTGGTCGAATACCGAGGTTCCAAGCACACGTGAAAAAAGTGAACCAACAGCTTAAATTGATAACATATAACAGATTGAGGGCCACTTAGGTAATATGTGCGCAAAAGTTTAGAGCAGGTTTTAATCCGTCTAGCGTCAAGAGAATCGGTTTGAACTTTTCAGATGCTTCTAGACGGACAGATGCTTCTAGACAAGCAGTTCAATTTTGTGGTAGATTCCAAAATGTTTCCCCTCATAGGTCTGTGATATTGTCTCTGAGTTACATGACCTACGTCCACGTGAATAGGGTTTGGCACCTAAGAGTGCATTTGGTCCACTTTATTCAAAAGTCTCAACCACTTAATATGCAAATACTGGGATTTAGGTTTTATCACGTTATTCGTAACCATAAATGTAAGCCACTACAACCAAAAAACCTACGGCAGTCAATCACTAATAAAGAAATACGTAAACAAGTAATAGTAAAATACTTTAGAAAGTATAATGAATCTAAGCCTGCAATGAGACTGGACCCGTCGCAACACGACTGGATGCCGTCGCAACGCGACTGGACTTTAACGTGGTGTGACGGTTTGCGTAACATTTTAACCCATTGTGTTATACCGGGTGCTGCCTCCGGGTATATTGAGAGCTGTTGCCACCAGGTTCGTCAATGGTGAGAGGACAGAACAACACAGTCACTTGGTCCTCCAGGTTGAGGGCTTGAAATGGGATGGCGTCCATTTCTGTCAAATTAAATCATTGCCACCTCCCCACTGCCTTGCGGACTGGATTTTAAACCAAAGGTTATGGTTGAGGACCCTAATCCTCCTCCGTATAGGTCTAAGGGCCCTAGCGGTTTCTCATCACTCATACAACTGACATTTTCTTCAAACATAAACTTCAGCCTGCATCGGCCGTCGCACAGCTAAGCAAAGGTCGCCTTATCTGCTGCATACAGCATTGCTGATAAACGAAAACATGCTACTGCTGGCATCTCCCTTCTTGCTTTCCACCTTTTCCTCTTACGTCCATCATGACCCCATTACTGACTTTCCTTCTAAAATTCCCAGCTTACTTGACAGCAACCGAAGCGCCACTGGAGTAGAACCATCTGCAACCACCATCCCAAAGCACCTATCGGGCGCCTATCGGCAACAGTCCCATATAAGGACAGGCTACCTTGGTTCCATGGCTACATCCAATGTTCGCACCCTGAGACAAACAGGTCAAGCGGCTGCACTCACTCGCACCTTGGACAAACTAGGGATTTATGTGTGTTGTGTGTCGGAAACTAGGATCAATGCCGTGGATAGGGTTGTTGATTTAACTGCACCCGGTTTATCCAGGCGTTATTGATCGCAAGCCTCCGGAGACGCCGATGCAGCACTCGCGGGTCAAGCTGGTGTAGGTATTATTCTAAGCTCCAACGCCGTGACATCGCTGGTTGATTGGATTCCGATGAACAGCGGTTTATGTACAGCCTGTTGAATGACATCAGCTAAGGTTTATCCACGAAGTAGAACCAAACGCTATTTGTTTGTGCTTACCGCTTATGTTTCCACCGACTGCAGTTCTAAAGCAGCCAAGGACACTTTCTATCAAGAGATGAACGTCCTACTAGGCTGTGCTACTAGTTCAGATATTATAATTTGTAGGAGTTATTAACGCACAAGTAGGGTGTTTGAGTACTTCAAAAGCTCAACTGGGTGGTAATTGTGGGTTTACCTCCGAACGGACTGACAACGGTGTGCTTCTGCTGCAACTGTGGGCGTAGCACCAGTTGATGGTTAGTAGCACTGCTTTTAGACACCGTGGGCGTCGAAGTGCCACTGGAGTCCTAATGTAGCTGACCAGCGATGGACTAAAATTTACCACATAGCCATAAGTTACAGATGGCGTGATTCCATCCTGGATTGCCGCTCGTACCGGAGTACCTGTGTCGTCTCTGATCACGCTTTGGTACACTGTCATTTCTCCATGAACTTCTTCGGGAAGCGAACCAAGCGACCCCTACGATTGGCAACGCAGAAATTGTCTCGGGTAACGATCAGGCAAGACTATCAAGACGCACTGCTTATGGACCTTCAACTGTCTTATTCTAATGACACTGAGCTTCCGTGGAATAGGGTCTCTGCCGACACGCGTGACGCAGGAAGGTCTGCTTGTAGCACTATCCATGGTCACTGCACCAGTCACCGGATATCCGTGAGGTCGGTGAACCTGTTGGAATCTAGAAGACACCTCGGGCTGGCTCTGAACACAATGTGACTAGACCAGCTATTAGAGGTGAAGTAAAGCAGTGTCCACGTGAACCAGTAGGGCTCAAGAAATGGAGGAGGCCGGAGCAGTAGGTAGGTACCGCAAGCTCTTCCAACTAATCCGCCTTACTGGTCCCAGAAAGCCGGGCGTCAGTGAGACAATCAAAGATAGCGCGGGTGGGCTGATAACCAATAAAGAGGGCCGTATGACTCGTTGGGCGGAACGCTTTCAAGATCATCTCAGCTGGCCCCTGAGCTCGGACTGCATCTTACTCAGATGATGCAGGACGAGCCATTGACGGTTAGATTAGAACCTCCGTCGGAGGCCGAGTCCTAAACCGCCATCACAGCCCATAGTCGATTTCGTTCCGCTGGCCCGAATTCCGTCCCAAGTGCACTATTTAAGGCTGGAGGTGAAGTCCACTGCAGAGCACTGACCTCCTTATTTGAATGTATCTGGAAGAGTGTTTCGAATAATCAGAGCGATTCGATTATGGTGGCACTATACCAGAAAGGCGGTCGCACTGGCTGTTCTAACCACAGGGGTATTAGCCTAAAGCCAGTTGTGACGAAATTATTGGCCTCGATTATGGTTCGTCACTTCACTGTGGAAAGGGAATCTCGGATTAGGGAAGAGCAGGCCGGTTTCCGCCAAGGAGATGGCTGTATGGACCACATTTTCAATTTGCGGAAGATGCTGGTGCAGCGCCACGCATACCGCAGACCGAAAATAGCTTGGTCCCTTGAATGCAAGTGTGCGCTTGTTTCAGTAAAACCGATCGATGCTGGTCAAAATATTTGCGCGGAAAGGTGGTCCCACGAAAAATGTTAACATCCTTTGTGCTCTATACTGGAACACTACTGGCCGCGTCAAGGTCCCCGTTGTCCTATCGGATAGCTTTCCGACCACAAGTGGCGTTCGTCAGGTTGTCCCATTTCCCCATGTTTGTTCAATTTCGTCGTGGATTCTAGCATGGAGTGTTCCCTTGAGAAACCTCAAGACGTAGGCGCAGATGTGCTGCTTGGTGATAGGTTAGTGGAACTGCATTATGCGTACGATAACGCTTTGGTTTTCGACGATGTTGGGGCGGCACCATCAACCCTGAATAGCCAGTCAAGAGTGGTCCCATTATTTGGTACGCGCTTTGCATCTTCAAAGTGCAACTTGTTGCTGCAGGACCACCAGACACTTGATGACCCCTTGACGCTTGCTAACGAGGAAATTGAGGTGGTTGATCATTTCACTTATCTTGGCAGCTGCGTCAGCAATGATGGGCGCATAGAAACTGACGTTAGCTCACGCATTGGAAAACCCAGAACCACCTTATCGAACCTGCGGCATCTTTGGCGACAGAAGGGAGTTTCAATCCGTCTGAAAGGCCGGGTATACAAGGCCACATGGTGGGCCGTCCTGCTGTGTGTTAGTGAGAATTGGCCTCTTCAATCTAATGATCTGAGGCGCCTCCAAGTCTTTGATCATCCTTGTCCGCAAAGCATTGCTGGAGTGGGATGGCACCGGCTTGTCCGCAACCATGAGGTTCGCAGGCAAGTACTAGGGGGTGATAATACTGCCAGTTCCCTAGGACAACAGAGCACTGAATATGTGGCGTTGGCTCTGACACGTGCTACGTATGCCTAGTCACTGCATACCTAGGAGGGCCTTGTTCAGTCTGCAGGTGTAGGATGGCGCAAGGCTCTAAGTGGACAGAAGTTGACTTGGCAGCGGGAAATAAAGTCACTGACGACCAAACAGGGTGCCGTTGGTTCGTCTCGTCTTCCGGGCTGGAGTCCAAGTGACTCTCCTTGTGCTTGGCTCAAGACTTTACAGGACGTGGCTCGCAACCGACACCAGCGGCGCGTCTGCTGCCGTCTCTTAATTGGATTGCATGTTTAAAGTGTGTTTGGTGCTGAGTTATCTGCGGGGTAATGGCTGATTATGACGCAGGGCATTGAAAGCCGCAAGGAAGCTGTCTCGCCGATGCCGCCTTATGTTTGCACGATAGCCAGCTTTTTGTGACGGTATGTTGTCTACATAAGGTGTAGGCGCCCTGACCCTGAACGTTTGCTTATGGCTTAAGGTTTTCAGGAAAGTCCCTCTTCTCTCCCTCTTCTTATTCTTTATATCATAGTTCGTCATGGTTGTATGGCAGCGAAGCATCAGTTCAACTGGCTGTTGTACTGCTGTTGGTGATGACGATGATCAGGTATTGGCATGCCAGTATCAACCATGGATTTTAGGTTTGTGGAACTCTAAAATTAAGGCCCACTATGCCTTGTATGTTGGGACACACCGTAAAGCTTCTGGTCGCCATATACATTATTACGGCCCCTATTGTTGGAGGTTTGATGAAGGTGCTAGCGATGTACGTAAGGTTATTTTTTGCTCAGAAACGGAATTTACATTATCTAGCACTTTGATACCTTTTCTGATGTCAGCTGTTCCAAAACGCTGGGCCACTTAGGCAAATAATAGTAAGTCAGAAGTAGCAAAACTGTGGCAGTTGTTTGTCTTCCTACCAATGCGCATGATGCATGATAGACACCAGAGCAAGTTAAAAGTTATATTTCGCACAGATTGCCAAGGTTAGGAAAAGTGGTGTTCAGGCGTTTATGGACAGTCGTCTAGCCTAGTTGGCAGCGGCCTTGCTGGCATAACGCTAGCTTTCGTAACACGAAAAGAAATATGAGATAACAACCCTCCGGCTGGCAAATATGGATGTAAAAGGTACTGCAGTTATTGAGATTGAAGGGCTAAAAAGTCGATGTCATTAGCTATAAGCCAGTTAGTGAATAAGTGATACGTCCCCAATCAACGATAAACAAAAATTCAGAATACTACTTTTGTAAAATATACCTGCAAACGCGGTTGACCAGGAAAAGTATAGTTAATTATTTGCCCTGTGCTTGTAGAAGCAACGGAGTTTAAACAGCTGGTTTATGTGTACAAGGAATGTATCAGTAAAAACTGGCACTTGTTATAAACTAATGCCCAAATAATTGAATAAATATACTTATGCTCGACTTTGCGAGGCACCTCAACAGAAACCCGGTAAGGTACATATAAATGTACCTACGTATTGTGCCAGTTGTAACAGCGACAGTAGCAAATTGTTCAGACATTTATTTTGAAAATGTGAAACCCTTACAGAGTTAAAAAATAATAATTGGTTTGTCCTGAGGTCGGGAGACGTTTCAACAACAAACCCAGTCGGCCATATAAGGTAGTAGTATTGGAGCCAAAATAGCTCAAGGATCGCGGATGATCGTTAAAAAGGTACTTGAATAGCACGTTGGAAAAAGCTATGGCCATATACTGGGATCGTTCGTACGTAACGCAGTGCTCAACGGCGAAAGAAAGTTGAGAACAGCTTGGTCGTGTACATGTGGCAGTGAAACAAACCTTCATGCGTAGTGAAATGTGCCGTTTGTTGACTTGTCAGTGGAGTCATAAGCTATGACTTTACTGGCTGGCGATGCACAGTTGCAAAGTCGATGGGCAGTTAAACGGACGTCAGTGGCTCTGTAGCGACCTGGAGATTCCCCCGTATGACTGTGTAAACTATTCTAAAATAAATTCAAATCATAGCTTTCTTATGTATTAGGGAACTAGGCGGTTTGCCTATTGGAACGTTGTTCCCGTTTGTTGAAAACACGAACGCCATCTCCGCCTTTGGCGCGCGCGACTCGATTGCGAACGACGCTCTGTCAACGCACTCGACACCATCGACATTCTCCCTAGCTAGCTCTCTCCGGGTGCCCTATTTTTAGCATTAGCTAACGCTCCTCCCGTCCAATAAACTTTTCCCTAGCTTACTGTTGTGTCTTCTATCCATTACTTTTGGTTGGCCGTCTAGTCGCGTACCGAGTTTGTAGCGCACGATCTACGCGCTATAATTGGTGACCCCGAAAAAAAACTATTTTTGGTGAGTTCGGTACTAATATTTTTTTTCAGATCCGGTTATTTATTCTGTCTACCTTTCTACTTTTCTCTTTACTATTTGTGTTCACATTCACACGCTCCGGAATTATTTCGCCATGAAGGTTATTCGCCGGTACCGACTACGTTAGCCGCTATCCGCCGTTTTAACGGCATGCTCAGCTATTATCGACGTTTTCTTCCACACTGTGCCAATTTGCTAAGTCCACTAACCGACCTACTTCGTGGACGTAAAAACGGTCAGGTGGAACTGACTGCCGCTGCTGCTGATGCTTTTAAAGTCAGCAAAGAAACCTTAGCCAAAGCCGTTATGCTTCATCATTTCGATCCGAATGCTCCACTCAGTGTTGCTGTTGACGCATCAGACACCGCCATTGGCGCCGTCCTACAGCAACACACAAATGGGAGCTGGAAACCTCTTGCATTCTACTCTAGACGCCTACAACCCGCCGAAGTCAAGTACAGCACGTTCAGTCGCGAACTGCTAGCCGTTTACTCTACAGTTCGACATTTCCGACACGTCCTCGAAGGTAACACCTTCATTATCTTCACCGATCACAAGCCGCTTATCTACGCATTCCGAAATCAATCAGCTCGACACTCACCACGTGAGATTCGTCAGCTGGATTTCATTGCTCAATTCTCGACTGATATCCGACACATTTCTGGCCAACAAAACGTCGTCGCTGATGCTCTTTCAAGAGTATCTGCGATTGGTCCTGCCGGGCAGGCAATCGATTTGTCTGCTATGGCCGCCGCGCAATCAAACGACCAAACTTTTTCGAAACTCCGCGATTCTTCTTTGAAGATATCCCCGCACCCTCTGCCGTCATCTGATGGTACCATTTTATGCGACACATCTACCGGACGACCTCGACCCGTCGTTCCAGAAACTTTTCGCCGTATCGTTTTCGACACCCTCCACAATATCGCCCACCCAGGCATTAAAGCTACTGCTAAGCTTGTCTCTGACAGATACGTTTAGCCGGGGATGCAACGCGATCTTACACGTTGGGCAAGCAGCTGTCTCACCTGCCAGCAAGCCAAGATTCAGCGGCACGTGTCCGCTCCGCTTGGTCGCTTTCCGCCCGTTTCAGCGCGATTTGCCCATGTCCATCTCGACATAGTGGGACCACTGGCCCCGTCCAAAGGAATGGTCTATATTTTGACCATGATCGATCGTTGCACCCGTTGGCCCGAAGCCGTTCCCATCCCTGACGTTGCTGCGGAAACCGTAACACGCGCTTTTGTCGAGCGCTGGGTCGCTTCACACGGCTGTCCAGCCACAGTGACTACAGACCGCGGTCCGCAATTCGAATCCACGACCTTTAACGATCTCCTTAAACTCATTGGATGCCAACGCATTCGCACGACCGCCTATCATCCACAAGCGAACGGCATGGTGGAACGTTTCCACCGACAGTTGAAAGCCTCACTTAGCGCCGCCAACGCGCTGAGTTGGACTGAGGTGCTGCCTATGGTCCTCCTTGGGATCCGATCAGCCCTAAAGGCCGATCTACGTACGTCTAGCGCTGAGTTAGTATATGGACAACCACTGCGTTTACCCGGCGATTTCTTCTCCGATAGTCCCAGAATTCCCCGTTACGACGCGAAGTATGCACGTCAGCTAGCCACGAGCATGCGTCACTACAAGCTTCCCGACGTTAGAGAACAACGACGTAAGTCTTTTGTTCCGCAAGACCTACAGCGTTGTCCGTTCGTTTTTCTCCGCCTCGATGGTCTCCGCAGACCACTGGAGCGACCTTACGAAGGTCCTTTCAAGGTTCTGCAGCGTAAGGACCGCGTTTTTATCATCGACCGTCACGGTAAACGCGAAGCCGTTACAATTGACCGTCTCAAGGTTGCCCACGTGGAACCTGAGCTCGACGAAGACCCTTACTCGTCTTCTAACGAATCAACGCAGCCTATGATGGAAGACTCGACTACTTCCAACATCCCTGACCCCAAGTTTCACGCCCCATCCAAGCCTTTTACTTCAGCTCCACCGCTTCTCATCGAACCAACTGCCACGTCTTCAGCAGTTCCTCCAATTTTGCGATCCGATAAGGCATCTAAGACCACGCCTTCCTCTGACTCGAACAAGTCGACTAGGTCGGGTAGACGCGTTCATTGGCCAGCTCGATTAAGGGATTAGCGTTCCTTTCACTTTTCTTATTGCTTTTCTTTTCCCTTTTGGCCAACAACATACGAACCCCTCCAAAGCTTTTGAAAACGACAAAAAAAACCGACAAAAGTTTTTTTTTGAAAACCCAAAAAGAACGCAAAATGTTTTGAAAACCCAAAAAAGAACAAAACGTTTTGAAAACACAAAAAGCTGCGTTTTGCCTGACGCCTACCTCATCCGGTAAGTGTCACTCTTATTTTTGCTCTCGCCTCCACCGTCACTGCTCTTGTTTCCGTTTACTTTCCATGTATGAACCGGAGGAGATGACGAGCCTGAAGCGAACATTTGACCTTCACGAACTCGCGAACCATTGACGCTTACGAACTTTCCCCCCATTTTGTGTTTTTGGCACCGTTAGGGAGGACACGGGTGGGAGCCCGCTAGGGTCCGATCGCCTGGTTCTCCCCCAGCAGCTGCATCAGGTTTCACTACCTGGTCTCGCAGAAGGCTGGCCCGCGACGGACAGTCCTCACGTAGATCGAAGGGTCACCCACGGTTTCCCTTCTAGGAGGGGGCTGTGTAGCGACCTGGAGATTCCCCCGTATGACTGTGTAAACTATTCTAAAATAAATTCAAATCATAGCTTTCTTATGTATTAGGGAACTAGGCGGTTTGCCTATTGGAACGTTGTTCCCGTTTGTTGAAAACACGAACGCCATCTCCGCCTTTGGCGCGCGCGACTCGATTGCGAACGACGCTCTGTCAACGCACTCGACACCATCGACATTCTCCCTAGCTAGCTATCTCCGGGTGCCCTATTTTTAGCATTAGCTAACGCTCCTCCCGTCCAATAAACTTTTCCCTAGCTTACTGTTGTGTCTTCTATCCATTATTTTTGGTTGGCCGTCTAGTCGCGTACCGAGTTTGTAGCGCACGATCTACGCGCTATAGCTCCTTTAGCGTGGAGGAAGCTTGCCAGACGGAAACCCACCACTTTTTTGAGCACTGTCGCTGAACCGTTTGAAAGCAACTTGTAACTGGTCATGCTTCTTGCTGCTAAGGTAATAAGTATTTTATGCGCATTTCAGTTGCGTCCAATTTGTTCGTTATCGGACGCATATTTTGCGAAGGCATGATTCGTTGCTGCGTCCTGGCCTGTTCTTACCGTATGGGTGGGCCGGGTTAATAGCCAGGTTATGCATTGAATATATATTGTATTTGATGCTTTGATCTGCTGAAGAATCTCTTAAATTATTTGGGTAATATCCAAGGAAATTTCATGTTGAAGAGTTGTTAAATTTTTAAGTAAGTCAAATTCAATTGTCTATGCCCTAAAGAGTTGCAAATTTTAAAAAATTTCTTGATGGTTCTCCTGGGGTAAGTTGTAAAATCGGTTAAAGGTGAGGAATTCACGACTAACTGAACGGTCAACGCTTGTAGCGCCCAAAAAGATAACTCTTATCTTTCGTGTACAATGTACTTGTTGACCGATTGTACAATTCTCCTGCTTGTTTTAATCTTACAACCGGCTCGACACACAAATGCCTTGTAAGTCCCCGCGCTCACGTGTACGCTCTTGCCTCGCTTCATCCGCCCGCTTCTTGTTGTAGCTCATCGAATACAGTCCGCTGTGTCCGACTCCAATTGCCTTCTGATATCCGCGCTTAATTCCGCGCAACGTCTCGGACTAGTATTAACTAGTCCTACACGCTGCAGGATGGCACCTATCTGAATGAAAAGACCTAATTAGGATAAATATCTTAACCCTATTATTCTACCCTTTTGTTACTGTTAACAACGAATAAGGATTGTTCCAAGGGAGAACGACACGGCATAGGAAAGGTTTTCTACCTTCTGAAGCCGAGTGTATGAACCGGGTACACGTGATGATATTGGGTGTCAACAAGGATTGCTCCAGTAAGCAGCAGGTAAATAGATATTGTTAGGTGAACTGAACGTATTGTTAAGGCCTCCGGAAACCTTTATGCTTGCAAGATAACGAATAATGTTTCCAGGCGATGAATTTCAACCGTGGCGCATAATCATCTATTCCTACCCAGGTAAAGATACATTGTGCCTTTTAGGTTACTGCACAAGTCGTGGCGATGGATTGTTCCCCGTGTGCCTGGCGAGAAAACCATGAGAATCTGGGGAAAGGGCTACGAAACACAAGTCACACGAACAGAAGAAAGAAATGAAACCGGAACGCACATAGAAGCATGTTCCGTAGTAACCATGGGTTAGCTTCTTCGTTCCATGTAACGTTAGTAAATGGAAACCTATAGCTGTGTATTACTGTAGTGTTGAAATGCAGAGAGAAACACGCAGTCTACAGAGCAGTAGAGACGGGAAGATCTATTCCAAATTAGCAATGTAAAAACCGGTGTCAAAGTAAGTTTGAGGGATACTAAAGCAAATATATCACATTTGACGGATACCATAGGGTAGCAATCTAGATTCGCTGGACGCGGAGCGAATCTGTCGCTCAGAAGGGTGCGGTGGCAGGTTTTCGCTGAGTCCATAATAGGTAGATTAAACTAGTCTGCGGCAAGCAAACGCTTGTATGATTTGCAGAGAAGGCGGTTATAGTTAGTGGACTAAATGCAGAGTAGGCAGGTTGTAAAAGAAGAGAAGCAGTGGTGAACGGTTTGCCTCTGTGAAGACTAACGCTTTAGATCCTGGACGCAACGATTTGAGGGGCCGGATGTTGTTACATATGGGTGTAGCGATGTCAGATCAAGGTAGACGTAGGTATTTACTGGATAATAATATTTGTACTTTGGAATATATCATGTGATGCAGGGAGAACGATGAAGTTAATGATGTTACTTTCCAGAGGCAGAGGGCGACAGCACGCGAGGCGGCTTCTATAGAACGTCTGACAGCGGTATGTTGCTGCATAGATAATCAGCCTGAAATAAATAACGCTGGAAGAAGCTAAAAGCTGGCGGACGAAATCAGCTTGTCAAGGAATAAAACCGTTGAGAACTAAGGAGTGAATACAGAGCAGGCTGGTGCAACAAAAGAGTCTATTTTCTCTGCGTTTTTGACGTCCGGAGGTGGTCAGATTGCAGGCCACTGGTCAGGTGAGTCTAGATCAAGGCAGGGCACATCGAGTTAGCTGCTCAATTGCAGTGGTGATGTAAACAATGAATGTGGAAAGAACAACATATTGTCGTTTACTTAAAACATGCGTGAAAATAACGTTTGGACCTTTTATCTGATTAATTTTATTTATACTGAGAATGCTTCCAGCAGCAATATCCGCAAAATGTAGACGAACTGATACGGGGCTCATAATGCTTGAATGCTTGAAAGCATGTCTGATAAGTTTTAAGTATATTACATTTCCACTTAAAAGTTGCTTACACTATTTGTGGTGTTAATTAAAACGTGGATTAGGGTAATAAATTTGGGTTAAATGGATAACAGGTTTAAAGCTTTTCCGCACTGTGAGGTTTGCTATTGACCCATGGCAATCTACATGGGCCTTATTATTGGATTTGCGCGGCTGTTACTCAGTTGACTAAGGTTCAGTTAATTGTTTAGCTAGTTAAGCAGTAAAAATGTAGATATCATTAATGACCAATCTTAGGGGTTTGATAAGTTTGACGTTTACACTTTGCCCACGCTGAGGCAGTAACACTTTCCACCTGATATCTTTGGGGCCGTACTTTAACTCAGCTCTCGCTTTTCCTTCTGGGGCCACTAATTCTTCCCACACAATATTGTGTGTGCGCTCGTTTGAGCCAGTTTTACTAACTCGACCCAGTGCTAGCTAACGCTTGGATCTAACATGTGTGGATTGTACTCGTACTCCAGTTCCCAGTTTTCGGCATAATCTTTGCTGATTTCTACGTGTGTAACTATGCCAAGCCGCAGTTTTCGGGAAAGGTGTTTGTCTCATTTGAAAGAAAACGCTGGGGACACCCAAACTAGGCAGCAAGCCACCCAGATAGCTGCAGCGTAAAAAGATACAGTCATCTGCTCTGCTTTGTAACTGTACAGCTCTAGGACGCTTAATAGGCTTCCAACTGCATCAGCGTTTAAATAGGCCAATCAACATAAGCACCTACTTGGTGTGGGAGTGTGTTCAACTGCTAGTCGACTAATCGCTTAAACCGAAAATCTGCGTGTTAAGACCTCCAAGTCTATCAACCGCCCGATCTTGGTTCTGCATAACAACGCTCAATACTTGTGCGTGCTTTGACGTGTTGGGGCGTCACGCCAGGAGCAAAGGTAAGCCTCGATGCAAACGGCAATAGAACGACTAGCGTTCTAATGGTATAATGTCACCTGTGTTGCGCAGAAAACTGCAGTAATGTCTTTAAGATCGGCGTAACCGGTTCTAGCTGCATTAGGTCGTACTCTCTGCAATGTGTAGGCAAATGCATCCCATGAGCGAGACGGACAAACCAATTTGATGAATCAATTTGGTTTCTCCAAACATCTCAAGTCATTCCAGTTGTTGACTCTTCACCTTTGCTGAAGAATAATTGCGATAGAGTGACTGATAAAAGCATGCATTTTGTAAATACATAGATGGATTCCACGGAGGTAAACGCGGCTACAATAACATCTCAGCCAGAGTAGGTACGCTATGAATCTAATCTGAAGGAGAGTGTTAGAGACTCCAACCGCACTTCAACGTCTGTGTCTCTTATTCCACTGGATCACCTCACTCCCATAAGTGGCCAAGCCACAACCTGCCTGCTTCTACTTCTACAATCATAGACGTATTAACTGAAAATTTAGCCATGACACCGACAGCTCAAAGCCAAAGACAATCCGGTGCAGATAGCAAGCAGGTAACAATCATCGTTTGTTTCCATAAACAAACCGGCAGCGACACACTTGTGTCCAACTGTACCAAGCACATGTGGTGCAATTCATCGTTCACCGTCAAATTTAGTGCCGCCTTCTAAACAGCCCAAATTGCCGGTAAAAGCTATAAAGCCGATACACGCTAGACAACAGCCTGTTGCGGTAACTCTCGTGCGTGGCAATGTACCCTAGTTCAAATCTGACACAATAAAAGACACGTCGCATGGCGATCACAATTAGTGATGTTCCATCTGCGCTGAGCATACAATTCCAGTTGCGCCTGCAATGCTACAGCGCGTAGCGCGTCAACCGACCTCAGTGCATCCTGATGAACCTGGGATACTTCGAGTAACACTAGGCTCAGCTGATTAGACAGAGGCTGTCCTGCACTCAGCAGCTCACTTTCCTAACTCAATAAACGGAGTACACATAGTACATGATCTTCCTTGTAAAGCTCTCCCTATAATAACAGTCGACCAATGCAGTGTTCCTAATAGATATAACAAGTAAACAATATCCTTTCACAGTGTTCCCGTGCTTCTGCATTCTTCCGATCACTTTGCGCAAACACACGACCGAACGCAGTAGTGCTAAATCCGCGAAGAGCTCTCTGCTGTCAATGTTATTGCCAAAACCATGCCAAGAGCTCCGTCATTACCTAACTTAAAGGGCTGTGGTCCAAGACTAAGAAAAGTAACATTACCCTCCGTGAGTATGACGAGCTTTTTGGATAACGGGTTAAAGTCTTGAGTCAGGTTGCCAATGGTTTGCCGGCTAAAGGCAGCTGGCCAACGCCCAAACTTCGTAAGCAGTTCGATAGAAATTTCAAACGCTGCAACTGCTTTATCGTCACGGTTATGCTGAAAAACGTACACAGCAGCACCCGCGGCACATAACAGGACACAGCACAGTATTAGTGAAACGTCTGTTCAGGAAGGTTGAATAATGCCATGCAACGTTACTGAAATTCGTAAACCAAAAACGATTAATAGCCGGCCACCTAATGGCTGGATATAAACAAATACAAGATTGAAATTTACAAACGCATCCCTAACCACAAAGCCCCAAATTGTAAGTACACAAACGTCTAAGGCCTTATAAGTAAGCTGGCAAAACTAGGAGAACTGCAAGACACACCACTGCGGGTCTGCGTCATAATTAAAGAGGCTTGGTTGAAACTTTAGTTAACCGCTTCTGAGACCAGTTTACCCGCTATGTTGCTGCTTCAGAAAGATAAAGACAAAAATTGTGGTGTGATCCTTTACTATAATACAAACTTCCGATGTGAAGTTCTCGAGCACCCGGTAATCCGCGCTCCTGGTTGGCTTGGTGTCGCGTATGCTTACGAACTAAACATAGGTCCACCAGCCGTTATTTACCGCCCACCAAACTGAACTTCAGAAATGGGCTCCCAGCTAAACCACGTTTCTTAATTTGCTTGGAGGGAGACCCACACCCACATGCTTATCGCTGGTGGCTTTAACGTGCACGACATAGGAACGCCAGCAACCTACGTTACGCAGTTTAAAGCCAGCTTGCAGGAGCTACTTTATATCCACCCCATGTACGACCACCTGACCTCCTCCAACAGATTTCGTACTGTTAACAAGTTACCGATACTGGATCATGTGCTCTATAGCAAGGAACTCATGGTCAAAGGGATACTTACAAGCTCATTACGGCGTCGTAGTGATTATGTTACTCTACTCTTTAAGTATATATGCTGTGCGGAGTATCCTGAAAAAGTGGGTTATAAAACGCATACTGTCCCGCACTATAAATTGTTACCTACGCTTGTTAAAGATACGCCTTATACTTCCTTAGCAGACTGTCCCCAGATGTTGTTTGGGATACTGTACAAGGACGTTATGAACATTGGTGGTGCAAACATCGAAACAGAACTCCCTCCAACCCACTTACATGCATAATTTTTTCTGAGGAACGGAACAAGCAAATGTATGTCCCGAGGGGATTTGGCATGACAAGCTCACAAATACTGCTGGAATGCCAAAACCTGGACTACATACGAGACACATGGTTACTCCTGTGTAAAACTGATTTTCGAAGACAACGTCAAGCAGCAGCATGTGTCAAGGAAGCGATGCTTTACGAACCGCAAACGTTTGTACAGGCAAGTTAACGGCCTTCGAAATGTGAAGCGGGGGATTCCAGCACTAGGCACGGCTGTTGTATGCACGCGCTCAGCAATGAAAGCAGCCGCCCTCTTCCGCTTCATTACTCCGAAGCTTTCCAGCAGTTAACAAGCCCACCTATACCTCGCGTTTTATTACTTAACTGCCGGGTTTAGACAACATCACCATAACTGCGGAAGCTGTGCTAAAGAAGTTGTTATCCTTGCACATCCACTGTCCCCCTCCAGTCTACAACATCCAACCAAGGGCACTGCAGACTGTAGCTAGTGGCCTAGCGGAACCACCGGCTGTTTACTAGCAATAATGACTAGAAGGGAACTATAATCCACCAGTATGGAAGCAAGGGTTCATCACTCCTATGCGTAAAGGAGATAGCCGTACTGACCCTGGTTTGGTGACCCAATCTGTGACACAGTAGATATCCTCTAGTAACTAAAGACGTAATCTGAATGTTATTGCTGGCTACTGCACTTGCTTCTAGCGCTGTTATCTCGTTCTCCTTACACTTGGTATCTCTTTTTGGATTCAGCTAGTAGCCAAAGGCTACATAAAACTCTTCGCATATCCGCAGCTTGATAAGCGCCACAACTTATCTCCAACGCTTATTTGCTTGGACGGTTTGCATCATAAATCAGCTGGCTCGGCTACTTATTCGGTGACAATGTAGCTATCTAGTAGTGACCAAGGTCTTAAACGAATATATACACCCGCCCACTGCCACTCTCTATGCTATCTTCATGATCTCTGTTCAGCAGCAGGTAGCCGCCATAGGCTCCATGCCACTCGGCGCATGTCCGCAGCTCGACAGAAACCACTCCTTCTCTGCAATCCATTTTTTCGTTGACTGTTTGCATCACAAATCAGCTGATTTGGCTAGGTTTACTGTGACACTGTAGACATCTACGAGTAGTTTAAGGTTTAAACCGAATGCCCTCGCTGGCCACTGCTCTCTCCTAGCGCCGTTAGCTGGCGTTCGCATTAATCTCGTCACCTTCTTTTGGCAGCAGATAGTCTTCGTAGCCTCCGTGCACTACTGTGCATATCCGGAGCTAGCCAGGAGCCACCCTTTTTCTCCAAAAGTTCTTTTCTTGGACTGGTTGCATCACAACTTAGTTGGTGTGGTGACTTATGCTGTTACACTGTAGGTAAACACTAGTGACCAAAAGTGTTAAGTGAGTCGCTACACTCGACTACTGGTACTCTCTATTCAAGCGCCATTAGCTCTGTTCAGCAAAACCGAGTAGCCTTAATCTCCATGCAACTGCTCTTATCCCGAGCTCGATAGGAACGAATTCTTATCGCCACCTCTTATTCTCTTAGAATATATGTCTCACAACTCCGTTGATTGTTTACCATTTTTGTGATGTCTTAGGCATTCACTAGTAACTGAAGGCTTAAGCTGAACGCCATTGTTGGCCACTGGTCTCTCTATCTTAGTTCCGTTAGCTGGCGTTCACCTTACTCTCGTCACCACTTTTTGGCGGAAGCTAGTTGTCGTAGGCTGCATGAACCTGGGCCAATGTGTAGCTTAAAAGACGCCGCTGCTTTAAACCAAGTTTTATTTTTCTGGTATGTCTGTCAATCTCAGCTGCGCTCGCATGTTGCTTTATTCATTGACCCCGTAGGCATCCACTAGGAACGAAAGATCGTAATGGAATGGCTACTTTTGGACACTGACACTTTCTATTTTCTATTGCTCGTCTTACATTAGACAAGTTAGCTTGGCTGCTGCGATTCGTCGTAGTCACGTGCGCCTCGGAGCAAAACTGGAGCCTCTTTGGAGCCACCCCTTCTCCTAACTCTTATTGCATGGCCTGTATACATTACACCTTAGCGGGTTAGGTGACTTCTACTCTGACGACGTAAGTATCCACTAGTAACTGAAGGCTCATAACGAATACCATTGGTGGCCACCTACACTCCCTCCTAGCGCCATTATCTGTATTTAGTCTAATATTCGTCTCCTCCGTTTAGCTGCTGTGAGGTGTTTTATGTTCCTTGCATCAGTGAGCATATCCGGAGCTTGCTAGGTGCAACTTCTTGTCCCACCAAACCTTAGTCTTCTAGACCATTTGTATCGCCTACCATTGTTGATTCGCTGATTTATTCTGTGCCAAGGTAGCTACATACCAGCCATCAACCGTTTGCTTTGAATGGCAACATTTGCCAGCGACGCTCTCTTCTAGCGCAGTTGCTTGTAGTTCTTCTCATGTTTAGCACCCGTATGTAGCAGCAGTGAGTTGTATAATGCATTACGCATTTCTGCACATGTCTGGATATTGCTATGAGCCACTACTTAACGCCCCAACCCTTAGTCTCTTGGAATGTTTAGAACGTTTGTTGGTGGTTCATGCACACGACTAGTCCTAAAACTTGTTATTTTTCCATGACGAATCAAACGATCGATTTCTCTTACCAGACAAGATACTTCACTACACATCACTTGGCTCAGTTAGAGTTACAAATGCCGTAGGCTTGTCATGGTTTTCTCAATACTCTTAGTTGGATGGCAGCTCAAAACTGGTCTACCATGGACACGTTGAAAAGCTGTCTCTGCTGCTGTTGTATTTACTTAAACTAACGTCCTACGCGTTTTATATTCAGCATAATATTAGCGAAACATATCCTCAAAAGAATGAAGCTTAAATATAATTTTGCACTGTTGTTTTATACCAAATTTGTTTAACCTAGTACAAAAATAAATCAGGTGTTGTAAGCCACAAACCTTCTACAGTATTTTCCGATTGCAAGTAATTATTTTAGGCTTTCTGGAAAGTTAAGCACCACGTTATTCATGCTTATAGCGAAGCCATAACATCGTTCAACCCACGCTGATTTAACACTTAGCATCCAGGTCTCCAGGTTGGAAAACAATGGCAACTGCTATCACTCTCTCGGTAAGAGTTTCTAGTAGCTGGTTTATTGGTTGTTGTCACAGAAGGGTCAAGATGATGCTGTCACATGAAGCTAACCAACGAAATTGTATTTGTTCTGTTAGTAGCGCAAAGCAGTGTGCACAGAACAGCGTTTGCTTGTATTTAGCCGCGGTACGCCCTATCAGTTGCACGCAATATTTTATGACATTTGGACGACAGTCATAGGCCAGGTCTGAAAATGGAGGATAGTTTGTAACAAGATGACAGCGGTAGCATTCAAGCATTAAGGTGAAACTATTAATTTGGTCTAGGTAACTAATATGCTACCGACGAGGAACGACATTGCATGTCAGAAATTAAGTGAGCGATAAAGCCAACCTCCTTACTGGTAGGGTCTTGCTGTTTGCATAAGCTATGATGTAGAGGAAGCAACTTAACACATAAACTCAGGTTGAGTTTAGGATGCAAGCGTAGGCGCAGCTTGCACACTAACCAAAGCCGTATGACACGACATTTAGCTCAAGAATCAAGAGTTGGCCATAATGTTTGCAAAGGAGAAATTCCACAAGATGCCTTCTGACGGCCGTTTGCAATATTGGACTGACGGCAAGCCGCCATTAGCTAACGAGAATAAACATTGCATTCCGGCCCACTGAGTCAAGCAGCATTAAGAAAGTTAACTCAAGTTACTTGGTGGTTATTTCGGCATCTAGTAACGTTCAGCAGTTTTCGTAAGCTAATTGGATGCGCAGTCACGTCTAACTGACGCTTAGCAATAAGGACATAAGGACATAATAACTGCCTCAAAAGGAATCGTGCCTACTGTTATCCTCCTTGTAGCGGCGTGTATCGCGGCGAAACTGGTACCAAACACGCTATACGTACCGAACCGCTTCGTGACACGGTAATAAATATATCACACAGTTTCACCGAATCAGCTGGGCATCTTCATGTTCATCAGTTGAGACCACAGCAATAACACCAGTGGAGTGGTTCAGTCTATATATTAACCGCCAGGCTTATACATTATAGTAGGCTTGTCACTTCCTAATACACGGGATCGGGTACTCTAGCTTTCCGTGCCTGGGACCCAAGTTTCAACTAAGGTACGCTGCTTATCACAGGTAGGCTTGCTGGACTTGTAAAGACAAAGAGCTGCAGGAGGTGCTTAGCTTCCAAACATTTGCCAGTGTCTTGGAAGCGCAACAAGAAGCAAACCATAAATAGTGGACAAACCCCATGAAAACGTAGTGCTAGATACGTGTTGACTACGCAAGGCTGAGCAAAGGACAAGTTTTTTATTGCAGTAGGCTGGTACAGCAAACGGCCTGAAGAGTTTCTCGTGGAGTGCAAAACAGCTAATGCTATTGTCAATACAGCTCTGAATATGCAACAGGGTCGATGGTTAATATATATTTGTAGCCGAGCGGCACAAATAATTCACTTTGGCAACTTACACGGGTCTTAAATTAAGTGCTTCCCAGCCATGCAACCATTCGCCGTTACATCCGCAAACAATTGGACGAGCATAGGGATTCGTTAATAATATAATCTGACACGGTTCAAACCAAAGTATTATGGTTATGTAGAGGGATTTCTTTCTCGTTTTCTCTTATTATACCGCTCAAAGTCGAACCTACGTGGTACGTGTGGATTTCGTCAACAAACGTTATAATGATCAGCAACCACGGTGCGCCGTTTGATTTTATCTACTGCGTTCAGCTCACACAATAGGTAATAAGAAAAGCAGATGGAAGCAAGATAATAACCTGGGGCTTGAAATAAAACAACAATCTTTTATCCCAGGACATAAAGTAGTAGTAGGTGACTACGTGGAAGGCGGCCCAAAATGGACGCTCAGCAGGGTAAAATACCGTGCGCGGGAACGTGAATTTTAGCCTGCCCTTAGAAACGCAGATCTAAGCTTTTTATTTAGGCTAGCTATTGCTAACCCTGTGGAAAACAGTAAAGGCATAAATAACGGACTTCAAATTTGACCCACCACTTTAAAAATTTGACTAGCCAAAGCAGCCATTGAACACTGCCCTCAGCTGGGCAAAGAACCTAGGTCGCAGACGAAGTTGTCTACTTTTCGGGCACTTTATTTGAGATAATGGCCGACTCACATAAAAAGCCGAACATGTGGCTATAAGATAATATTAGGCTTTCTACGTACACGGCAAGCGCTGTCTCCGGTGCGGTGTTCCGGAGTAGGTAGAAAATCACGGAGGTTCAAGTTTTCAGATATTATTCCATTGTTAGCCATCCTCAAGTCAAGGACCCAGGTCCTCGATTTTTTCACGTGACGGCTTGCATCTAAAAACTTAGGTGGAGTAATTGCTATATAAATTTGACGGACGGCCGTCTTTTTATTTAATTCGAAAGGCAAAAGGGAACTTTAATTATGACTAAGTTTTACTTCATTTAACAGTGATCATGCAGCAATTAGTGCGTTGCATTTTTGGCTGTTCGTCTTTTGAATAGGCTATGATTTAGCTAAAGCACAAGTGAAGCTACTGAAGGTTACTTCTAGAACCGTAGCCAGTGAACGGATCCAACATAGAACGGCGGAAAATTTTGCAAACATAAATTACTGGGATGGCCGTGTACATAAAAGCAGTCACTCCATCTGACATCTTTGGGTCTATCACTTTATGCAGGCGATGCCTACAGATGTGCCTTCCGTTATTTGTTTACCATACAGGACGCGGTTGTTGTAGGCCCTAACTGGCGCGGAGAACAGTGCCTGTGTTTTCCTGTAGTGTATGCGCTACAACCTCTACATCAGTAGAACAACTCATCCGTACAACTGTTCACGTCGAATTGCACTGCATTTACCGAACAGCAGCTAGCTGTATACACAAATTGGCCACAATGTTGGCTGTGAATCGAGCACAGCAATGCAACCTCGTCGCTTAGACGTTAGTAGTTACCTCGGTCCTGAAAAGATTTTACAAGTCTACAGCTTGTTTTAAGGACAGTAGGAAAATCCCATGTCATTCATATTACTACCAAAGCAGCGAGTTAAGGGAGCTTGTCATTGCAAAATGCTGCTCTGGTGAATGCTGTCATAATCGCAGCAAAATCAGCACCATACCTATGAATGGAAGGATTTTGGTGAGTATTTTGTTCGTCGCCATCAGCCGACAATTCAGATATGTCGACCAGCTATCCGGAAAAGCACCAGACTGCCGTTTTTCCCTATTGGGGCTCATCAGTGATGCGCATCCTTCCGTCTTCTACGGAGGATCGAACCCATGACTGCTCGTAACTCTTAGCAACTAGCCCGCAGCTTATGCAACTGCGCCATGGAGGACGGTATCTGACTATCATGAATTGTTAGCTAAATGCGATATAGCCCGACGCATCCTCCACTGCCATGCAGGCACCTGCCATGCAGATGACAGCGGCCGGCCTTCCGGCGTCAGGACGTGCCGGTTACGGCAGCTATTAATCGACATAGTATTTTGTGGGATCGGTACGGGCGAATTGGTATTACTTATGAATGAAAAGATGTGCACCGTTGATAAGCCCCAATAGAGCGAAACGGCTGTCTGGTGCTTTTTCGGATAGCTGGTTGACATATCTAAATTGTCGGCTGATTGCAACGAACGGCACCATACCTGTTTGTTCCTCATGACCATACCTTTGCAGGCGTGCCTCGCACCGGCGGGAGTAATGCATTTTTATGTATTTAGTTATATAGGCGACATTTTTGCCCGGTTGATAGCCTTCGAAAATTTTCTATATCCATGACTTGGCTACAAACGTTGTTAGATTGTGCCAGTGGTTCAACCCTGGTAGATAAAAAGCATGATTACGAGTAGCTCGTTAGGCTTGCCGCAACTTATTAAAAGATGGCTTGGCGTTTTGCGTTGTGTGCTAATTTTGTTCTTTGTTCCTTGGCAACAGGCGAGTTGGAACACAGGAACCCGTCCACCGGAAAGTGCACTGAGCCAACGTAATGGTACATTGGATCTCGTGACAAAGCTATAGAGCTTATTAGAAAATAGTCACCAAGTATTTTGTGTTTGTTCCACTAAACAAGTATGTTCTTGTTTCTGGGTTGCTTTAGTGCAGTAGGCAATGATTACGTCACCAGATTAACGTAGGTACCAGCGGATAGGAATTGGTTAAATGCAGATGGAATATAATGCACATTTAAGCACTTACCTTGTTAAAACTAAATTGAGCTTGACGGTTAGGTGCAAGCTACCAAATGTAGGAACGCCACTGACCGCGTGAATGCGTAAGGTTTGATAGGTTCTCAAATCACAAGGGTAGACCATCATAGGGCCTCCAACTTACAAAACTGAAGCAGCCTCTTTACCAAGTCTCTCGGTCTGCGTTTCATGCCATTTTGCTACGCCTACGCCTGACCAACATGCGGCTTTGTCTACCTTTGAGAAGTTATGACGTATAAAGCATGGCCAGGAGTTGGCTTTATGTGCACACGGAGGACATGAACTAGCCAACGTAACTTGGTAGGATACCGCAAACGATCCGGTGATGTTTCATAGCTACGCATGTTAGCTTCAGAAGCAATACTCCTCAGCTATTTTGCCGAGTGGTGCAACGTAAGGCTTTTGCCAAAAGCAAATGGCAGACCACATCATTACTAAGCCGGTGTTCCAGACATTTGTGTGTAATACTCCAAGTACCCCTATAGCCGAACAGGGCTGGGCGTCAAAGCTTGTTACCTTTAACTGGCTAGAACACTAATCCACACAGTAAACAAGGGTATATGGCAGCTTTATACACCCTACCCGATACTGACAGACTGATATCTTGACGTCCTTCTGGGCAGTTGCTCCTCCCGAAAACTGATTCTGAGGCGCTAATTGGCTTTCTTAGCTAGGTGATCAGCAGAGCTGGCACAAATACCAACATAACTAAACCGATTAATACACACCAGTGGCGTTAGGGTGATGGTTACATTCGGAGGCGTATCCTTTCATTCGTCTGGAGGTACTTTACAGTTTGATGCAAGACGTATGCAGTGAGTGCGGCTCTGACCGTCAGCCTGAACAATAGAGTTTGCGCAGCCACAGCGTAACATCCGAGGAGAGTTTTATCGTCAAAATACGAAGTTTGTCAGCCAGCCGCGTGACAAAACGTCTAGGGTTTTTCAATTTATTTATGTCACTCAAGTTTGTCTATATTTCCAGGGTAGTGTAAGTTTCCACCCTTGTAGATAGGCCTTACAATGGCCTCTTTTTAAGCAAACTGCTTGATACTAGCGTCAGGAGTGTGCAAAACCCTACCCAGACTTGCACTGGCAACATGTTCAGCTGTAGTCTGGAAAGACAGTAAGTGCTAATTATCATGGCTTAGCGAAGAATTTAATACTGGTTACGAGAAAGATTTAAAAAAGCGTGGGTAATAAAGTCGAGTTATGCAAGTAGCTTCCCCGGTCCACCCAGACACGCGAATTCCACAACATAAGGTTAAGCTTCGTCATTGTATCGAATGGACAGCAGTTAAATAAAGTTGTTCTTATCCACAATCCGCCTTCCTGGCGGAGCTCGCTTAAGCTACGGCATGTTTTTCTTAGACGTATGGCCAACCTTGAATAGGACGATTTACCACTTCCTTTTGAAAAACGAGTTTTAACAGACAAAACTAAAAATGGATCAAATCGCTCTCTGATAATGCAAAAACCAAGGTGTGGGACTATTCATTACATGTCCGAGACGGTGCTCGAAAGTAAGCGCGGATATCAGAAGGCAATTGGAGTCAGGCACAGTAGGCTGTATCCGATGAGCTACAAGAAGAAGCAGACGCATGGAGGGCAACAAGAGCGGAAGATTGAGCGCGGGAACTTAAAAGGCGGTAGAGTGTCGAGCCGGTTGTAAGAAAGATTAAAACAAGAAGGAAGAATGTACAACCGGTCCACAGTTAAATTGTACTTTAAAGCTAGCATTTAACATTTTGGGCGCTACAGAGCTCCCAATATAAGGCTGAATATAGAAGCCTTCTATTTCGAAAAGAACTGTTGAATCGTAGTTCGTAGGGCAAAAGTGTGCCAAGTAAAATTGAGTGAGCGTTCATGTCAAAGGGGGTTCGCTTGAAGTCCGAGTCCGCTCTGCCGTTTGTACTCTGCTATTTATTGATTTCATTGCAGGGTGCTTTTCGGCGAGCGTTTGGAGCGGGCTTGGCGGACTACAAAAAACTAGCTAGCGCAAAAGGGGCCGACAGGACCTCAGCATCCGCCGCTGCCAAAAGGTGCGCTTGGGAGTGTTCGGTCCCCCGCCGCACCATGCTCCGAGCTAAAACGACCCCCGTCCCCCGGGGAAACCACCGTCTCCCACAGAGAAGCGACGCACGTCCCGCAGAGAAACGATCAACGTTTGCTTCGGAGTCCTTGAAAACCTTCCTCGCGTGAGCTGGTAGATCGAAGGACGGGGTTTGGTTATGTAGAGACGAGAAAATAGAAATACACGCGCAGAAAACGCCAACAAGTAAGAACGAAGAACCTGCGAGTGTAAAAGTTTTGGTTGTTGAATACTTTTAAAAATTTTCAAGGATTTTGATATTTTTGTATGTTTACGAAACGTTAATTGACCAATAACGGGGCAAGTATATACAATATTTACATAGTCTAACGGAGTTACACTCTACATAGTCGGAGAAACGAACCGGCTCACCCACCTCCCGACCACTGCGACTGGTCGTGTGGGGCGGCGGGCTAGATTTGGCAGATGTCGGGACGGCTAAAGCTTTTAGACAGATCGTGGTATGGATGAACTAAACTAAGGTTCGGTAAACTGGTGCGGTGAGTCGTGACGTCGCACGAAGCGCTACTTGATGGAGTACGCGAGGTAATTTCCTCCATAAAGGCGGGTTTTAGACGATCAACGGTGAAGAGTTCGCGTCGACAACCGCGGTCAATATTGTACGTCTTACTCGCACGGCGCAACACTTTGAATGATCCTATGTACGGCGACTGAAGATGCTGTAGATCACCGTCTGCGCGAAGCAGGACGCATAAACATGTAGGAGGTTCCTTGGGCACGTTTACTGTTGCCTTCTGCGCTCGAGGAGGAAGTGTACGTAGCTCATGCATCTGGTGAGCAAATCGATCAGTGTAACTTCCGTAGTCAAAAGTGGAAGTAGATGCCGCTAGTGATGCCAGCTTGCCGGGCAACCGCAGCGTGCAACCGTACGCTAGCTGGGCTGGTGTGGCGTAGAAATCGGTTTTAACCGCGTTGCTTCAGCCTATGAAAATAAGGGGAAGTGTTTCAGACCATAAAGGGGCTGCGTGCTCTCGTAGTACTGCCTCTAACTGGCGGGGAAAACGCTGCACCATGCCGTTAGCGGCCGGCTGGCACGCCGTCGTCTGAACCTGGCGACAGCCTACCTCCTTAAGCAGAGTGGCGAAAGTTGACGAGAAATGTGACCCTTGATCGGTTGTCTCGATGATGAGACAGCCTTATTGAGCTACCCAGCCCTCCAGAAAAGCTTTCGCTACCGTTTCCGTAGAGCAGTCCAGTATGGGAATAGCTTCCGGCCATCTAGTGAACCGATCGACACAGGTCTGTAGATAAACAGAGCATTTCGAAGGCGGCAGAAGACGTACGAGATCGACGTGCAGTGATGAAAACCTGCGTCTGGCGTCGGAAACGTGCCTAATGTGCTGTTCATGTGATTGTGCACCTTCACGCGTTGACACGGAAGGCAAGCAGCTGCCCAAGTACGGACGTCTTGATTAACATTGCGCCAAACGAATCGTGCGGATTCGCGTTTAACCGATACACGAACGCCTGGATGAGACAAGCCGTGTAACGTGTCGAACACGGCTTGCCGAAACTCGGGTGGGACGACTGGGCGCGACTTGCCCAGTGATAAATCGCAAAGTATAGTGCAGTCTGAAGAGTTCAGCGGAACGGTTCGTATGTCTAATGAGAAAGACCTGCGTAGTACCTCAACCAGGACCGTTGGGTTGCGCTGTGGCCATTGCCGCCAAGTCGATAGCAGTGCCAGCGTCACCGGAGATAGCTCAGATGCGGGAAAATGCATCGGCGACGGCGTCGTGCACACCTGAGACATGCCGTATATCGGCCGTAAGCTGAGCGATATAGTCAAGGTGGCGCGACTCGCTGGGAGAGTATCGGTCGATATTCGAGCCGAGCATGTAACTCAGGGGTTTGTAGCCGGTGAAGACGGCAAAGGAGCGGCCTTCTAAGACTTGTCAAAAGTAAAGTATCGCTAGATATACGGCTGGTAATTCTATACCAAACGTGCTTGAGCGAGCTTAAATAGGCTGTAGCCGTTTGGAGGAAAAAGCTAATGGCTGCCACGTGTCGGCCACTCGCTGCTGCAAAACAGCGCCGACTGCCACGGCCGGGCGTCAGTACTGAGGACAGTGGGGCTTCTGGAGCGTGAGGCGCTATAGAAGCTATGTGGGCTGTAGCCTCTTTCAGTGACTTATAAGCTGCGCGTGCTGCGGCAAGAAATCCGAATTTCTTGAGTTTCCCTCGGAAAAGGTCCGCGAGGGGTTGCATCAGTGAGGTGCAGTTGGGTATGAACCGTCGGTAAAGGTGGACAAGCCCATCTAAAGGCCTGATTTGTTTGAAAGCATGAGGTTCGTGGTAGTCTATGATAGCTTGAATTTCATCCTGCAGTGGCACGATGCTGGCAGAAGAGATACGGTGACCGAGGAAGTTTATTGACTCAACACAAAACGAAGACGTTTCTGCGTTGATCCTTACCCAGTGTTGTAGTAAACGATTAAAAAGTGTTCTAGGGTGGCGCATGGCCTCTTCTCGTGAAGCGCTCGCAATTAAAATTTCGTCAAGATAGGCATAGGCGAAGTCTAAGCCGCGACAAACTTGGTCGATGCAGCGCTGAAAGGTTTGCGCGGCGTTCTTTTAACCAAATAGCAGTCGTCCCCGCAGCTTTAGCAAAGTTTGCTTCGGCTACCGGAATTTGGTTGTAGGCGCGTACCAGGTCGAGTTCGCTGAACTTAATTTTACCCGCCAGACTGGCGGTGGGATCCACTTTGTTTGGGATCGGATAGAGATCGTGCGTGGTAAAAGTATTCAAGTATCGATGGTCGACGCAAGGACGCCAGTCCCTTATAACCTACTTCGGGGCCGTGTGCAAAGGCGACGCCCGTGGGCTGTTGGACAGTCTAACAATACCGTGGTGAAGCGGGTAGTCGAATTCAGCGCGCGCTGCACGTAATTTGTCAGAAGCAAGCCGCCTTGGTCGTGCGCTAATTGGATGACCACGCGGGACTCTCGGATGAGCCACCTCTGTCGTGACTGGCGGAAGCTCTGCAGCTAGTCGTACCAGTCGCGGATATTCAGACAGCGGGTCCGCATAATCTGATGTTACCTCGGCGAATCGAGAAACGGGACTGATTATCGAGACTTCTGGAAGAACACCTTCGACCCCTAGTTTAGTACGATCATCTAAAAGTCTGTGGCGACCAGCATAAACAAGCAACACAAAATGTTGGATGAAGTCGTTACCGATAATTGCGAAGGGTACAGACGCAACCATGAAGACCCAATGAGAATTTCGGCGAAGATTGAGGTCCAGCTTCATCATGCGCTGACCAAATGAAGCTATCGGCGAGCCGTTGGTCACATGCAGATTGTACGTAGGCTCTGAGTGCCTGCCGTTAGCGGTCTCTGGGATGACGCTGACTTCCGCTCCCGTGTCAGTATGAAACTTGATGGAAAACCGTCGATCCTTAAAGTAAAACTGGCGATTTGTTTGGTTAATAACTGCTACGTTTGTTGATCTGGTATGCGGGCCATTCGCTTTCCCTGAAGCAGCTGGGTCGTGCCCAATGCAAGAAGCCCGAAAGCGTTTAGCTTTTCCACTATATTTACGGTGATAAAAACATACTTCTTCGGCGGGTTTGGTACTATCTGACTGAGAATGTGCGGGGGAAATGGTGCGTTTTTGTGCCGAACGAGACATACTCGGGGCAGGCGCTGACGAGCCGCAAAGAATGGTAGCCAAAACGTGGTCAGATTTGACCGTGGTACACGCCGCTTCGAAGCATTTATTGCTGCTACCCTTCTGCGAAGTAGCGCAATTTTAGCGTCCTTAAGGTAAGATTGGCCTGAGGACAAGGAGCAAATTTGGGATTCGGATTTTATTGGTGAGAATACATCACCGGAGCTACTGGTCATCTGCTGCGCATAACGGTCAAACGCTTTACTAGCTATTTCTTTCAGGAGTGTGGCTATAAACATGGACAGCATTACTGGCAATGGCTCTGGAAGACTGCAATTCACAGCTTCTTTATCCCTTCTCTGCTCAAGAATAAGGGGCCAGCAATGCACTGAAGTCCGCTGAGCAACGCAGGCGGCTTGCGAACGCCAAGGTTAGGACCCTTGAGCTTTCATAGCGAGTTCTTGCGCTTGGCCGTAACTTTTTTTAAATCGCTTACTTCATCGTTTCGTACTTTGCCTCATTTGATGGGAAGAGTAGAATGTCCTCAAGCAGCGTCATAATCAAGGAAGAAAGGCGTGGGACGAGCTGAATATACCTCGCGCGGTCCACCGTAATGCCTTTATTTTCCGGTACGATCTCAAATATGTTAAACCAAACTTTTGGGCTGGGTTTCATGCTACTTGGAATAGACAAACTAAGCAGGTTTACGCTGTGAAACGACTCAGATGCTACTCTTAAAATGTGAATCGGAAAGATCAAGGATGATGAAAAACAAGATAACAGTACTACAATTACGCACGAAACAAAGGAATAAAGTTATACCCTCAAGAAAAAAGAACGAACTCACCAAAGAAGTACAAACTTAATAAAATGTTGAGCTCGCGCTTGCGCATCGGGTGCACAACCTTGCAGGCCTAGTTAACGCTAGTCCGAGGCGATGCGCGAAATTAAGCGCGGGTATCAGAAGGCGTTTGGAATCGGACATAGTGGACCGTATTTGATGAGCTCCAAGAAGAAGCGGATGGATGAAGGGCGACAAGAGCGAAAGCTCGTGCGCGGGAACTAACAAGGCGATAAAGTGTCTAGCCGGGTGTAGGCAAGATTAAAACAAAGAGGAATAATGTACAGTCGGTCAACAATTAAATTGTGCAGGAAAGATAGCAGTCATATTTGGGCGCTACAAAATGGACCCTTAACGCTCCGGTATTGCTCGTAGAGTGTTGAAAACATCAGCCGTTTACGAAAAACCATACCCATAGCCCTTCCCTTACGCGGAACACCCTTGCTTGCTTCAAGGTTGTTAAATATTGTCAAGCATCGATATAGAAGCAAGCATCTTTCACGAGGGGGAGCTTTATCCATTAGCACCAAGGGACTTTTGGTTAATAAGCTTTATCATGACTACATTCTCTATTTGCTTCAATCTGCTCATAAACACCGCGCTTGGAACTAATTGTTTAGGAATTTGGATTTCTTACCAGTTAGTAGTTTGCGTTATGATATGTACAAGGTTGCCGTTGGCGTCGCGGTCTAACACTTGTAGCCATTATAGTTGTCCGGTTTGCAAACGAGACATTGCGTATTTGTCGCTAATTGTTCGGAGATGGCAAATTTCCTCCACATT
This sequence comes from Dicrocoelium dendriticum, assembly GCA_944474145.2. Taxonomy (NCBI): domain Eukaryota; kingdom Metazoa; phylum Platyhelminthes; class Trematoda; order Plagiorchiida; family Dicrocoeliidae; genus Dicrocoelium; species Dicrocoelium dendriticum. The sequence goes on from OX104063.1 coordinate 67,711,871, forward strand.
TTAAACGTAGGAATAGCTGGCTAAGACAAGCGTAAGCGCAAAAGTAAAATGAAATTCGGTTTTGCTGTGTAGACCGCAGGCTATGCAGAAATAAACGGCCCTGAACGGCGGTGGCTAGGTGTGCTTCTTTTATTCAACTAGTAAGGCTTAACGAAGCTACGATGGAAAATGCCAACTGATTAGGTTGACCACTGCTTTTTTCCCAGGTTGCTGCATCGATAGTACAGTAACCAATGTGCAAACAACCATTGTAGTAGGTGCACTGTACGACATTCTTGCAGGAGGTGACCTCCTAGCAACCCAGCACATGGAAGTTTTAGGACATGTGTTTAACGAGTTTAAATGTTCACTTATAACTTTCCAAAAATCATATCTGCTCGTGTAGCTAATGTATAGCGCGCTCACGTACCACCCTTAATCATTGTCCTACCAGGATAATTTACTGATTTCATGGATTGGTGGTTGGTCTTAAGTGCTAATTGGAATGCGTTGGAGACCTTTAACTTCTAACGTGCATAGTTTCACGTTTTCTAGAGCCGCTGCCCATACCGTAGCCGAAAGTGTTGCGAAAATTCCACATTTCTTGTCAAGCAAATATGGAGAAAATAAGAAAACTATAAAAGGTACCTTTTACGAAGAATATCACTGCGGATGCGTATCTAGAAATATACAATTTACAGTATTTGCCAGAGTATTAGAAACATTTTTTAATCAACAAATTTTTTCTTATTTTCATCACTGATCTTTTAACCATCAAATGCTGTAACTGTAAACTGGTTACATTTACCCAAGTTAACCTCTATCTAATAGAAAATTAGCAAGGTTAGCATATCGTAAATCATCCTTTGGCCATTTTCAACGTATTAAATCACGAAGGCATGGAGTGAATGTGTTTGTTGCAGAGTTCAGTCACGCTTTTAATGCGAGCCCAGGTCGCTACAAGTTGTTTAATAAACAGCTGATTGTTCGTAATAAATTTTGCTTCTCTGACTTTAGAATTGCCAATAAATTCTCTATTGGGTTCACGTCACTGCTAGTAACAAGCAGCGTTAACATGTTTATAAAACAACCCAAAGAAAACAGGTGAGTCCACGCCCCTTGTAACATGAAGTACTCTCATGCACGAAAATGAAGTCTCCTGTCCCTGTAAATCCTTTTTCCTTTGAGCTTTCACAAAGCTGAATGATCAGTTGGTGCTCCAGTGTTTCTCTTTACTGCTGCTGTTTCATGTTATCCTAGACGATAGAGAGCCTACCGGTTCCATAGTTGCTCATAGAACTCCATATCATTATTTGAGTTGGATGTTTGACTCGTTGAATGAAGCCGTCTTCCCTCATCTGTTCGCCAGGTAATCGGCGGACCTACAAGGAATGCTGATCAGAGAACCGGATGATGCATACATTGTTAAAAACTACCTACAATGAAACTGAAAACCACATAACACGAAACAAAAGTAATGTAGACACAATTTTTCTTAAAAGCACGTATATAACTAAAACTTTCGCTTCGTTTCCGCACCCAGTCTTCATTGGACCACGTTTGAAGTTGTTTGGTCCATTCCTGTCGTTTTTCTTTCATTCGCCTTGTCAACTTTTGCTTCTTCAGAGGCCCACAAGCTCGAAGTCCAGAAACCAAAAGTCGTCTTCTAATTGTGATCAAGCTAACGGCAACACCATGCAGTTCCAATGTCCCTTGTAGTTGTCTGCTGGATGCTTTGCAATTCTTTAGACATTCCATTAGTAAAAGTGTGTCGTCTTATGCTGTTGTTTCTCTTCTGCGACCGGAAGGTTTATGGGACAGGGGTAAATTCTTTTGCATTTTCTTTCAAAGTAAACAGACGGACGCTGGACTGACACTAACTTTAGTGACAATTTCTTCTTCCTTAACATTTTTCAGCAAAATTTCAAGCTGTACACGTTTTGTGGGTTAGGTCACGTACTGCTCCCTATTATTATGCCAACACCACCGAAAACTTACCATCAATACGGTTATGTACTTACTTCAGAAGGCACCATAAAACTAACAGTAAAGTAATTAAAGACACCCATGAATTGCTCCAAAACCAGCCAAACGTAATCCGGAAACGTCCAGTACAGCTGTAAATTAACCAATATGATAAAAATGTAACCTTCCGTTTACATAACAAATGTACACGTAACATCAACCAATTTTCATCATTTACTAAAACTCTCACATACTGTTCCTTTGCGTGTTAACTACTTGAAAATTGCTAAAGTTACATTTACGAAATACAAGGTTTGACGATTTTCTATTCAAGGTGTGTTATTATTTGTAAAAGTAACTATTTTAAAATGACATCAGTTGCTTCATAAGAGATAGGTGATGAAAGATGAAAAAGGTTGACGATGGAAAATTTTTTACTAATGTGGCTGGTGCTGTAGCAGTTACCGCAAAGCACACTTTCCAAACGTACGTAAGAAAACATGCAGGAATACTACAAATTATACGAAATGTTCAACTGCCAACATTGTATGTTATGCTTCACGGTATTCCATGTATACTTGTAATTAGGCTATGGTTAAAAAACAACAGTGTGTGGTTTTTAGAGGCCTGTTGGTCAAAGAGAGCCCTATGTAAGTAAAATCTTTTAAAATTATTTAACTTAAGCGGCTATAAGGCCTGCCTCAGCACCACCTGAGTCTGGTCTAGGTGAATAAGGCAAAACAGCATAGTGACTGTTTGGCACGAGAGCGTTTGTAATCCCTATCCATTTATTAAACAAATTCCACGATTTCTCCATTTGACTCGTTTTATACATCCCTATACATGGACCTTCCCTGCCAGTAAGCTCCATGAGTTTGTCTTCCAGCTTAAAGAACTGGGCATCCGAAAAATAGCGAAAAGCTTCTACACGTGTAAGTTGCTAGAGCTTGCATGGATAGGGCCTTAAGAACTAGGGTTTCAAGAGCCAGGGTTTTCCATTCGTGGCGCATTATTGTGCCGCATGAGTTAGAACGCTCTGCTGAGCAGAAGCTTGCCCTTTATGCGGCTCCTCTCATTAACTTTAGAGGTCCAGTATAGGTAACCTCGATTTAATTAATGCTTAGATGTCACACAAAGTATCGCGTTGGTGAAGGTTATGTTAAGTGCTGTGAAAGTTCGCTAGGCAGTATAACTGAATAATAGTATAAACCAGAGCAACGTGCGCAGGAAGTAGGAGTAGGTTGTCCACCCACTTCTGCGCATGGAGCAGGGAATCAATATAGCCAGTTTTAAGGTACCTTATGGATAATTGACAAAGGTAAGGCTAGCGGTGGTCCGAAATAGCTAGATTTACAGCTTGCCTCTGTGACCAGTGTCTTGGTATATGGCTAGCTTTCGTGCCAGCGTCAAATACTATGAAATATTAAACTTTAGATTAGCATGAACAGCGAGCAAAGATGTAGCTAGATTATCAGGCCGCCGGTCTACTTGCTTTTCTAATATTGCTAAGCACATGTACAACAACAAAAAAGCTAAGAGATATTAGGTCGAGAGAAAATAGATTTGGGTGCAAAATATCAGGGATAGGGGACTCTGTATTAACTGACCGTACATACAGTGTTATGATTGGCTCAGAAGCTTTGCTTCAACCTAGTTTTGTTCACCCTTTGTAGTGACTTGAGTTAGAACAATGTATGCTTCCAGTTACTGTGCAATCGTGACGCTAATTTCCACTACGTGGATAAGGGCCTCTAGGGTCCCCTGGTCGTCAAACTTGTAATGTTGTCCACAGCAACCAAATTCATGCCGCTCGGGTTATTTCGTTGCAGCGTTTTATACTTTAGCCTTACGCTATCGCGGCTAATTTTCTTAGACTTATACCTTTGTCAATATGAATTTAGCAAGTATTGCAATGAACCAGAACGACATGTTTCATACTCGTTCAAAAGCGTTTCACGGAGCGAATTTACGCACACTTGGAAAGGTTTTTAGCGTTTGAGGTAGTTATGTACGGTACGAGTACATTTTCCTCTTAGTTATATTTTCAACGGAATCGTCATTCATCGGGAGCTTGATATTTATGTCTCAAGCATTGAATGTTAAGTGTTCCAGTAGGTTAGAAAAACGTTTCCTTTGGGTGCCTGAGATGCCATTTAATATGCACCCAATATATTCTTGCAAATTCATGACCCCTACTTGAGGTGCAGTCTGCAATAACGTTTGCTTGCATGCTTACTTATGAGGTCGCGTAAACCTACGTTGCTTCGACTGCTACCTACAGATGCGGTTTTAATAGATTTTGTGCTAAAAAGGCCTGCAAATTTTTCACAGCTACATCACATATTGGTATATTGGCTGCACTAGAACCATATGGTTATCCTTTGCTTTGCGTCTAGAAGTCGTATACCAGCAAAACGCGGATACTCATAAATTATGTGAGAAGCCCTTGCCTCACACTGGAAATTACTGCGCCTGCATATTCCGCTGGTTGGAATACAACTCACTTTTTAACCAATAACATAGCGTTAACTTAATTTGCTATTCTGCGAATTAATGAACCAAAGTAGCCACTGCATTCGCGCAGCTACGGAGCGCAGCGCTAGCTGGATATTTGTGTGACATTCAAGACCGTAGTGCTAAATGCAAACCACATGCCGCTTATTCGTCAAGACAAAGTTGGTCTGAGAAAATATATGTTAAGCTTCGCTTAAAGCCTCCATTTAGCGTAGCCCTCAACAGTCTTTAGCTAAAAGAAAATATTATTTGCTGCTTTGTGGTCTTTCGGAAAATGACAGAACTCTGACTTAAGGAGGCAAAGCAACATTACTTCAAGTTCTGTGATGAACGTTCTGATACATTTGAGTGAATACATTGTGTCCAAGTCACATTGCTGTGCCCCTACGCTGTTATCTATCGTGGTACAAGACTTGCATTCTGGCCACCTGAGTGTGAAAGGATTATAACTTTTACGGATGCTGGTTTCTCGGTGACCTAAGGTAAATGCATATATACACTGCCTTGGAAACGTTTATGCCAGGTGCTTAACCAAGATGCATTTTAGACCATCAAACTGGATGCTGTGGCCCACTGCATGTCAGGTGCAGCAACGAATACATGCAGACTACCGTGACACTTTACTGCACAAATACTTTGCTCCGACATTAAATGCTTAGATTTCGCAATGGCCAAAGGTGGTTGCACTGATACTGCATCGTCAGATAACCCATCACAGCTCTTTGTAAGGCTCAGCCGAGAAAGGGAACTGTATGCCCTAATATCGGACAATGGAACGCACTTCATTGTTAAAAGTTTTGTCTGGTGACCTAAAAGAGTGGGTTGCCGCCACCACTGTACTGTGCAAAAGCATCTGAAGATTAATATTGCTGCTGTGGTTTCAGTGATTAAGCTAACTAGTGCCACTAATTTGCGCAATCCAGCATCCTTTAATTTGGATGACAAGGTGGTTGACGTCTCCTTATTCCATGCGGCAATGCGGCGAGTGCGACTATTGCAACCAGTAGGCTTTTTCCTGTCCACTTGGAAGACATATTTGCACCGCACAATGTAGCGCACTTTATCCGCGGTTTTTACTGTTGTCTTTTCGCTAACCTGATTCATCCTCGTTTTATCTTGTGGTAATTTGTCGCCCGAACGTTTACTGACCTTTTGTCGCTTAACTTGCCTTTGCTGACTTAATCTTCCAACCTTGCGGGACTTATGAATTCCGCACAATGCGGCACCTTTCCGCCATAATTTTTTGTTGGTTGTGATGGTTATCATAACGGCTTCTGCCTGTCCATTATGTTCGATCATTCAACAAATATAATGTCTTAACAATTGTTCTTTGCTAAGTGTACAGCAAATTTCTTAGGTCGTAGCATGCAATAATATAGCTTTTTTCACGAAATTACGACTTTCTTTGCTTGTTTTCCACCGACTTTGTCGTTTCGGTAGCCTTTCCTTGTAGCTCTATATACCCAGCTGAAACTGCCCCGGGGCATTTGGACTACCCTGGTTAATAAGGATGTGACCGCCCAGACTTGCCCGCGCCACCCAGTTGCTCCGCCGGGTATACACCGAAGAACATTGAAAGTATAGTGTCGCCGACGCGCAAAGGAGGACAACGGAAAGCACCGCGCGTGCCGTAACTCAATTTGCAAAACAGCGCAAGGCTACGTGCTGCGGAAATAGATCCACCAACGGGCAGCTCTTGCCAACATGCTCGACGCTCATCACTGCAACCCAATGTGTACGCACCCGATGGCGTTGGGCGACGGCGACTAGCAATGATGTAATAAAGTACACTGGTCAATGAGCAGTTACGATCAATCAACGAGGTAAATTTATTGCGCTACTTTTTGTTTTAGTCAATTATCTACCCAGTTTCTCACTATAGCCCAAGCAGGCCATTCGAGAACACCGTATGACCACTTAAGCATATGCCTCCATTTGACACGACGAGGTCACTACATTCTCCGTACTTTCCTTCACAATCTTTTCGCAATACATGAGTACCAAATGTTTGGCAGTAACGTTAAAAATTCTGTAATTTTAATACATACAACATGTATGTTCTCACAGATCCAAAGTTCATGGTTAACGTGCATCATTTTTGTACCTTCCTTGTTATTTGGTTAAATCTTTAACATAATCATGCCTACACAGTCGTGTCTTGCAATGTACGAGAATAAAGAATGTATTTTACTTGTTTACTCGAATATGTCTCATTAACCATAAATATTTGCAATATTCTGATTATGCTTCCAGAAGCGTACCTCGAACAAGAAAAGCACAAGTCTATTTATTATACGTCGAGGCCACAATAGTTATCCATATGTAAAACTGAGAAAATTTTCGCAGGTAATTTCAGTTTAGAAATTATCTGTACCATTCCAGCGGAGCTATACTCGTTTTACCCTTTTGAGCTTATAATCACTGCTCTGTCTGGCTATGTCGGGAATGAACAACCTAGTCTTTATTGTTTTTTACTTGCGACAGCCATTCGTTGTTGTGCGGTAAGTGTGTACTCAGGACAAAAATGTTGTGGTTTGTGTGTGTGCCCAGGTTAGTTACCACCGTAAGAATGATCTCCAAACATCTGGTTGTATAACTCTCTATCACCACGGTTCCCGGCAATTTGGCGGACTTGATCAATCTGATAGGTCATTAATCAGTGGAAACTATAAGCAATTGTTATGTAACTTGAATAACAGTACTAATTTTTGAAACTAACTAACCCATATTTTTCTAAGTCCGTGCAGGAAGGGCACGATGCGTGCTTCGAAGTGCAGGATGGTTGGCCGGAGCAAGCAGAAGCACTTGTGCAGCTGAGTACTAAAGAATGCCGAGAACACGGATACTATAAGTTTATTTAAGTGGTAACGGATGTGGGGTTTGTTCATGATTGACAGCTCATCGTATTTGCTTCAATCTACCTATACGTTTACTTCAATTTTCCTTTCGTTACAAGGATATATACGTGCGTCTAATGTGCACTAGTATTTCCGAAGTGACACTAGCTCTGGTTCTGGGCCAGGACTACTTCAGTTCCGACTAGTCTAACTAAGTCGGTTCAGGTTACCATTATTTTAAAATATCAAAAAAAGCTATATAATTACATAGCTTGCACACCTAGCTAACGAGAAGCAACAGAGTGTAGAGCGTAGAGTAAACTTGTGTTGCAAAGCAGCCTAGTGGCAGGTAAATGCTATGCCGGACCCAAGCAGTCAAACTCAGCATGCGGTTTACCATTCGGCACCACTCGCTAAAGTGTACAATAAATAGGAGCATATTTGGCGTTCCAAGCAAACAAATGGTGGAAAGTTCTAGACCGCTACCTCTCGTCATGCGGAAACTAAAAAGTATTCTTCGATTTCTCAATAAAAACCTACAGATTATACTTCGGACGCGTTAACTTGTTAGGTCTTATTTCTATGCACCTACGTCATTTACAACGGTTGCATGATAGTTATCTTGTTGTTACTGCTATAGTAACCAGCAGCCGCTTACTGCAAAGACTCGCCACTGAATAAAACGTCTGCACAAAAATACACACTAAAAGGTGGTCTAACGTCATATTTTAATATCTCAATACGTACAGAATAGACTTTACTATGCATCTACCGTCACTATTTTACTTATGGCGCTGTTACATTGTACTGTACGCAAAACTAAGCAAATTTTCGTCTTACTGCCGATTGCACTCCGTTATTACTTTCTCCATTTCTGCAAGTTGTACAAGCTTTTACTGCAGCCGATAACGTGCATAGCAACGCGTCTGCCGCGAAACATCATTTCTCGTAACTACTGGTTATACATAACTTGTTGGCCACGCTGCTATCAAGAATAAACCACTTATTTATTTATTTAAATAAAATCGGACTAGGTTGTTAGGATATCTATAGCATGTCCTGCCAGCTTCCGTAAACAAACAGCATGCTTTACTATTTTTAAACAACCTATTTTATTGTCATTACTGGGGTTAGTGTTCCCCCAGTCGGCACCCAGCGTAGAAATAAGGAAGCGCGTTGTATAAAATCACTGGTGTGAATGAGCCGTCCACTGACCTTTTAATAAGAACTACAGTTAATAGCATCAATGGTTTTTTAACTAACGCGTGCTCAACCTTTTTGTTTTAAGGAACGATTTCTACATTTGTATATAGGCGAGAAATGCTCTGCTATCTTTAGACAGTGGAACGTAGTACATTGTTTCATTGCCATTTAATTGAACCTAAACCGTCGTAGTTTTAAGCTTAGGGTGGGTAATCTGTTAGTGACTTCCGTTTGCACCATTTCTTGTCTACCGCAACGCGCAATTATTTGCCTTCACCTACCAACTTTGGTTCCTTGTCCTGCTAATGTGAAATCCTGTCACAGGTAGATTTCTATTGAATATCATAAAATTACTTTTTATTAAATTCTAGGTGTCAGATAACATAAATAAAAACATAGTTTCCATTTGGCTTGCAAGCTTTGGTATTGCTGCGCTGCAAATATCCGGGGGGCAAGCACAACCAAGAAGCCATTTAAAATGTAAGTTGACGGACCATTATTGTATAATTGGTTCAAGTTCAGGAAGAACTGGTATCATAGGAGGACCCAGCATGTGTCTCATTTTGAGACAATTGCTGGGCTCGGGGTTAAGAAATGTAACTTGAACTATTGGTTGACCTGGACCAGAACAAAAATAACACCCTAGTCAACCCATTTCTGTCCTCGTTACCTGCACAAGTGGTTATGGTTGAGACTTACATGAATTAAACCACAGAATGGTACTTCAGCATTAAAGCTTATAGAACCACTTTTGAAATGAACTAAAAATAACAAAGCTTAAGGTACGTCGCAGAGTAAATACCATAGAATGAATATAGGCTTTAGCCAGGAGAAAGGAAAAGTTTTACCTTTGAGCTATGCGTGTCAAACTGCCGCTAAACATCGCTTAAAAATAAATTCCCTGACAACACTTTCTATCAGTGATTTCCAGTACTACATGACTCAAGGGAGTAGCCCATATTTTATTCCAATCCGGTTGGACCGCTGTTTGTCTAGTTGCTTGTAATGCCAGCAGACCCCAGGCCATCCAGCAGGACTAAAAAGCCAAGACGAATCCAGGTCTAATTTTACGCTTAAAATGTGGTAGGTTGGGGTCAACACAACGTAATGGCACTAGCTTGTCCTTTAGATAGCACGGTGGGCAAACAATGAGTACTGTTTGCGGCGGGGCTGCTGGTAAGTTGAGAGAATCGCTGCAAACGTATGAACTGTATGAGACCTTAAAGCAAATCTAGTATACCATAACACCGCGACCTTCATTTAGCCACCAACTTTCACTTGGCTCCAGGGTAAGAAGTATTCGGCATCGTTAACCTGCTTAGTAGAATTAGGAATGTCCCTAACGTCAATACCATAACTTTTAGGAAAATTGGAAGCTCCGTTATGCAGCAAGACATACTGTCCAGTTATAAACAACAAACATGATAGCTCCCACATAAACTCTATCCAGTGCCAGCTGAAAATCGGAAAAATTCAGTAGAACCTAAACCAAAGTACTGACTCTACGGTCATCAGAAACTAAACGCCAGTGCACTTCCAGCTTACTGGAAAGACACTTCGCATGCGACGAGCAACAGCGGTCCTATGAGAAAGATCTTACGGACCCAAAAGTACGACGAGCGCACAGTATATTTGAGGGGTACGGTGCATGACAGACTGGCCCATGCTTAACGCCAGAGTGGAAACCGGTTTGTCGTTTATCGGGCGCTGGTCAAGTAAAGTCGGGCGGGCTCTACTTCTAACGATCAGCTTTTCCAAATTTTGCCACAACAATCGTAACCTAACCTCAGTACCTTCTTTTCAGTTGCCACTGACTAAGTGTTATTCCAATCTTATAAGGATGGCTATAGACGGTTTTATTTAATTATTAAATGTACATAGCGTCGGCATTATGTACTACAGTACGACTAATTTAGTCTGGTATGTTGCTGCTAAAGCCGTACCGACTGGTTCATTAACCATGTTTCTTGCCATCTATTATTGATTTATTAGGCAAACGTACGTATAATGCCACAATTTTGGACCGCACACTGGGTGCCGACATCGGACGCTAGCTGCTTCTAATAACAGAGGACCTTCAAGGCGCTGCTAAGGATAGCTTGTCAAAACAACAGCCTGATTACTGTGCTTAAACAGTCTTTCAGTTCATTCAAAAAGCCAGCAATAACTGTGGGGAGAAACCTGTTGACTCATGCGATCATAACTTTATTAAGAGCCGCCAAAGAGAGACAATGTCACTGGACTTACTGCAGGACCGCTGTCTTCGGTTTCAGCTTAGCATACTTAGTTCTTCAGACACGAAACTACGTTGCTCAACCCTAAAGTTAATTTAGTAACTGAATCTGTCATCAATTTTTAATTATTTTAATGACCACATGGGGCAAGCTGTCACACCTACAATTCAGGGTACGTTTATGCCCTCCCACTTCAAAAGCAGCAGACCAGTGCATAAGTCCGTTTCGGATGTTAGACGCAGTCGATGGTTGACATCAAAAATGAAAAGTTTAGTGGTCCAAAGTGTTTGGCTGCCATTTCCTGCGGCAATTAAGGATGGTCAGCACCTGACCCGAAAACATTAGCTAACTGCACATCACTACTCAAAAAAGAAAGTGAGACTTCGTAGCACTAGCTTCGTCTATACAAGATACATCAGGAAAGCTGGAAAATAGCTCTCGGCCTTGCGAGTTTCCTTCGCAAGCAAAGAGGTTACGTGCTATTTACAAAGCGAACACCCATTTGCATATTTTCTATAGACATGGGTCTCAACCGCTCTAAGCAAACCTGAAGCGAAGCCTTCTGCAACGCGAACTCAATAAAAGTAGAGGAAGCCTCGCTCTGGTTTGGTACTGGCAATGCAGGCTAACAAGTTTAGTTCAGACTGCCAAGACAGAACTTGCCGAATTTTACACCTGCTAACAGCTAACGGACCCAACATACTAAAACTAAAAATCGTACACTTAAGGCGACAATTTATTTAGCAATTTGCGAAGTTCACTCGAACTATTTGCGCATCCAGGCTATAATGCACCGCCTACGTCTTGCAACCATTACCGCCGGAGCAGGTATCCAGCCCCAACAATTAGCTGCTTTATATCGCTCAACCTTCGCCTATTTAGACAAGATGTGGATGTACTATAACAAACACATCAACGCGCCGCACCTGCCACAACCAAAAGGCTTGCAGCTGTATTCTCTACGGATAGCTACAATTTCCGCAAATTATAAACCAGCTACCAGTGACGTAAGCTAGTAGAGCCTGACAGCACTTGCTTACCTAGCAGTAATATTCTAAGTCTCTAAACATTAAAATTAACATTCTGTGCCTTCTTGCCTACCTCACCTAGCCTGAAGCAAGTGTTTCATAAAAGCATGGTTAAGCTCCTATTCTACATGAGATACTTATTCATTTCTTGGCTGCTCATTGCTTATGCAAGCTTGTGTGCATTAATGAGGGGCTGGAATGCCCTATTTATCTAGTTAAATTACCAAGCAAAAGCTTCAGATATCTCTGACGCAGCTGATGCGGTGGACTCAGTATGGATAAAGAAAGATGTCTTAACATCTGCGGTGGTATTTTAATGTACTTATAAACCAACCTTTTTCCTCTGAAGCGAGTTGCAAAACACTTACGGGTACCTTATCTAACAGGCATCACACCTTACATGCACATAAAAAAAGGTCGCGCATTTTAATATACATTACTTAAGCTGGCTCTTATCTGCGGCACCAAATACCAATGCAGTCCAATTAGCTTGTATCAACTTTAATATTTAGATGCAATAAGCATCCGCTCAAACCAAGAAGAAACAACGTTTGGACTTATTATTTGCTATCCGCATCCCTACCATTAAGTTGTCAGTTGAGCTGGAATTCCCATGGAACAAGTATATATTGGTGAAATTCTCGTTTACTTAAAGCTTTCTAAGGCTTACCCCACTGCAACGGATTTAGCTGTAGTTCACGGCCAGACATATATCGTTAAGCGGGTAATCTTTGCCATCCTCATCAGATCAAGAAAGCAAGAAGAGTTCCTTATATCTTATTCCGGTGACAAGGCGGCTGAACAGATTTTGCGTACGTAAGTTTTTGTCTGGAGGACTCTTATTACCCCTTAAATAAGGCCTGCACTTAAAGAATACGTCAACATAGTATACACGAGCAAATGCGTCAAATTTGTCGATTGTACAGTAAAATGTTCAAATTCGCACAACCTATGAGATCGAATGCGTTTATGACTTTACGTCCTGTCAAATATACACAGTGCTAAACCAGCTAAAGATGAGCCGCAATTAATATATTAACAAAGCAAAGAAATTCAGTTGGCTTTACGTACCAAGATACCCTGCTGTTCATGAGAGACTTTCATTGCAAGTATTGGCCTCAACGATAACTCCAGCAGTGAAAGTAATTTAGGTAAATCCTTCAGCTTTCCCATTATAGAATCGCCATTCCTAGACGTATGTTCATCCTAGCTAGCGCCGCTACAGCCAAATAACCAGGCATTGGAATTGGTGCAGTATGGCATAAATATTATATTTCCTGCCGTTTCCACCTTAAGTTCTTCTTTGGATCCCTGTCCAGATGGAATACTGTTCATTCAAAAGAAGAATGGAGTTGAAGGAATACCTATTCATTTTTGGAATTATTCACCATGTCGCTGCAGTAATGCAACGACACGCCTTCCTGGATGCATTCCGTCCTTAAGCCGCGTCAAAATCGGATCCTTACTAAAATTTATAAACTCCCGTGCGACTAATCGCATATTTATTATTACTTGAGTAATGAAATAGTTGCTTTAACGGGTATTCATGTGTTAACTATACAGGCGGCGCCTAATTGTATCCAAACACTGATTAGAACCGTTAATCTTTTTGTAATCTGACAGTCAGACTTCCTCAATTTAGCCGCCTAGGTCATATACACTTCTAACGGTGGTTATTCTGTACTTCGACATGTAAACTTTCGGTTGAAGGTGCACCGCGCATGCGCCTGATGAAGAAGGCGCAGGAATAAGTAGTAGTTATTCCCTTATTAGACTTCTGAAAACTTATTTAGCAGGAAGCGCACAGTCTGTAATAATTGCGCAAACGGATTAGAACTTGCTCTCTGTCTTCAGTAGCGTTGTGCAACGGAGCTAGCTTGGCAATATCCCATTATTATTTATGCCCAGTACTTTTGCAGCAGCTTGCAGCAACGCTTACCTGATGGTGTAGGTCATCTACAGCATTCCAACCAATAATAAAGTTTCAGCAAGCGGCGGGCTACAAGAATACCTTAAGACACTGGATAGGTGATGGACCATTGCTTGGCTGTCCTCCTGGCGCGTTAGAAATATGTAGGTCTCTGCGAGCCACTTCGCTTTAGTTCCAACCTCTGTGACTTATTCACAAAATACAGTATTCTTGCGTCATGCCGTTTCACCCTTTACATCAATAAGCCTTCTTTAGCTTGCATCTCCTAGCAGGTTTAGATTACTCACGTGGTCCGCGTGCCGAAGCGCACTAGCGACGCACTAACCGACTTTTACCTATCTCAAGCGCTGCAAAGTCTTTACTGAAGCACTTAGTACGGGTACGCACTACTTTAGATTACTCAGTTTGCATTACCTACTTCTTTTATCCAGCTATGCTAAAGGTGCCTTTGCGCGTTACCGCTTTTTGTCATTGCATGCTCGGTATTGGGCAATACTTTAATTGCATGCTTACACCTTCTTGCTTTACTAACTTACCATCAACAAACCCCTTTTAGCTCTGGTACTCTGACAAAAGTAACAGGTTTACTTACTTTGCACTTCGCTGCGCATTGGCTACGCAAAACCTGTAGTGTATTCCCATTTTAATAATAGCTACTTCTATGCCTCTTTGGTATATATGGTCGAGCTTTACCAGCAGCCACGTATTTGGCGTTTAAACTGTTCGCTGATCTTGGCAATTTTGTTGCAAATGTTTCGTCACCAATCGAGAGGACAACATCAGTGCGTAGTTGAATGGCATGCAATAACGAAGAGTGGCGTAGAGGAGCCTCGGTGAGAGTGCCGCATATTTGTTACTTTGCGCTACACAGGTGTTTAGATCTGCTTTGCTTTATCAATGTGCCTTAGCCCTCTTCGCCTAGCACAGTAGGATGATTTGCACCTTGTGCAAAGCTACACTTAATTCCACAGGATTCGACAGTTTGAATATGTTTACTATTGGCTTGCATCCTATTATTCGGCTGTCTTTCCTTAAGTGATTTTTTTATCTTTCATCTCCTGACAACCTAGGAGGACTTACTTGGTTCATGCGACGTTGCACCAGGTCGACACACCTACTAATGTCGATTTATTTTTGAGCCATTGCAAATTCTATAACACTTCAACTTATAATGGTAAGCTACATTCTCACTGGCTTTGATCAACACAGTTTGCCTTAGCTATCAACTGGCCAACCATACTATTCACATTGCTTCTGGTGTCTTTGGGACTAGTCATCCATTAGCAAGATAATCGCCTTCATCTGAACTTGCCTATTCTTCCTGCTTGCACTCTTGCCTAAATCGACGGCTTATTATTGTTTGGTTGCAGTGCGCTAGGCCAGTTGGACCTGTGTGCTATGCGTTTACATCCCCCAGGCTACGGAGACGTGACCGATCTAAATTCCTTAGGTTTACTGCTCGGTTCCCTTATCTTGCGAACCATGTTGGTCCAATTCTTATTTTATCAAGATGACCTCTTTCCACCCCAATCCCACTATTCCTGCTTGTATTTTATCGTCTTATTTCCCACTTTGACGGGACGAGTCGCTCTTGATATAACGCACTGTTTTGGTTTTGCTTAACCGCTTATATAAGTTGACAACTGCCGGACTTTTGAGGCGTAAACTCTCTAGGCGATGCAGAACCAACGCTCTGCTCTCCTTAACGCCGGCGCATTGCAGGAATGCTTTACTTTGCTTAACACATGCACCTTCATCCCAAAGGTTACATTTCTGCTAATGCTCTATATTGGTATTTCTTAAGGCTTACTCACAGTGCGCCGAAAAATCTTGCCTTGGTTGAACGGCTTTCTTTTGTTCTCGTTCTCCCAGGCTATAGACACGTGTTTACTCTAGGTTCGGCAGACCGAAAGCTTTACTCACATTCCGTTGAACGTCAAGCAGGATTTTTCACCATTTGCCTTTATAAACATTTTATCCCGTCTATGTCTTTTCCTTATCATACCCCCTGTTTGCATTCCTTCTTAGATTGGACAGATGACCCTTAGTCTGCCACGCTGCTTTAGTATTTTATTAAGGATCTGCTGCTCTCTCTTCTGCCCGACAAGGAAGATAATACCGAAATAGGTAGGCAGAAACCAGTTACCCACCCCTCAGTTAGGTTACCTTGTTGGGTTAATTAACATAGCCGTCTGTAACCCTAATCTATCCATTCATATCTGCGTTTCAATATTTCATTCCCAACATTACTTCGCAGGTTGCGCTCGATGCAACGCATTAATCTGGCATCGTTTGACAGTTCCCCCTATCTGACGGATTGCAGCTTACTGACAAGTTACCGAGCTAGATTCAGTAATCCCATGGTTTTGGTTCTGTCACCTTGAGAGCGTTTGCTTTTCCGCACTTTATATCCGTGTACGCTTTTATATTCCGGAACTACTTTTCCTGTTAAGAGCACCAGCCTATTCTCACTTTAATTGGACGGCTTATTGTTGATGCGCAATCTTAATGTAGCCTTGCTTGAATGGTCTCCGGCGTCATGACTTTTCGCACGTCACTGTGAGGTTACCAACCTAGGCTGTGGTCACCCACCGCAACCTTCACCTTACTTCAATATATTTGTTGCACACATTTCTTCCTTAGCAATAGACACTTTTCATCCTAATCTATTCGTTCCGCCTGCCTATCCATTCGTAGAATTTCTTTAGTTTGATGGCATATATTCTATACGGCGCGTTGATTTATTCTAGTCTGACTGGTTTGTTGCAGACTGACCACTTCCAGATTACTGAGAGGTTATTGATAGAGGTTATTCAGGCAAACATCCTGTGCTCCTCACCATCTCAGCCCTGGCAGTACTGTTTACTCTTTAACCAATTACACTACATTAACTAGAAGTTATCTTTTTCTACATCCGTCCTCCATTCTTCTTTCTACTTTTCTTGGACAGTTTATTCACACTGCAAAGCACTGAACCGGTTTTGCTTAGCTGCTCTTCTGCTTTCTGACGTAGATCGATCTTCTATGAATTTAACAACCTTCCTTTGGCAAATCAATCTCTACATCAACATAGCCTTGAGAGCCTTGTCGTTTCCTTTCACTTAATAACAACGTAGAATACTACAATCCAAACCTGTTGTATTTGTCTTTCCTATATGTTGGAATTTCATCCGCACTTCATGACCTAATTTCAGTGAGCCGAACGGATGTATTCTCGTCATTTCTCTTGCGTTGATGCTTCTAATTTGCTAGATATAATTACTCCTTCGGCGACAGCGCAAGCACTTTAACCAACCTTTCTACCTTGGCGTTTTGGTACATTTTGCCCATATCTAAATAGGCTCTACTGTTTCTGCAACCATTAGGTCCTGTAGGACGAAGTACTTAATTGAAGCGTTGCGGCTTACCTATACCCTTCAGCACTTCGCAGTATTCTCTGGGTAATCCCAACACCTTGTGTTCTATGGTCGCATTGCTTTACTTCTCATGAAACGTTGCATCTTAGGTGATCTACCTGCAAATTTTCTGACGTCGCGCAGACAATCAATGTATGGGCTATCCAGCGTCTTAAACTATTTTGTTATACTTAACTTATTTACTTTCGATTGTGATTGTATTTGACGTCCCAATCCTGTTTACCTTATTGTTCCCAATGTTATTGTATGGTCTCGTACCTCCACAGTTGTAAGTTCAATTCTTAAAGCAGGCGTTCCTAAATGCGTGGCACTGCTTTAGTTTAACTTGGTTAGCCACTTTAGCCATAAGGCGGCCCCATACGTTTGTAATATAACAGCTTCATAGTTTTTACTACCATTGCTTTACCCACCTTATCCCCCGCTGCATCTCTCTGTTATTTAACTAAGGTTTACATTTGCCTTCCATTCTGGGATATGGTGTATGATTTCCTACTTCCTTATCAGTATGTCACCACTTGCTAACGGCCCACTTGCGCGGCACTATCCTGGTACACTCTGACCCTTTCACTTGGTTCTAGCGGCTTTCAGTTTATAAAAGTTTAGGCGCATTTCTAATCTGCAGTGCAACTACTTATATATCGTACTTCGGTTTGCATGAGTCCGTACAGCAATTATTCCTTGCATTTGTTTTGCCCCTTTTTAGTTGCCATGTGAGCTAGCTACTGGCTGTACTGCATCTTAATCCACCCGGTTTTAGCCACATCTTGGCTAGCTGTCTCGCTATCCAGTGGCCGTCACCATTGCTAATTAGGCCATGCTCCATCAGTTTATCAATGTTCCTCTCAAATAACCGCACCATTCGTTGAACATATTGAACCCGCTTTCCTGTATTCCTCCTCTGACCATGCGTTCTGCGTAATGTACCTTTTAGGTTGTAATCGTAGTCTGCGGCACACCTGAGGCGCGAAAAAAGAACACATTTGTAACTCATGTATACCAAACAAATATTACCAGGGCTATGGCGTACAATAATATTAGGCACCGCTTATAGCTACCAATAGGTTTCTATTGCTTGTCGTTGCATTTCCGCATGCCTGTCTGTTTGGCTGTCTTTTGTTTGTTGCGGTTTCTCAAAGTTTCCACCGCTACCGCTGCCAACGTATGTTGTATTAAACCCGGGGACTGGCTGCACCCTCCAAACCAGTCAGCTGATTTGAAACACTTGACTGTTAGCTACAAATGTAGGGCAGTTAATCCTTCTGACGTTGCTACTTATCTTTGTTAATAGAGTATATTTCCGTCAATTTGGAAAGCTGCTAATTTCGCAGGGTCTGCGTAAAATACTTTAGAGCAAAACAAAACCGCAGTTCCTTAACGTGCTTACAAGAAATTCGATATTTGAAATGATAATTGTTCCCATTTGGCTGACAGGCACTTTTGTCACCAAGACGTTACATTTTCAGGGACAGTTCAGTTGCTTCACAATGAGCAGGTTCCCCGTGTTCGACCCCTACATTTCTACATGAACATTTTGATATTCCGCATTCCTGGAGCTTTTCTGATGGCAGTTCACAATGTTAGGCCTCACCTGTGAAAAGATTCGTATCCGTGTATGTGGACGGACTACTCCTTTACGTGATTTGAACGCCTGGGTTTGGCCTTAGCGGTATTACCATACTAACCATGGAACCACCATAGAATATACGTGGATGACTTTCTGCTGACATCCGCCTGTCCAGTGGCTAGACGCCCTAATCCATTTACAAAACAATCGAAACAACTTGGTTTTCAGCTTAAGATTCCGTTGCATCAGACATTAGCTTGACCCAACACTGACCTGTTTTAACTTGGTCAGTAACAACCGCCCTCCAATGCATTTCTCGATTAAGTAAAGTGAACCGACCATACTAAGTCGGCGCACAACATAACACTTACAACTTTGTGTTGCACAAACTACTCCATTCTTTTACTTTCATGCACACAAAGAAAGCCGCGGTATCTAACTTTCCGCTTCTAATCTACCCAGAAATTCGATCGAGTTTGCTATGTCATCGGGAGATGTCAACCACACACAGGAGTACCATGGAATTCCTAGCAATTAGAAAATTTTTAAGTCTCCTTATGAACAAAGTCACCTATTCTATTAGTTCTTTCGAAATGAGCCCTGCATTTTCGACCGATAATAACAACCCCAAGCTTTTGTACTGATTCCGCTAGCGCCCTTAAGCAAACAAAAGTAGTTAAGTTTGACGGAGGTTTGCGAATACCAAGGATGGCAATCGGTTTGATGATGACATTATCCTAGCAACCGGACCAATAGGTACTAGCGATAAAATGAGCACGTTCCGGGCGTGTTTACATTCTTAGTATTAATACTTCAAAACAAAGCAATTTGTTGGCGCACCACGATCGTTTATCATACAGGCGCGTTTAGGGCAGGGAGCCTCAGTAAATTTTCCGGGTACCGTGTCAGGATGTGTCTTTGATGAACTTGCGCTCGACACATTTCTGACTGTAAACATGTAAAAATATTTTCTAATCGTTTCCCTCTTTACTCGAATTGACACCTTAGTACTTTTGTTATCCGGATAAGTAACTTTATATAAAATTTGCGAGAAGGTTTCCGTCAAATACCCGCAGTCAGTCTCCTGTACCGTTCCAATGCGATTGTGCTTGTCGCTTATATTTCATTATAACTGTACTGGAATATCACCTACTCGAAAATTAGCCCATTTATTTATCTAGAAAGTGAGATCCTCCGCACAAAAGTTAATCCGCATGACTAACACCTTCTCTATACTCAAGATGGCCTACTCTTAAACGACACTGTTACCCAACATAATGCAACTGTACTTACAGTCGGTTGCTATTCTACCTGTGCCTAAATATTTTACAGCCAGTTCAGTTTCATGTGTCCGAAATAAGGAACAGCCTCACGCCTACGCCTTTACATAAAAGCCGCGGACGAACGGCTGGAAATTCAACAGAGTCATCTACAAGACATCTTGACCACTGCAATTTCACCCGCAGCAACCTACGGGCTGCACTCTTTATGAGAAAACTAAACGGTGCTTGAGAAAGGAAATGCCACAACTGCATGAAGCACTGAGCTATCAAATCTTTGTGGTAAGGGCAAGCGTTAACCCTTTGAGCAACATTGCATTAGCCTTAACGATTGCTAAGGTAGCGCTCAACATGTTAACGGCTATCTTTTATGTACTATTTAACTGTTGAGCAATTGCAAATTCTACTTCCTTGTTTTAATCTACCTTACCAGCGGGTTGATACTCGACCGTTTTGTAAGTTCCTGCGCTAACATATAACACCAGTCTTTCTTCATCCGTCTGCTTCTGTCTGTAGCGCATCGGATACCGTCCGTTGTGTCCGACTCCAATCGCCTTCTGATATCCGCGCTTACTTTCGTGCACCGTCTTGGACTAGCGTGTACTAGTCCTACGCGACTTACCCGGTATACTTCGTATAAGCTGCATGGTGCCAGCTGCGGTTTCACGAAACTATACACGGCGTCTGAACATGAACATAAAGTTTACAGCCCCACCATTACACAGCTGTGAGAGAAGAAGGAGTTGCACTTACTTTTTCTTGCTTGCATACGTAAAGATATGGAACAGGACCCCTACGTGCCTACGTAAAATCCAGTAATAGCTAGCATGCAAGTTGAAGATAATACTGTCCCTCTGTATCGAAAATTTTCAACGCTTCGTCAACGTTAGCGCTTCATGCCACCAACTTCTTTGGCCCCTACGTACCATGAGCGGGTATTAGCCATTTAACGTGTACATTGCGAATGTAATTCCCAGGAGTTACTCCTCAGGCACATGTATGCCTCATT
Source organism: Dicrocoelium dendriticum (assembly GCA_944474145.2). Classification (NCBI taxonomy): domain Eukaryota; kingdom Metazoa; phylum Platyhelminthes; class Trematoda; order Plagiorchiida; family Dicrocoeliidae; genus Dicrocoelium; species Dicrocoelium dendriticum. The sequence continues at coordinate 67,732,830 of OX104063.1, forward strand.
ACATTGGTAATTTTAAATCTATTTTTCCTAATGGTCATCAGTTGAGTATTTGTCACCGTCGCTAGTTTCTTCACGATGCATTTGTCCCCCACAGTCAGTTAGGTCCAGCTCCTACAAGGTAGGCATGTTGAACCCAGCGGCGTAGAAAAGCTTTAAGGGCCAAATCTTAACTCAACTACAGCCCAGAAATATATAGTTATTTAGCACGACTCAACTAGATCGGTTTGTCCCGCCACTTTGGTCAGTTAACAAGCAGCCCCTCCAGTCCAAACGCAACACCCATCTAAGCTCCTGGGAGCAAGAGCATATACCTCCGTTCGGACGAAGCAAACTTTATGATATCCGCTATTTACTCGTATCGTGTCTTTACCTTACTTAAATAAATAAATAAATAAATAAATACTTTATTCTCGTCACCGCGAGACACACCATCAAGGGCGTGATCATGGTATTACAGACATGTATGATAAGCAATTGCACAAATGAGTACATTTTGACCAATAGAATGGGAATTTATGTGTGTGTTGACATGTAAAACGATGTTCAACTGTGTATTTGGAAGGGGATATGTTGTGTGAGTAGGTAAATGTAACTGTGTGTGCTTTTGTTCGTTGTGTTCGCCGTCAAAGGGGGAATCGATGGAACGCTTTGAATCAGATGACGTCCGTGATGTGTGAATGATCCTCCGGAAAAGGGAAGAGGCAGTGACTTTATTTAGTGGCGAGTCACATCCGCCACGTCACAGTGTTGTTAAACGGATACTTGTGGCTTTTTATAGGGAGAACGCTTGCCAAGCGAAATCCCACCACATCCTGGAACACTGCCGCCGAACCATTTGCTGGAACGGGAAAAACCCGAACCACCCAGCTGGCACCACGAGGAGGTTGTTCGGCTAGCCAGCCTTGTATCATATTCCAATAGATTCAATAAGTTTGTCCGCAAAAGTAGTATTAGGCTATAACCTGTGAGGTCCGCTTAGTAATGACTTTCAAGCAGCCCTAAGTCTTGCATCATACCTAGGCATTGTGCAGCCATTTTGGCTGGAAGCCCGAACCGTTCAAATGGAAGTTAACATATTAATGGTACAAATATATTTTTAAGAGACATTGGATAAGACCTAATTCTATGGGCATCAATTAGTGCCAGTTGATAGTTACCAATGATTGCTTATTTCCTTAAGCCTAGGTACGTGCTGTTAAAACATGCTGTTATTAAGGTTAGAAAATATGCCACACTGCGATAACCTGACCGACGATAGAGCCATATTTCTCCGAACAATTACTTTGCACTCCAGTTTATCTACCCTTGGCCCCGAGCCCCTGCTCCTCTATCCGGTATATACCTCGGCCATTTACTACATAAAAGACTGGTAGACTAGTAGTTTGAAAATGCAGCTCCCATTCTACAGTCTTATTGCCAACATAACGTTCAAAATTTCATATTCAGTTACACTGCCAGGAAAATTATTCATTTGCAAGTTAGACCCTGTCACCGCTGTTGGCTGAATAATTAGAAATTTTGACTAACATAATGCTTTAACTAGGTCATCTGGGTTCGAAATTTACCTTTTATTTGGTTCCAATGTCCACGGTGCGATCTGTGTGTTGTTGTGTGTTCAACTAGCACCCACGTTTGTTGCCTGCTATACCATCCGTGACTTATTTCAGAGTGCTTTGGTATCGCGTCTCGAAATGGATCAGCTTGCAACAAAAAACGCAAACTTATTAATTGGTGTGACCCCTAAGTCGTGCCTAAAACAGTTGATCATATGTGAAATGCTATCACTGCATCAGCTCAGCGAACTATGAGTAAAAGCTCGAACAGAGCAAAGTAGGTCAAGGTAATATGCCCTAACACACGAGACAAAATAAAATTCATTTAGAAAAAATACACGTCTTTCGCTACCAAAGCTTTTGGGTCCCAATAATTGCAGTATTCAGTGAATCAGACATTTGGAAGCAATTTACCATTTTCTCGGATTCCGCTTTCTTTAGTAGTGCTAATAGATATAAGACTTAACGGTATCACTGACCAGCTCCGATTATATAACACGGGCTCCCATGCATAACTCGTAAAGTATTTGCTTAATCTATATGAGGTTTTCTAGATTCGTTTAAGTCAAATAACCCTGTAACTCTCTGAGGCTAGCCTCGTTGCTCTGGAGCATATAATTCTGGAACTATATTCAAAAACACGTAAGGGTGGAAAGGTTTAGTGATTATGCCACTAAGTTGAGTTGTCTTGTCCAGCATCCGTTCAGTTCATATTACGTTCTTAGCATCATACAGGCTTCTGCCTAAGTAGGGTTTAGTTTATTGCACTGGTAAGCGAACAAGCGCACCGCTACCTTGACGGTTGCGAAACTTCCGCGGTTGCTTTCACCCCTATACACGGCACAGAAACTAACCGCAAACTGAGATCCCTAGACGGAGGGCCAATTACCAAACCCCACAAACTTTAGTGAATGTATCCTAAGCCTGTACGGCTCTTAAACGTTTCTACATAAATTTTACTCATTTTTGACATACTTTTATTACATATGCGCCCGCTATTTGCGTTTGGGTTAATATTTTGTACATCGCCTTTTGATGTATTTTGTACATTTTATGCGCACGCAGGTTTAAGCTTTATAATAGTACGCCACATGTGTGGATACACTTGCTTACTTTTAGCTATCAGCTTAAGAAGCGAAATTGCCTTTTAGCAGCAAAAGTATTGTTATTCGCAGTCCGTTCTGAAATTTCGGTATACCGCATCTTTTGCTGTAATTCGGCTTCTATTGTGTTAGCGATAACGCCATGTTCCAAATAGACTTTTAAGATTATATTTTTTTAATATTCTCGCTTAACACAGATATTTCTAATTCAGTACCGGTTAGAGTAGGTTGGCTGGTTTGTCAAATTTTGTCACAATTTATTTAAACGCTTTCGGTTATTTACTTTATATGGGAAGTGTCCTAATATTCTATTTATCTTCGCTAACTCAGTATTTACCCGTTTTACAAATAACTTACCTTTTTATTTTAACCCATTATTGTTTATTCGGCTGGATAATCAAACTGCCTACTTTTGGTAACATCTGGATGGTTCGAGTGTACCCCGTTCCAGTAAATAGTTCGGTGGCGGTGTTCCAGGACGTGGTTGGTTTGTGCCTAGCCAGTATTTTCCATCCGAAATTCACAAATATCCGTTTATCAAGACTGTGGAGCAGGAAATGTAAACAGCATCCAACTAAAATCACTGCGTCATGTAGACCAGCATATTTCTATCTGATCCACGGAAAGCAGTCATCTATACTTACGTCACAGCCGCTAACTAACATTTACAACTAAAACGGCAGATTTCCAAGCAGTAGCTAAAAAGCTACAAATATATACAATCACCTACACATCCATAAATCCTTTCGCTGTTTTGGCCGAGGTAGTTATGTATCCCTTTGTCCACACTTTGTTATAATTACTTGCTCGAACCTGTAACAGCTTGCTTTGCTTCGTCGAGAATAAAAGGTTTATGTATTATTTGTTTACTTCTTTCCTTGAAGTTTCTGGCAGCATCGCTGTCTTACTTCTTTTAGTTAGCTTAACATTTCTTGGAATTCTCGAATCACTGATAACGGCTTAATAAACTTGAACTGGATATCGTCGAGAGGAGCTCTACCGTGTTTAGTGGCTGTGAAAACTAAGGCATGAGTTGGCAATTGGAAATAAATAATGTTTGATCCAATTGTGATTAAATGTTTAAGCAAAACTGGGGATAACCTACAAGTGAAAGCGCCGTCTTATTTTCTGCAGCGACCAAAATAACAGTCACAAATCCTCTATTTGCAACAATATATTGTAAAATTACACATGGTTCTGACTGTTAGGGTACACCCGATAAACGGACATATACTTTGGCTTGATGATTAATAAGGTAATAACATGTAATTTGTATACAAAATGATCAGAAAACTCAAGGGTTAGGTATTTAGCCACAAGCATGTAATAAACCATCATTATATTATATAATTATATTTCTTTTTTGCGACGTTTAGTGGGGAGACCCAAGAATTCTAGAGAAGGCATACAAATCATACTGCGGAGATGCAAAGCTAAGAAGCGCGTTCGACCTAACTGGCGCTGCTACCTTTCCATAGCCGGCCACAGTTTTACTGCAGTTTGTCGTAAATAGTATCCGCTCGGCGATCACTGCCATCTAACCATCTTAAAAAGCTGTCCTGGGCGGAAAACCCATCCTAATTAAGTATGGTAGCGAAGGTATTCATGGACACCTGTATAACCTTTACGCAACAGCATGCAGAAATGCAAACAGCCTTTCCTTGAAAACATTTCATCATGTCGATGTACAAGAGAAGATCGGTACGGAAAGTTTCTAACTAGTGTAAGGAAAATACATTTTTCTGTATTTTGAAAATTGTAAGTTTATTCTTGTTATTATGTTTTGTGCTTCCACTACTCGCTTTTTCACAAAATGTGTACTTTAAATTCCCTGTCGGTCATGCGCTACCTGGCATTGTCATTTTGCTTATTTAATCTTACTTCCTTCCAGCCTACCACCGCCCACGTTTTTACAGTAATGACAATAATTCCCGAACACCGATATCCGTGTTTGTTTAAAATAGCTCTTTTCGCGACCTGCGCCTGAATTCTGCTCTATAATTTTGACCCGGTTGTTGTTTTCATCGTATCCAGCTTGATTTTCCCCCACGCTAAGTCCGAGCCTTATTGGTTTGGCTTGGATTTCCACGTTTTCATTGATAATGCATTCGTAATGACTCTGTTTGACCTTATACTTACTGGTGCAATTTTATTGTTGTTACCAGGTAAATCGCGACATTTATATGCACTGATCCACAGTAGTTTTAGATAGTGGTAAAGTCAAAATTCACTTTCCATAGGATCACCTAAGGTTCTTTAAGCTGTAGCCAGCTCCACTGTTGCCTAACAATTAAAGCAACATGCCAAACCTGGAAACCCTTACTGCATCCCGTTTTTAAGCATCAGAACTACACAATTAAACATACCGCTATAAACAGCGCCACGCATTAAACGGATCATAACCACGCAGCTATTCAAGTGCCTGCATTTAGGTGACTAGAAGCTCTTGATGTTTTTAAGCGGAACGCATAAGGTTCTGAAAATCGTCCATAGACGGCTAACGACGGCCACAGCCGGTTAAAACATTAACCGGAAACAGCGCTAAGCTATTTACATCCAACCAACTACCATCGCCTAGTGATGCCCCTCAAGTACCATACGCAGTGTCATGACGTTTTCGCCTTCCGAACAAACGTGACGCTCCATCTTTACAATCAATACTTAATCACAACGCTGTACCACACACTTACGGTTCATACGCCAAGCCATCTGCCCAAGGCGCCCGTGCTGTAACAACTCTCTTAACAGAGTTAGCATCTCTACTCCGCGCCTTTATTAACAAGCCGTTAACAGACTATGAAAGCCGCTCACGCGGCGAACCACTTAGTGATATAAACATGATAAATGGTACTCAGTACTGCCGTTTCTACAAGAGTTTCGGTGCGCAAGCCGCACGTTGTACCGCAAGCTGCAAATTTCATTTGACATAAATTGAAAACGCTAGGGCCGAGATGAACATGCGACTAACTTTACGAGTACTTTAGAAGGCAGTCAGCTGCTTTACCTAGTGGACGGCAAAAGGAAAGCAGCGTTTCTATGTGCTGCCCAGGATTAAGAAAGCGTGTATTATCCCACACTTATTGAGATGCCCAAACTGGCCACTATAGGTATTCTTGTCGCCAACGGCACACGCAACTTTGCTCGCGGCCAACGTAGTTTAACTTTTAACTTAAGTCTATGTAGGGCATTTTACTGGGTGTTCAATATTGCTACCTTTCCTTTTGTTCTTATCGGATCAGACTTTCTCAGACATCTTGAACACTTGGTCGATGTGCAACAAAAATGATAGTCTGCCCCACAACAACGATCAGCTTCATTGGCAATAAATGCGGTACCTCTGCTCTCTTACAGACCACGCACGGCTACGTTTAACTATTTATTTATTTATTGTGTCACTCCCTTTGCTCCTTCAGCAAATAAAAGCGGCTATGCCCGTAGTAACTCAAGTTATGTATAATAGCCCGACGAACGGCTTGCCCGTTTAACCCCCTGCGCTGACTATCACCGGAGAAACTGGCTGGGTAGGGCGACGTTAGAGAACCTACTCAAACTTATTACAAGCCCAAGTTCAGATGGTCCTTGGTCCGCTGCATCCCTGCTTATACCATGTAAACCTGAAGACAAGGCCCCGTGCGGTGACTACCGGGCACCCACTAAACGCACGGTCCTTAACAGCTACGCTAGGTGTAATACTTGCAAAGGAAGTAATGCAAGCATATGTTAGCGTGTTTGACAAGTTCCCTAGATGCAATCTTAAAATAGTAAAGCCCTTTTCCAACTACCCATTACTCGTCTCTCATTCGCTAGTGCGCCGTGATCTATTCGGCACCTCAACTGCCATAACTGGACAAACATTGCTCTACTCCTGGTGTGCAGGAGCAATGATACCTTGTTCCTGGCTACAGCTAGGGGCACTGCTTCGTCTGTACGGTATAAGAATGTTCAAGCACTGTCTGAATATAATTACCCTGGTAGCAAAGCAAAGCGTACTGAGGCCGCCGCAGGATAAAGGTCCTCGTAAGCTAATCGTTAAACTCAAGGCATTACGCTCAAGGTACAACAAGACACAAGAATATTTCATTTCAATAAACTTAATAAAACCAGGTAAAGTGGTAAAATTTGCTAGCTACCGCATATCGGTCCGAAAAACATCCTGCTTAAAACCCTATCAACCGTACCAAAGCCTCTAATCTTCCGAGGAGAAGCCGAAGTAACCCCGATGGGAATTCTATTAACTCCATTATTCTTCAAGTTTAGCAACCTACCAGTAGGATACCTGTAACTTGTGTGGTCTTGAACCGCTGTTTTCGCAAAACTTTTGCCTCTGCTAATGAAACCGTGCCTCCTAACATTCCAAGTTGCACCGTCAGCCAGCACTCATGACATTCGAGCCCATAAACGATCTTTTCGCGCCGAGCCTGATGGCTTCTCATCAGGTTTGATAAGTTTAGATGGCCCGAATATCGTCAGTCTGCTTCTTAACGTCTTCACTCTTACCGTACAGCATGCAACATTTCCCGCCGCCTAGCAACGTGCAATAGTCGTGCCAAAACCTAAACTGTAGGTCGTCAAAGCAACAAACTAACGACCCATTAGTCACACATTATTTGTCCTGCCTGTGATAGAGATGATCATCGAGGAAGAGCATCTAAAGCTTTTGGAAAAGTTTAATCGCGTCACCAACCCACCATGGGTACCTTTACTTCAAATTCCGTCCAACATCCCGTTGAAATTTGCAAGCAAAATACCCGCCATGGTCGATAGAAAACAACAACAATGTGCCGGCTGTACGCAGTAACGGCGCTCCGCTGCCGCGCGACCACCAACAGTCGCGCGCACATTGAGTATACCGTAAGGAAGCCTACCCCTACGCGGATTCGTATCGGGGACCTCATGGTTGCAAACCAGATGTGCAGACCACTCGGCCACCGGCTGAGAGCAGTAAAGGTCTGCTCGTTGTGTTTTTAGTTATGAACAAGCATTCGATCGAGTTCCTTATAACGAACCGCCAATTAAACTTGCTCTTCAAAACGTATCGGACAACGTGCATTCTTGGTTCACTTCTTAGCGCTCCTATCGAACGCAGTCGTGAGACTAAGAGATTCCAAAACCTTACCGAAATCACTAACGGGTGGCTGGTTTTAGGAAAGTGTACTTGGCTCGATACATTTTCTACTTTAAATCAATTACGTATTGCAATCCCGTGGAGCTGGAAAGCTGGATCTTTTCGCCGACGATGTCAAACGTGCTTTTGCTGCTGCTGCGTGTGACTTAAGGAGCGGACTCCTTAATGTTCTATCATACTTAAGACATTGTACTCATGGTGCAATACCTAAAAGCTTGATTATTTCTTGCTAAGTGCAGTGCCATTTTGTACTGATGCACTGCATTACCTAATGCACTAGCACGGAAAGGCGTCCCACTTTCCAACTAGCAAACCGTAACAGATCTCGGCATACACTATACAAGCTTACTAAATTTCTCGGCGCAATTCAGCTATAGTGAATCGACAGTCGGGTCGCTTTTTAACCATATCTGCAAGAGCGTGAACGTAACTGAACTAAGATGTATACAAAGTGTGCGCAGACCAGACTTGGTATGCTGCTCACAAATATTTACCAACTCAAGAACTAGCCGAATCGCGATTGAGAAGTAGCACCCACGTTTACAAAGCGGTGCTTTTTCTTCCACTCGCAACTACCGCGGGTACTGGAAGCTAGGTTTTCTTATATCTGTATAGGTACAAAGAAGGAGACTTAGCTTCACCAGTTTACCCCAGATGATAAACGACGAAAGCAAACATCACAGAACTTATTAAACAACATGGTGACGCTGGGTATCCGCACCGCAAGACATTCTCAGCCATTATCCCACCAACAGCTCGCACAAACGTGGGTAAGAAATTATGCCGCTACAGTTTCGCCCTCTACCGGAACAGGCTACCGTTACCAGTTAGGCCAGCCGATGATACTGTACCAATGTGATCAGCCCTACATAGCCACCTTTCTACTATGCTTACAGGCAAGCACTTGGCACCGATATACCGGTAGATGAAGTTTAGGAATGTGGTCACGATCACCTCATACTCCAAAACATCAAAGTCAGAGCACCAATTTCCCCACTTACCTCCTGTGCTCAGCAACTTGCTCTGTACCTCATTCCAAATAAACACTGTCGGACTCTAGTCCACAAAACACCTATCTGCCAAAACTATTCCGCCAACCCTAGTATAATCGTTAGCTGACGCCGCGAAACTAATTTCGTCGCAGCTGCTATACGCAGTCTCTTCTCTTCGCTCTACATTAATTGCTTGTACTAGGCCTTTCCTCTCCTCCTCTCTCAAGTACTTACAGCTCCTGATTTTATGTTTAAACTGCTCCTAACCTTAAGCTACCCTGTAGGCGAAAAGCTTGCTTGAAACACTAAAAATATATTTTGATTTGAAGCACAATATTTTTGGCGCTGCTGCTCGGCGTATTCTGCAACATCAGGTCAATACCGTGTGTGGCTCTGCTACCCGATTTTGCTACAGCAGTGGTAAGCAACCCAATTTCTAATCCCTCACGCTGGTAAATTTGAATTCATTTTCTTCCGTGCCCTGATCTTACGACAACGAGCGGTTGCCGCTTTGTAATGGGTTCGAACCCTACCCTTAATTTTCTTCTTTATCTACAAGACTTAACTGTTATATGTCATAGGTTCACGTTGGAATGGCCCACCGCTGTTTTTGGCAGAACTTCGCATCTCAGTTCACATCCTCTGGTATATTTCCTAGCTTACACTGCAACTCTATTTGCACTGCGGTGGAGGAACCCTGTTCCTTCTCGTTGCTCCACTTCTTAGCTACGACTACCATGCAGTCCCTGTTCTTGCTCAAGGCCAGGTATAGCGCTTGTCTAATAAACTATTTGGCGCCTACCCCCACTTCTTTCTGCCAACCAACAGACTTACCTGTTACAATTTAGGCGTCCCATTTGTAGTGGTGCATTTGCAATTTCAGGCTGCTGCTCTTCTTACCTAACAACGTTAGGTCTATACCAAAGCTGCCTTTGCAGCAATATTTTGCAGCAGCTGCGAGGTTTAGTCCCTTTTCATATCGCTCTTTGTCCCAGCATTGTAAGCTTATTTGTTCATGCTCCAGTTTACGATAGCAAACGGCTTCCGCTTTTAGAGTAATCCGATTCACACACTCAGCCATTACTGCTGTATATTAGAATGGCCCAGTACAATGTAGTGCTCCATTTTGGAGTGGAGCATTTAGGCGTTTTAGGTGACGTTGCCACCCTTGTCCCGCAACCCCCGGTTTAGTCCCGTGTTGGCTCTTTATCACTATGTTTGCTACAGCTGTAGTGCTTATTCCTTCACATAGCTTTTTTCCCTAACTTAAACGCCTTTTTTTCACGCCCCCGTTTCACGATAGCCAGCGACTACTGCTTCGTGATGCATTTGGCTCCTACCCGCAATCCTCTTTGCTTTCTGTTTCACTTAGCTGTTCATCTCACAAAATCTATCAAATTGTAAACGCATAATCCATTAAGGCGCTGCTGAAATGTCATATTCCTTAACTATCAAATTTATTCCCATCCTCCTTAGCCAACATTTGTCAATTTTGTTTGACTACTTAAGAATCTAGGGCCTAATGAAGGAGACTAATGTGCCCGCCTTATTTTTCCAACATCAACCTCTAGTCGCTGGTACTTTCTGTAGCTCCGAGGAGCAACAGCGTTAACAATTATATCTTCAGCCCCGCTTCTTCAATTCCAAGCCCGATTGCAAGTATTCGTCTAGGTGTTTGCTTAAAGCATTCAAAGCATTTTATGCACCTTTTAGCGCCGCTGCTAACAGCCAAATCATCCAGCATTGTACGTCCCCACTAAATATCACAGGTCTTCCTATACTAAACAAGGCCCCTACTGCAATATGCCAACGTTTAACAAACCTAAGCGCACCTCTTCCATGCACTGCTGCGTGTCGTTTTCATCGTCCTAGACATGTTATACAATCTCACTGTACTCCGGAGTCCCAACTTGTTAATACCTTACCCTAATGAACATCATTTGACTCTCTTTTTGCAAACTATTGATACATATTTAGTCTGCGCCATGTCGTGTCCTAAGATTAGATCCTTCTGGTATTTTACCGGTTGAGCGCTGCCACTTCCCTGAACACTTTTTCCCTTTGGATACTTGTTCTACCACAACAACATAATACTTCGTGGATAGCTTTCAGACACCAAGAGCTGATTGTCTAAATATAACAGTAATCTACCCAAACGATCATGCATGTTGTAGGATGATTAAGGAAACGTTTCAGCTTATTCTGTGTGGCGCTAATCGCAACCGTCTGTCCCAAAGCTAACAGCTTTTAGGTAGGCTTGCTACACTGCTTCTTTCAATGGCTGTTGATTGCGGCATCGCTCGGCTGGTTTCTTTCTTTTTGTTTTCTCTCTGGTCAGGAAATTTTAAGGGATCCGGGATCGGGCTGCGGAATTGCATTTTTCCCGTGGTGGGATAAAATAATCAACATGGGCTTACCTGAACCACAGGGTTAACTCAACATGAATCAACTGCACTCACCGCAATGACCAAAGTGCAGTGACGATAGCTGGACTGGTGGTCCGCACATTCAGCAAGGTACCAAACGTCAGAAAAGCCAGACCATAGCCACGTTAAAATTCCTATGCCCCCGCACAATTTTTATCTGTGACAGGATAATTTGTACCTCTTTGACTGGAATCACTGATTAAAACGAACACTGGCTGACGCATTTGATCAGCCAACGAACAAAATTAGGAACCATTTGATTGCGTAGAACCTACTGAAAGTTTGATTGGTATGTTGCTTTGCTATTTGCAAAGCACCGTTCTACAGCGCAGCCAACAGTGCTAGATAACGTGATTTGCCTCACCATCGTTTGCCCAATATAAAGCCACCAACGTCCGTTTAACGGCACTGCAACGTGGCGGCCTTGACGCACTACTGGAGAAAACAGCTGTCCACAATTACACATTTGTTATTTGTCTGGAGTTAGATTTCACTACCTACTGGCTACCTGCAAACTGGCTGCTCCCGCTCTGCATATAACTCAACCACTTTACCTACTATGCTTTTAAGGTTTACCCTACGCGCGCATAAACTAACATATTTTCAACTCACTGACCACTTTGTTCCGCAGGATTGATCCTTTATCCCTGCAAATTGTATAAATATCGGCCACAGCCGGTTACTGCATAGCAAAGCGTCTGTGCCAAAAATACGGTTTTATGTTTTGAGCATGCATGACTTGACGTGCTTCAATGCATCCTAGGATAAACAATTCATTTATTCCAAACATGCAAGACATTACTACATGCCACACAGGGAAGGTGGCTTTCAGCAAGTTTGACTTTTACTTGCCTATCACGCGATACCTGTTAAAAAAGCAACATAACTATACCCCGTCATTATTTCATTAGTAAATTTTCGGTCATTATAAACGCTTTTTGGACTGTACAACGCCGAACAGCATTTTTAATATTTTAAGCACTACGTCCCTTATATCTTAGGCTTTGAATTTCCTTACTTCGTCACCTTGCTTGCTGTTAGTTCATCCAACGAAGTGCACATCTCATTTGAAGTACACTTTTAGCTGTTGAACAAAAACTTTGTCACAGTTTGCTTGACAAAGCGCGAACTCGGCAAGTCCAGCGTAGTATTCCTGGAATAACGCCTCTCAGCTTCTGAGATCGGTGTCACTGCGGACATTATCCAGGCTATTAAAAGCCTCCTATATCAGCCTCCGTTTATGCTCCAGTGCTTATTTTGTGGTCTACTTTGCTGCCAACATTGCTTCAGCTTCAGCTGTGCTCAATTTAGACAGCCACGGACAGATATACCCAGAGAAAATATGCCTAAGTTAGCTTTCCCTAAAGGACACGTATGGCTTTCACCGAGTCAAAGATGCTATCCTCACCATCGCACAACACGCTCATTCCAAACTGTGTATACCAAGTTCACTAATGACTGACGCTTCAGACATTTTAGTAGGTTTCAATACCTATCCATATCTTAGTAGACGGTGGCAACCTCTCGCTGTTTTCCCCATCATTCAGTAACCGGCGGAACCTTGTCAAGGTACGTATGATTGAATATTGCTTGCAATCTACTTAGCTCCGCAACCCTACAGGCGCATATGAACTGCCGGGCGTTTACCATCTAGACAGATCGTATGCCTTTCATTTTGACATTGGTGCAATTTCTAACAACTATTCACCACACAAAAGTAGGCCGCTGAAATTCATCATGCAGTTCCTTGTTGTGATACGTCGTATCGCAGTTGTCACGAACACCGTCGCGGACAATCTCTTTGGCGTAAAACTGACGTAACCCTCTTAGCGCACCGCCTACATTTCCGCCATAACAACGGCACAAATGCAAGTTTATGGGTAACAGCGCACCACGCAGTGCATTTCACGGCATGCGCAAAGCGTTCCTAGCCAAATCAACGACGAAAATATTTTCTGTGTCACATCCAACGGTTTTCCTAATCCAGTCGTACTCGCCCTGTTCCCACGAAGAGTCTTCGGTACTTGGCGCTCAATAGTTCATTCTAGCATTACCGCAAGTTTGGAAATAATTCCCATGAGTATCGTGTGGCAACGTGTAAAAATAGGGCATAAGCTTGTCCTCCTTTCCCTTGCTACAAGGTATATCGACACACACGTAGTTCACCTGGCCCAATCCACTAAAGGATTGACGGTTCAAGTTCAAGTTCAAGTTCAATTGGGACCGAAACAGTAGACAAATCCCGCGAATGTTCCACCTTCGAAAACGTCGTTGATCCAACAGGGAGACCGGTGCCTTGATGTGCCAAAGGAGAGCCAAATCAGCACACACGATTCATATGGTCAACCAAACAATGCCCACGTGCCCTGCACTAGCAGTCCCCGCTGTGTCGGCCACGTGAAGAATAAAAGAAAACAGTAGTGTCAGTAAAGAAAAGAAAACAGGGGAGAAGACAAGCTAATCTAATATCGGTTGTCACACCTACACTTGGACGCTTTCAATCACTGCTTTATTCATGTCTGCACTAATACATACCGACACATGGCAATCGTTTTACTTACTAGCCGGAATTCATCATTGTACCGGACTGCACGGCTGGAGCTTCGGTCCGTGCTAGTTTGCACCTTTGGGTGTCACGTTACTAATACCTATCCAGGATTACAACCAACATTGGGACGCCCAACAAACTTGCGCAATGCGATACGTTCTGCAACTTCCTAGGCTGTTGCAGTACACACCCGACGGCATATCACACGGCAGTTCAGCTGGCCCACTGCTCCCAGACCTCTTCCTACTTAAGTGATGCAAGACCAGCCATGGACGGTTAGTTTAGAGCCCCCGTCGGAGGCCGAGGCCCGAAAAGCGATTACAGCCCTTAAATGTTTTCTTGCGGCTGACCCGGATTCCCTCCCACCTGCACTATTTAAGGATGAAGGTGAGGTCCTCTGCAGAGCACTGACTTTATTTGAATGTATCTGGAAGGATGTGAGTGTCCCGGCTAATAAGAGCGAATCGATCATAGTGGCGATATACAACAAGGGTAGTCGCACAGACTGTCCTAACTACAGGAGTATTAGTCTAACGCCAGTTGTGACAAAATTACTGGCCTCGATTCTCTTTCGGCGCCTCACTGCAAAACGGATATCTCGGAGTAGAGAAGAGCAGGCCGGCTTCCGCCCAGGGCATGGCTGTATAGGCCATATGTTCATTTTGCGGCAGGTGCTGGAGCAGCGGCACGCATACCGCAGATAGACAATGGCCGTGTTCTTCTATTTCAAGAGTGCGTTGGATTCAGTCGATCGATCAATTTTGTTCAAAATACTTGCGCGAAAAGGCGTACCCACGAAATATGGGAACATCCTTCGGGCTCTATCCACGAACACTACAGGCTGCGTCAAGGTCTACGGTGTCCTATCGGATAGCTTACCGACCAAAAGTGGCGTTCGTCAGGTTGTCCCATTTCCCCATTAATGTTCAATTTCGTCGTGGATTTTATCATGAAGTGTTCCCTTGCGGAATCCACGATGTAGGCGTTGAAGTTCTGCCTGGTGAAAGATTAGTTAATCTAGATTATGCGGACGATATCGTCTTGCTATTTGACTGGGTTGGGGCTGCACAATCAACCATGAATAGCCCGTCCAGAGTGGCCCCATTGTTTGGTATGCACTTTGCACCTCCAAAGTGCAAAGTGTTGCTGCAGGACCACCAGCCACTTGATGACCCCTTGACGCCTGCTAACGAGGAACTCGAGGTGGTTGATCATTTCACTTATCTTGGCAGCTGCGTCAGCAATGATGGGCGCATAGAAACTGACGTCAGCTCACGCACTGCAAAAGCCAGAGCTACCTTCTTGAACCTGCGGCATCTTTGGCGACAGAAGGGAGTTTCCCTCCGTCTGAAATTCAGTCTATACAAGGCCACAGTGCGGGCCGTTCTGCTGCATAGTAGTGAGACTTGGCCCCTTCGGTCTGAATATCTGGGGCGCCTTCATGTCTTTGATCATCGTTGTCTGCGAAGCATTTCTGGTGTCGGGTGGCAACAGCGTATCCGCATCGACGATGTGCGTAGGCGATTACTAGGTGGTGATAATCATGCTATCTCCCTAGAAAAACAGATAGCACTGAATAAGTGGCGTTGGCTCGGACACTTGCTACTAATGGCTTGTCACCGCTTACCTAGGAGGGCCTTGTTTAGTCTGCCAGGTGAAGGGTGGCGCAAGGCTCTAGGTGGACAGAAGTTGACTTGGCAGCGGGAAATGAAGTCACTGACGACCAAACTGGGTGCCGTTGGTCCGTCTCGTCTTCCGGGCTGGAGTTAACGTGACTCTTTTTGTGCTTGGCTTGAGACTTTACAGGACATGGCTTGCAACCAACACCAGTGGTACGTATGCTGCCGTCTCCTAATTGGATGGCCTGTTTAAAGTATGTTTGGTGCTGAGTTATCTGCGGGGTAATGGCTGATTATGACGCAGGGCAGTGAAAGCCGCAAGGAAGCTGTCACGCTGATGCCGCCTTATTTTTGCACAATAGCCAGCTGTTTGTGACGGTATGTTGTCAACACAAGATGTAGGCGCCTCGACCCTGAATGTTTGCTTATGGCATTAAGGTTTTCAGGAAAGTCCCTCTTCTCTTCCTCTTCTTATACTTTATTTCGCACGTCATCATGGTTGTATGGCAGCGAAGCATCAGTTCAAATGGCTGATGTGCTGCTGTTGATGATGATGATGAGCTCCGTAAAACAGAATGACGACAATGGCGTTGCTAACAATCCTAAATATTGGCAACCGTATTGGTTCATATTGGGTCCCGTAGCTAACAGTACTTAAGTTTACCCTACATAACCATCTTCAGTTTAACTATGGTTTAATCATCTCGCGATTAATAGGCAACCGTCCGATTCTTTACGCAGGCAAGTGCGCAAGTAAATTACAACACAAGTTTCCAAGTTCTGTCTTCTGCCAGCTGCCGGTCTTGCTTCTTCAATTTAGGCATCTTGGCCATTAAACTAGATACGCAAAAGGAGTTTTCCAGGGTACCACACCTTCGCCTAATTCATAGGCCTATGGCGTATGAATTGCTTGGTTCCAAATAGCTTGGCTGCCATGCAATCTAATAGGACACGCACATACACTAAAGATGGTTTTGGTAAATTTTATCTATCCTCCGTCTCAATTAGCTTTGGACAAGGGGGCATGCTTTTATCCACCTTTTTATGCACTTTAACGACTTCTGCACCAGTTCGCAATTTGGCCACATTTACTTGTCCGCTGAGGACGTAAACGTTTCATACGATTTTATACCTTATTTTTAATCACAGCAATTCGTAGAAACGGCGGAAAAATTGAGGCTTTAAGATGACGCTGCAATCATTGGCAATTGACGATCTACGCTCAAAGTGCTGATGCCATGAACCAGCACGCTTCAATATCCACGGGGGCAATAACCCTATACTGCAAAGCATAACAAAATACATCTGCTCGTGTTTGAACTTGAGCCTTAACTTATTGAGTAAGTTCAGCTTTAAGTGTAATAGACAGAGTAGCCGCTCGCTTCCACCGTTACATGAAAACCGACGATGCAAGGTTCTATGCTTTTTGTATAAAGCACTTGAGTTATTTTTGGATACACCGAGGCACGCCAATTCAAGCAGGATGATGACTTCACAGCTGGTTTTGTCTCACAATAGACACCTTTCATTGCGTGAATTAGCTGATCGTAAAATGCTTAGTAATGACAGATATGGGTTGTAATATTCATACATATGATTCTTAGTTATGTGGTGTTAGCCTGAATGCAGCTGTGTTTTGTACTGCTTAGCAGTAAAAGCGTAGTTTATGCAGTCATAGCCTAAAGTACACAGTGGTATGTTGCTTTCTTGCGTAGGTAACAAAATTTGTTAGAATGTAGTAAAAGGTCGCGCTCTGTAAATTGTTAGTGCATTTTTCAAGCGGTGACTTCATGCAGCAGGGAAAGTCTGATGGGAAATCGGCGGAAAAATTTGAAATTTTTTGGTGACTACTGGTACATCTATTAGTGGGCTGAAAGAAATTGCGTTCATAGTACTAAGAATAGGTAATATAAATTAAGATGAATCGTTTAATAGTACTGGATGACTTATGATGTGATAACATTATACTGAGTCAAAGGGGTTAAAATAAGTAAGGTCGTGATGGTGGCGGAAAGTCAACCGATAGGAATGGGATGAAATAACGTTTAGGAATTGTGGCATTATTTTGGCGTCAGAAATCGCTCTAAATGTTACGTACTTAAATACGAAAACTGTCTGTAGATAAGAAACGGAAAAGACTTATAACGTTGCATCAAGTGAAAGGTTACCAAAATCACACGGAATGCTAATTGGAGGAGTGATGTACATGGGTGATATGAAATGGAACATTTGGAGGCAATTTAATGGTACTTTTTAATGGTACGTAGCAAATTTGCGTAAATAGTAAGTGTGTAACTTACTGCTGATGCTTTGAAGGTAACGTGCCATGAGACCTAATGTTGTGTATCTGGAGAAATAAGAAACAGAGAACTATAATGAGGAAGGCATCAGTGTGTTCATGTTTAATGGCATAGGGAGAGACGTGCAGCAATCAGATAAGGAATAGTGGCTTACTAACATTTTTTGTTGTGTTATTGAGGTCATAAATGGGTACTATTGAAATTGGATGCGCGGGATTGGTTTCATTTGTTTGGGTCAATGAGGATGAATAATCGCATTAATTAAATTTGTTTACGTATGTTTACGTGTTTTTCAAGGTTAATGCAAATAAGAATATGTGTGCATTTGCTAAGTTGTCCGCGTTCATGTAGAAGGGGTAAAATGAGAAGGCGTATATACATATATATATATATATATATATATATACTCTTTCTCATTTAACCCAATTTTACATGTACGCCGACAACTTAGCAAATGCACACATATTCTTATTTGCATTAACCTTGGTATACACGTAAACATACGTAAACAAATTTACTGATTGCGCTTAATCATGCTATTTGACGCAAACAAATAAACCCCATATATATATTTATATATAAATGTATATATATGTGTGTGTATGTATATACATAAATATGGAAGGCACACATGTAACTCTCCCTCTCTCTCTATATATATATATTTATATATATATATATGTATATATATATATATATGATTACGCGGCGTCCGTATCCGGATTTGCCTGTCACTGTGATGTCCATGGGGACAGTCACAGGACGCCTGCGGCTATATATATATATATATGCATAATAATACACAGACATAGTTTTAAAGCTACGCCTGATATTACCCCTTCTACATACATGTATATAGATGTATATGCATCAATATATACTTATATATATATATATGTATATGCCTGTTTCTATGTTGTCGTCATATGTTTGTATAGATCTATATATATGTATAGAAACATATAAATACACAAATATATATATTTGTGTATATATGTATGATGTACATGTGTATTCATTGGTGGAATATACATGCATACCTACACAGATGGTTAAGCAATTTGTACATGCATATAAGGATGAATGCCTTCAACGAATAGGTATGCATGAAATGGCATAGGAAAAGGAATATATGCATACATGTGTATATATGTATTTACGTATATATATATATATATATATATATATATGTATGTATATATAATGCAGGACACTGGGATAGCTGATGCCTTATGATATGCATTTAAAATATTTACCTTTTCATATGAAGGCTTTCTAAAGTAATCCTGTTTGCTTACCACTTCGCAACGAAATCGACCTAGCATCACTGCGTGTACATTAGTGAATAATCCGCTTTAGTAACAAATGCAATGCTCCGTGAATGGCATGTTGCAAGAAATAGTGAAATCTGATCGTCATAGTGTGCTCAGCAGGTAATTAACGTCTGCTATTGCGTGTCACTGTGCATACCACTGGGGCTCTGCTAGATAACTAATGATATCAAACCAATGGTAATCAGTGACGATGTATCACTGATTAATCAAATGGCCGCTGCTGTACGTGTGGGGAGACGCTCCGGCATGGTTAATTGTGCAAGTGGGCGCGAATCACCACGGTGTTTCTTTGGGAGGGGTTAATCCCATGATTTGCTACCACAGGCAATATGTGTACGCAGTGTATCAGTCACCGTCTACCCTGGGCTATGGTGCTGCCTGTGTGTTATGGAACCTCGGTATGTGTCACGGTCACTTGGAGGACACCGGGCGCCTGTTCATGTATACCTAACAAACAGGTGCACTGCTTTCTGTTTTACCATGCATCATGCTTGATTCCAAGAAACAAGCAATCAACGAATCGTTTGAAAAGTATGCAGTGCATTGGACGGCTTTACTCCGTCCATGTTATTATAATTGCCCATGCAGACCGGAGGCATCATTTCTGAACGGCGGTGCACATGCAATGCGGAGAGATGAGTACGGGGAAATTAGTTGTTGCAAATAAACTTAAGCGTGACATAATGTTACGGTGATAAACGTTGACGGTGGATGATAGATTGTCAGCACGCCACAGGTAAAAATGGGATGCTCAGGGAACCTTACTAACCTTTGGTATTGAGAACAGTTTCGTTGACTTCCGTGTATGAACTGTTTCACGAAGGGTATTGGCCACACTGCAGGCGGATGATGTTTAAACCATTCACAAATATTCCCGACCTTGTGGGTGATCTGTTTCAAGGCTGCTTACCCAGGATTCGGGAAGCCTGAGAAATGGTTCATTGATCCTTGGAACAAGTAGGGGACCAAGACTGTACAACTGCGTCAGCAGTTACCTGCAATGGAAAGGCGCATTAAGTGCAATGGCTGGTTGATGTGGATGACTAGGGACAGTACACAGGTGATGAGTTTGCTGAGACGGGTTGCTCGATAGAGAATACAGGCATATGGATGGCATGACATGGTTTATAAGAGGAACGTGACATGACGCATACGAGGAGACACGTGTGAGTGATATATGACGTATGACATGGGGCATATAAGTAGCGGTGTCATTTGCTAACATGGATTGCATAACGTAATTGACGGGGTGAGGTTCCTACAAGCCAATGTGTACGGATGACATTTGCAATTAATTGGCCGCAGTGAGCCGGCATTGTGCTTTGTAACCCAACGTGTGACAGTGAGTTGGCGCCGATGCGATAGCTGAGAATGTTATGTATACCGAATGCCGTTTTCCATGTATCGTTCGTTATATGCTCAACCTTTAGACGATATTCGTCGGACTTGCATGGTTGGCGTTCCATCATCGTGGTGGATCATCATCATCATCATCACTACACGTTAGCTGGAGGTGGAAAACACCTCAGCTATTGTGCCGCAATACAAAAGACAAGAAAACAAAGAGTGGCACGCCCGCTGAGTCCCCAGTAACGGATGGACATCGTTCCGGAGAGCTAACAGCTGGCTGCCGTAAAAGAAAGTCATATTATGCCAAACGATTGAGATCGTGATTGGAGGGGGATGCTAAACAGGAGGGGGATGGACAAAGGAACTCACAACACAAACGCCATTGGGGCCGGCACCTAGCCATATCAGCAAGTGTGTCCAACCAAACGTGTTCACCGTCCTTAGGACCCCAACCAGGCAGTCGGGATGCACCAACCGACGCCAACTTCGAAGTGAGGGTTTTCATTTCTCTCGACCAAGTCATCACTTGGCCTCCCCTCCTCCTCTTCCAACCGCACCCACAACGCGCAAACAATGCAGGTCGTGGGAGTCGGTGTGCTGGCATGCGCAACACGTGGCCCAGCCATCGGAGCCTGGTGCGTGATATAATCGTGCTGAGCGGTTCACTCGCTCTTCCTGTACCAAATACGCGACGCCGAACACGCTCATTGCTCACGCGGTGTTCCCACCAGACATGAGCTAAGCTGCGAAGGCAGCGATGATCGAATGTGACGAGTCTCTTCATGTCTGTCGACCTGATGGGCCAGGTTTCACAGCCATATAGGAGAGTTGAACGGACGGCTGCGTTGTAAACTCTGCCCTTCAGGGCGAGAGTAATGTCGCGTCTGCGCCACAGGTGGCGGAGATTGGCAAAAGCACCTCGAGCTTTTGCTATACGGTTCGTAACCTCATCTTCAATCCCACGGGTGCTAATATAGCTGCCCAGGTACTTGAATTCCTGAACGACTTCTAGCAGATCACCACCAAGCGTTAGCGCAGGGTTGGGTCCCTGCCAATCTTGGAGAAGTACTTTGCATTTCGATGGAGCAAAGCATAGCCCAAAACGATTGACAGCCAGTGCTAATCGGTTCAGTGCTGTTTGGCATGTTTGGGAGCTGTCACAGATTAGGGCAATATCGTCTGCATACTCCAAGTCAAGAAGTCGCTCACCAGGGAGTAGCTCCACACCTTCTAGGTCGTGTCCAGCGAACGCTGTTTCCATGACTTCATCAATAGCGAAGTTGAAGAGGAAAGGTGACAGCGGGCATCCTTGTCTCACACCGCTGGTGATACTGAAGGGTGGCGAGAGTTTGCCATAAACCCTCACCCTGCCCGAACTATGTGCGTACAGCGGTTTGATAATATTTACATATTTATCATGCACACCTTTCCTCAACAGACAGTCCCAAAGGGCACATCGATCGACTGAGTCGAAGGCACCTTTTATGTCAAGAAACACGACAACGGTGGGTCGCCAATAAACATGGCGGTGCTCCAACACTTGACGCAATGTGAAGATGTGGTCGATGCAGCCCCGACCTCGACGAAATCCTGCTTGCTCTTCACGAATCTGGCTTTCACGAGTGCCACTCAGTCTGTGGACAATGAGAGAGGCAAGCAATTTAGAGGCAATCGAAATCGGACTTATCCCTCTATGATTGCCACATTCTAAACGGGAGCCTCCATTGAAAATTGGGACAATGACGGAGCGGTTCCAGTCTGTCGGGACTGTCTCCTGCTCCCAAAGTTTTACTAGCAACTCGTGTAGATCATTTACTAGAGCAGGTCCACCGAATTTGAAGAGGGCTGGAGGAATAGTATCTGCTCCTGCGGCCTTATGCAATTTCAACAGCTTGATCTCACATTCGACTTCTGCGCGTGAGGGCGGATCCAAGGAGACGGCCCAAGGAGAAGGGCGCTCAATGCCCGAAGAAGAAAACGATAACTCAGGTTGGTTAAATTGCATAGCAAAGTGTTCAGCCCAACGCTCCAAGCGTTTTGACAGGCTGTGGATCATCTGCCCACTCTCGTCGCGTATGGTCTCGCTAACACCAGGTCTTCTGCTGCGGCAGTTTCCATCTCAAAGGCACGATGAGACCACCAGGTTTCGCGGTCCTTCTTTAGGCTAGCACGTAGTTTCGCCCTGAGATTTTTGCGTGCTTCATTGTATACGCTTCCAGCCGGAATACGTCGGCGAGCATCCATAAGTTCGAGAGACTGTGTAGAGACCCAATGTCCGGTTTTGCAATTTGTTTTGCCACATGAAGACATGCCTGCTAACAGCAACGCTTGACGAGTATGCGACCAGTGATCTTCAACGGTGTTTAGTGGGCGCTTACTCAGCCCAGATGTCAGCGCATCTTGGTACACATTCAGAACATCTGACTTCGCAAGCTGGCTAGTGTCAATCCGTTCACATCGACGTTGCGGACGTCCACCGAAACGCATCAGGAGGTCGGCACATACAAGTGCGTGGTCAGAGTCCACGCTCGTGCTCCAAATCGAGCGACAGTTTTGGACACAGCCTCTCCAGCGGTAACTGATCGCGATATGATCGATTTGCGTCCATGACTGGCCCGAGGCTGGTGGCCGCCAAGTCACACTTCTGCGGGTGCTGTGTCGAAAGTTAGTGCTCACGAGAAACAGGCGAGCATCTTCACACAGCTGGAGCAATCGCTCACCATTATCATAACGGGAGCCTACACCATGTTGGCCGCCCAGATGAAGCTCATCAGAGGACAACTTTCCGACTTGGGCGTTTAGATCGCCAGCCAGCACCACAGTTTCCGTACTCCTTCTGTAACGAAGGAGCTCGTGAAGTTGCTGATAGAAATCATCTTTTACCGAATCAGTGCTACAGTTTGTAGGGGCGTAGGCCGCAATGACAAACAGGCACCGTTTGTCCCCGCGCGACTTCGAAGCACGGAACGAACCAGCTAATCTAACGGCGCACATTCTACTGTGTACTGGGATCCAATCAAGCAAGGCAGCTTCAGCCCGGGGACTCAAAACAATGCCGACGCCAGCTTGACCGGCATTTGAAGCTGCATCATCGCCAGATAGGCGCAATGAGAATGTGCCGCCAGTGTCGCATGTGGGGGATCTCAGGGTAAGCACGGAGCTCGAACCTTGCAGGCGGGTTTCTGATAAACAGCAAATATCGATCGATAGGGTCTCTAGTGTGTGGGCAAGTGCTGCCTGTTGGCCAATCTGCAGCAAAGTGCGCACGTTGAGGCATGCCAATCTTAGCGAGACACGAGGACTCCAAAGGGAAACGGATGAACTGACGTTTTTCGCTTGGTTGAACATGGACTTGTCGACTGCATTGGAGCAAGGCCCTGCGATTGTGTGTGATTTGAAATTAGAAGACAAGCGACTATTGAAGTAAGCTGGGGGAGGGCCAAGAATTGAGGGATTGAAAATGGGGGGATATAAGTAAAGTTGGAGCGGGACAATAAGGATGCAGAAGCACAAGAAGGGGTATAAGAAGACGGGAAGGCCTGAGCAGTAGCATCCAAACCCCTATCCACCCTGCTCGATGCAGCAGATAGGGCGCCGTTTATTATCCTCTGCGACGGCCAGAGCATCAAGAAATTGTTGTAGGAAAGGTTCATTGTATTGCGTGGGCAGAATACTGTCAGGTTGCCCAGGCCTAGACAGGAGAACGATTAGGGTTCTCAACCAAAGCCTTTGGTTCAAAAACCTTACCGTAAGGCAGCGGGTTTTGGCATTGGACTACAGAGCCCGTTTTATGAGATGAGGAGCCACCCCCATTCCAACCCCCAACCTGGAGGACCAGGAGGCTGAGTTTGTCTGGCCTCTAACCATTGACCAATCTGGTATGAGTGGCTCTAAAGGTGCAAAAAAAGCACCACCCAGCATTGCTCAATGGATCTCTGAGGCACGCAAACCATCGCACCACGGTAAGGTCCAGCCTCATTGCGATGGATAGTTTCCGTGGATAGTTTCCGTCATTCATTCATTCGTCATGCAACCTTTTTACGTCTTTTACGCGGACGTTCCGTATGTCATCAGGTCAGCGCACAGCCGCTTCTGGATAACTGCCCAGCTGTCAGTTACCTGTCTGTAACATGGAAGTAATAGCAGTGCAGGTTCCTTACTGGCTTTTCCATATCTTCTGCTACCTGTGTAGTGTCCCGTTAGCACGCTACAATCATTTGACTATCTGCGCGTTGCTGTTTTTTGGTCTCTAGGCTCTGAACTAATTATAAACGATATCGCATGCCTGCGCTGCTCCTGTTCGCTGTGCTTGCATCATGTAACCTAATCTCTCTTTTGTCCAGCCAGCAAGTGAAGTAGTCATGGTGCGCCACGCCACCTTTGTATACCTTCATTTATATATGCATCACTACATCAATGACACCTACGTGTACCGTAGTTTCTGTCTCTTACCGCCTTATGCCGGCCCGCGCTTCCTTGCTAATGCGCAACATCCACATCAAGCGCAGCCACACCGTGGATATCAACCAACAGGTAATCACTTTAAATGGCTAAATGAAAGATCATAAATAAAATAATGTATACAGATACAGTGTCATAACTCTTCGCAGAATCAGCATATTGAAGTAAATTGGTTAGCGAAGAATCCGCGATAAGGAAAAAATGTGTAATAGCTGTTCTAAAATGTTACAAAGGCAACAGAATTACGGAAGATAAGGGTAATTAGCATAATGGAGGTGGCCAGGTAATAGAAGACTATTAACATAGTCCAAAGTGGCCAAGTGAAGTGGAATGAAATGTATGCAGGTTAAAGAGACGTAGTTTCAGTGTAAGTTGGTTTATCCCAACTGCGGTGAAGATGCATCAAGAATGCAACATCACCGTTATCATGGGGCACATACATATGTATACATATATATATATATGTATATGTATATATATATATGTATATACATAAATATATATATAAGTGCATGGTTGGGGGCATCGTGTTAGTGATTTGCCTGTCACTGTGTGAACACACAGGACGCCTGCGGCTGCAGAGGGACCATGGATGGGTTGCGCGGCACCACGCACAGCCCCCACCACCCACCACATATGCGGTGTAAACCCAAAGTAATAAGACCTGCAGGCAAGAGGATGGTAGCCCCGTGTCATCAACGGACCCGGCCCACACTTCTTCACAGACGAACACAAGCACCCTGTATATTGGAAATCAAGAGCACACATGTCGGTGGCTTGACGGTATACCGCTCTACACGGAGTGCATGTGACCTCTCTTCGTGCCTAGCACGGTCACACGGACGGTTTACCTCTTCCCCCCATCCTCGACCAACGGTATCCTGTAGCGGGTATGGACGAGGTGGTGGGTACTTAGCAGGTAGGCACGTTGTGAACATTCACATCAACCGCAGCCACAACGGGGGATATCAAGGAGCAGCCAATGACCTGGAAGTACAACATGAACGAAAGCCAATGCCATAATGCATACAGATACAGTGGCATAACTCTAAGCTATATAACCATATCAAGTAACTTTGTTGGCAACAAAGCCGAGATATGGAAAAATGTGCACAAGTTAGGTAGAGATGCTACAAATGGGCGACACAGTTAACGAAGGTAAGCGTGATTAATGTAACCTACGTGATATGTCCTTATAAGAGTAATAACTTATGCCGAGCAAACCGAAATACGTGGAATAACGTTAGCCGGCTTAAAAAGACTTATTGTAAGCGTAAGTTGGTTTAGCCAAACTGCGGTGAAGAGGCATCAAGTATGCAACAACACCGTTATCATGGGGCACATACATATGTATATATATATATATATATATATGTGTCTAGCGAAGGCACACCGGGAATCTCAAACAACAGGCACTTTGCGTAAGGTATCGCATACATAGACGCAGAGGGAATCAGCTTAAATATGAGGTACAATCAGAAAGGTTATACGAGCACACGAATGGGTTAATCCATAAGTGGAACCTTGATTTACTGTGTTTTGGTAAACTGCTGGTAGCAATATCGCTAACATACCGCCTATAAGCACGGCCCTGTAACACGGAAGCACGTACATGCTTTGAAGTAATGGAAAGGTAATGAGGAACTAATGATGTCTGCACCAGACAAGGGTGCTGGGGTTTTGGTATGAGACAGAAAAGACTACATAAATGAACTGGCAGGTTTGCAGGTTTGCCTTTGTTATCCGTGTGTAATGCTTACCGATCCAGAAAATTCGTCGCAGGCAATGGGGATGTAACCGCTCGAGATACCGCACATACCGACGGTACATCGTCCACGTATCCCTGCGGTATAGAGGTACCGGCAGTACCATGGATTTGTACACCATCAGATTCGTGCAAATAGTAAGCTGATGGTTGCTCCACACTCCGTACGGAAACTTCCCCAATGCCGCTGCTGCGTTCTACATTGCATTAAACAACTCATGGTGTTTCTGCTGATCATAGGACATCGCACTCACAAGTTAAGTGAAACTGGGTAGATGGTGCGCGGCGTTTCCGCCGTCGTCCAAGGCGAAGCACCACTGATGTGCTACAAGTCATCCACGCTGTTTGAAAGCAATGCTTAGTCGTGAGCAGACAGCAGCATACGGATACTTGTGTCACAGAATGCACTTCTCGTACCGGAAAGACGGAAGTTCAGCAACCCGCCATGAATACGGTGCTGCACAGGAACACCGTAAGCACAAGCGGCATCAAGACTACAAGACATCATGGCATCAGAGGTAGTTATCAAGCACATGGAAGGCTTGCCGGTATTGCGTTCGCTGTCCTTGCATCATGTAACACTTGCTCTCTTCTGTGCAGCGAACAACGGAAGTAGCGCACGCGCAAAGTAACATTCCTAT
The DNA here is from genome assembly GCA_944474145.2 of Dicrocoelium dendriticum. Lineage (NCBI taxonomy): Eukaryota > Metazoa > Platyhelminthes > Trematoda > Plagiorchiida > Dicrocoeliidae > Dicrocoelium > Dicrocoelium dendriticum. The sequence continues at coordinate 67,760,047 of OX104063.1, forward strand.
GCGTTCATTTACGCAATCGGCACTACATCAACCACACCGACGTATAGTGCATGCACTCTCTCTTTACGGGGTAATCCCGGCACGTGCTTCCTTGCGAAACGCAAAGGTGTCACTTTCGCCCTTGCGAAGCGTAAGTATTTATATTTTCGGTTCGACACTTGCAACCCCCCTCAGGCTTTATTATGTGTACACCGTTACTTCCGCAGCCTCCTTTCAATGTATGCCCGTCGGTGCGTCTTACTTCATTATGCGATGAACTATATGAAAGCTGCATTATACGCCTGCGCTGCTGCCGTTCACCCTGCTACAAATCATGGAACGTTTGTTACATGGGTACCGCAGATCAAACAAGCGTCCCAGGGACCGCAGGTTCATGTAATCATTACTCGCTCCTTACTCCAATGCGCAGCGTTGACTTAGCGCCCTGTGAGAGGTGGGGAAACATCGATGCATGTTACCGTTATACGTGATAGACGGCGTTGTAGGTCAATGGTTAGTTATATCGGTGAAACAGTGGCTATGAACATTACGGACGTTTGGACCATTTAGAAATGTCCACCGCTAGGTGAGTGAGCGTGCATCTAGCTCTGAACCCACCAAGGGTGAACACTGGAAAATGGTTTCCCAGGGCTGATACCCGCACTATACCCAATGATGTGTCAAAGATTAACATAAAGTGAAGTGCATGGTGAGAGACAATTGCAGTTCAGACGGTTACCGACCCCACCTCTGAACGTATGTTTCCCGTGCTGCAACCCGTTTAGGGGAGACGCGGGGACATAGAACAGGGGTGGCCCTGAAAAGGGCCGTTGGGTCGTTCACAGCAGTAAAAAGGTGAGAACGGGAGGACCTACACCACATACAGATGTGACGGCGACTTGTTATCCCCAGCCCGCGGCAAACCGTGGCAATTGCGATACAACGTGGGAAAGCCTACGGCTATTTGTAATGGAAGACCGCACTCACCTGGCAAGGTGACATGATGATTCACCGGTCCTCGGTGGTCCCATGGCGATACAGCGGACACCACACATCCCGGGTGTGAGAGGGAAGTTCTGCACTCATCACGCTTGAACAGGTGCTGGTCGAAACGGATGGCCTAAAAAGTGAACCACCGCATAATGGCTCTTCTTACCTGCGGCAGTGAATGGACAACCATTGGGCGGTGCATGTGGGCATCACTGTAAAGCAACATTACAGAACAATGGCGTCGCTTACCTGTGAACATGGCGGTGGCCGATGCGTGGTAGTCAGGTAGGCGGCGGCAGTGAATGGGCAATCATTGGGCGGTGCATGTGGGCATCACTGTAAAGCAACATTACAGAACAATGGCGTCGCTTACCTGTGAACATGGCGGTTGCCGATGCGTTGGAGTCAGGTAGGCGGCGGCAGTGAATGGACAATCATTGGGCGGTGCATGTGGGCATCACTGTAAAGCAACATTACAGAACAATGGCGTCCCTTACCTGTGACCAGGTGCCATTGAAGGTTAACATGGCGGTGCGCGATGCGTGGTAGTCAGGTACGCGGCGGCAGTGAATGGGCAATCATTGGGCGGTGCATGTGGGCATCACTGTAAATCAACATTACACAACAATGGCGTCGCTTACCTGTGAACATGTCGGTGGGCGATGCGTGGTAGTGAGGTAGGCGGCTGCAGTGAATGGGCAATCATTGGGCGGTGCATGTGGGCATCACTGTAAAGCAACATTACAGAACAATGGCGTCGCTTACCTGTGAACATGGCGGTGGGCGATGCGTGGTAGTCAGGTAGGCGGCGGCAGTGAATGGGCAATCATTGGGCGGTGCATGTGGGCATCACTGTAAAGCAACATTACAGAACAATGGCGTCGCTTACCTGTGAACATGGCGGTGGCCGATGCGTCGGAGTCAGGTACGTAGCGGCAGTGAATGGGCAATCATTGGGCGGTGCATGTGGGCATCACTGTAAAGCAACATTACAGAACAATGGCGTCGCTTACCTGTGAACATGGCGGTGGCCGATGCGTCGGAGTCAGGTACGTAGCGGCAGTGAATGGGCAATCATTGGGCGGTGCATGTGGGCATCACTGTAAAGCAACATTACAGAACAATGGCGTCCCTTACCTGTGACCAGGTGCCATTGAAGGTTAACATGGCGGTGGGCGATGCGTGGTAGTCAGGTAGGCGGCGGCAGTGAATGGGCAATCATTGGGCGGTGCATGTGGGCATCACTGTAAAGCGACATTACAGAACAATGGCGTCGCTTACCTGTGAACATGGCGGTGGGCGATGCGTGGTAGTGAGGTAGGCGGCGGCAGTGAATGGGCAATCATTGGGCGGTGCATGTGGGCATCACTGTAAAGCAACATTACAGAACAATGGCGTCGCTTACCTGTGAACATGGCGGTGGCCGATGCGTCGGAGTCAGGTACGTAGCGGCAGTGAATGGGCAATCATTGGGCGGTGCATGTGGGCATCACTGTAAAGCAACATTACAGAACAATGGCGTCCCTTACCTGTGACCAGGTGCCATTGAAGGTTAACATGGCGGTGGGCGATGCGTGGTAGTCAGGTAGGCGGCGGCAGTGAATGGGCAATCATTGGGCGGTGCATGTGGGCATCACTGTAAAGCAACATTACAGAACAATGGCGTCGCTCACCTGTGAACATGGCGGTGGCCGATGCGTGGTAGTCAGGTACGTAGCGGCAGTGAATGGGCAATCATTGGGCGGTGCATGTGGGCATCACTGTAAAGCAACATTACAGAACAATGGCGTCGCTCACCTGTGAACATGGCGGTGGCCGATGCGTCGGAGTCAGGTACGTAGCGGCAGTGAATGGGCAATCATTGGGCGGTGCATGTGGGCATCACTGTAAAGCAACATTACAGAACAATGGCGTCCCTTACCTGTGACCAGGTGCCATTGAAGGTTAACATGGCGGTGGGCGATGCGTGGTAGTCAGGTAGGCGGCGGCAGTGAATGGGCAATCATTGGGCGGTGCATGTGGGCATCACTGTAAAGCAACATTACAGAACAATGGCGTCGCTTACCTGTGAACATGGCGGTTGCCGATGCGTTGGAGTCAGGTAGGCGGCGGCAGTGAATGGACAATCATTGGGCGGTGCATGTGGGCATCACTGTAAAGCAACATTACAGAACAATGGCGTCCCTTACCTGTGACCAGGTGCCATTGAAGGTTAACATGGCGGTGGGCGATGCGTGGTAGTCAGGTAGGCGGCGGCAGTGAATGGGCAATCATTGGGCGGTGCATGTGGGCATCACTGTAAAGCAACATTACAGAAAAATGGCGTCGCTTACCTGTGAACATGGCGGTGGCCGATGCGTGGTAGTCAGGTACGTAGCGGCAGTGAATGGGCAATCATTGGGCGGTGCATGTGCGCTTCACTGTAAAGCAACATTACAGAACAATGGCGTCCCTTACCTGCGAACAAGTGCGATTGAAGGTGAACATAGCGGTGGCCGATGCGTCGGAGTCAGGTACGTAGCGGCAATGAATGGACAATCATTGGGCGGTGCGTGTGGGCATCACTGTAGAGAAACATTACGGAAGCATGGCGTCCCTTACCTGTGACCAGGTGCCATTGAAGGTTAACATGGCGGTGGGCGATGCGTCGGAGTCAGGTAGGCGGCGGCAGTGAATGGGCAATCATTGGGCGGTGCATGTGCGCTTCACTGTAAAGCAACATTACAGAACAATGGCGTCCCTTACCTGCGAACAAGTGCGATAGAAGGTGAACATAGCGGTGGCCGATGCGTCGGAGTCAGGTACGTAGCGCCAGTGAATGAACAATCATTGGGCGGTGCATATGGGCTTCATTATAATAACACATGACAGCAGTATGGCTTTCATTACCTGTGAGCAACTCCGACTGCAGGTTGACATTGCGGTGTTGAATCCGTCACAGGTGCCTCATTGGCGCCAGAGAATGCGCAGCGTATGGGGGTGCATGTGGGCTTCACTGTAAAACACCACTGCACATAAACCGGATTTCTTACCTGGGAAATGCTGTCATGGCAGGTTCACATGACATTGCCAAAGCGACCAAGGTAGCTCCGTGTCCCACATTGATCAGCACACCATCGGGGTTACAGGTGGGTTCAACTGCAGCACAAAATCACACATGTATCCTATTTCTTACCTGCGATGACATATGACAGCGCGAAATGGAATAACATTTCTCCGTGTGTATGCGTTCCCGTGATAATCGACAAGCATCAAGCAACGGAAGAAAATAAATGCGATGATGCTTCCAGGAAATTTTACGTCCTGTCAGCATGTGTTACACACATTTATCCACGTACCTACCGGTACGTAATAGCTGATGCCCTGCCATTAACCCACTGCATACATGACAACCGCATTACGGTGCCTAAACGACCGTCCGTAAACGGAATACCAGTAGTAACTTACCGTTGCACGTTTCCTCCGTGCTGCACATGTATCGGTGCATTGTTCCATTGAAAATCAAAGGTGTTGATATCAAGGGGAAGTAAAGGCAGCATGCTGTAACGGAAATGCAATCACGGTTAGCGCACATATAAGGTACATACCTGAGCGGTGTGCCATGCAACGGCGATGAGGCACGTTACGGTTACCTTAGGACGAGCACGAGAAGCACAGAAATTCCTCCGAACCTGAATAGCACACGCAGGACGCGTGGTACCAGTGGGAGCACGCGTCGCACTGCACCCATTGCACCGATTCTCCATCGCCATCAACATCCTCCTCTTGCTGACATACTCCGCACAAATCCTCGGAAAGGAAGCCCTGAGTTCCCCGTCTCTGGCTCACAGGAACACGGTAGCCCCTGGATGTCCGAGTGCGAAGGATACGGAATCGTTTGCCCCTTAGCGCACTCTTATCCGGGCTGACCTCCGTCACCCTGCACTTAAGGGGCGATTTCCGTTTCCTGGACACACCTGTCGATGTGGATGGTACAGGTGTTTCGGTTTCATTCCCACGCACCGCCTCATTCACTTGCGTACCTTGCGAAGGGCCAACCGCTTCTCCCGTCGACGTCGGGCAGACCGCAGACGCTGAGCCAGCAGCAGACGTCCCCGCAGTAGGAAAGCCGCATAAGATTCGCACGTTCTCCTCGGTATCCAAATGAAGGGGTACAGGCCACCTGGACGTTCGCCCATACAACTGAAAAGTGGGGTCCTTGGACATCAACAAGGCAACCATTTTGAGGTAATTCAAGACACCTGAGAAGTTCTGCGAGCCGTAGGTAACCAGTTGAGCACCAATGTCCCCTAAGACATGCTGCGTCCTGCGAAGTTTCAAGGTGCGGTTCAAAACTGCATCGCCATCCACCGCGTTACGTTGCACAATCTGCACCCTCTCAGCTGACGCAACGGACTCCGATGACGCTGCTGCAGGTACCCGGGGTGCGATCCAGCGACATCCATGAAGTATGTTCCGCGCAGCGTGAGGGTGCCGAGCCGCCACATAACAAATGTGAGCACATGGCAGCCGCCACTGCCGATGAAACTCACAATCGCATTCACTGCCCCGCGTTATGTACACTCTGCGCACTCTCGAACGAGGACAGTTAACCAACCAGTAAGGCCCATCAGCCCTACAACTGAGAACCGTCGACGTACGGAAATGCTGCATGAAAACATCCCCCGCAAAGTCGCTTAGTTTGCAGAATACCGAAGCGACTGAGGACACCTCCGATGGAACAGCAATTGCACTCATGCACCGCCTACCTAGTATGCTGTTCCTTCGGTGCACCAGTGTGTTCACCCTATCAACCACGCAATTGAATAGGGTGAGTAGGGAGGACCTCTCAGACAGGTATTCCTTCAAATGTCGGTTTTCATTCTCCACCCTGTTGGTGGTGCGGCAACCAAATAGAATGGTATCCCTGAGTCTGTGCGCCGCCCAAGAGTCGGCGTGGGGAATCCACGTCGCCCACAAATAACGGTACAATTCAGGAGACGCCCTGCCCACCGCGTTCAGTATGCTGTCAAACACCGAGGCGTCTAGTGTGTATATGAGGTTATGCAGCCAACCTCGTAATTGCATTCTACGCGGATCAGAGATCCCGCGTAACCGGCCGCAACGTCTAGACATGTCCACTTTCACGTGGTAACGACAAAAAACTACCTTCGCGTCCGGATAAAATCGTCTGAACGCGCGGATATGAGCAGCGCATTTATCCATCACCACCGTGCGGCAACGTAAGGTGCTAGGCACCATATCCCGCATCGCCTCAACCGCCTGCCCATAGCTGTAGGATGTCTCATCCGGTAATAGGGCGTAGAAAAAGGAAATGCCCAGACCGGTGACATCAACCAGCATGCAGTGCCACAAAACGTAGCCGCCATAATTCAGTTGATGGGTCGCATCGCATAAAATCACCTCACAATAACGACTTACAATGCCGCCAACTACGGATGGAGAGAAAAACACGTAACGTATTTCACTGCCCTCGGACACCAACCGACACGCACCGTGCCCTTGCAACATCGTTGACACATCTGACACTTCACAAGCATTCCCATTCCGATGACGAATCCGCAAATTGTACAGGTCGAGACGAGTTACCATTTTGCCGTACTCCAAGTAAATAAAATGACGCAAATCCGGGGTACTATGGAAACTACCCATCAGACGCAGAACTTCCCTCTCTTGCTCCGGAGACAGACGACGGTTCGCTGCATACAACCATGGGTTGCCAACATGAAAATCATGACTATGCGTCATGACGTAACTCCCAACGACATATTTCCCATCTTTCAAAACCACCGAGAACCGAGCCTTGCAATCGTATGATTTGTATCTACATGCGTTAGTAGCCTTGATGCAAAAGATTAACACAACTTACCGCTTGCCACGTGGTGCTGCACGTTTACGATGAACGCAACGGTACACCCGCTTCACAAGGTCCTCTACACTTTCATACTTCCCAATAACCATAGACCTGAACAGCGCACTATCATCCACAACCATGCCGATAGCAGGAAAAACAAGTATGGCGACCGAAAAACCAAAACAAATACTCCCACATGAACCAGTACAGGGTATTATTTATAAAGCATCGTAACTCACATACAATGTCATTTCCAAAGCCTAGTTTGCCATCTTTACACATCATCCACCTTAGCAATGTCGCTACGCAACAGGGTATTATTTATAAAGCATCGTAACTCACATACAATGTCATTTCCAAAGCCTAGTTTGCCATCTTTACACATCATCCACCTTAGCAATGTCGCTACGCAACCGTTGCTATGTACGATTTGTACCACGGAACCTACCGAAACCAAACTAGTTTTTCCGACTTCCAATCACACAGTCCCGCGAACTTTCAAGTACTGTGCGACTGTTCTGTGACTGCTACGCGGTAACTCAATTTTTTGGCGTGCCATACTGGTCGAGATTTTTAGTTGAAATAACATGGAAAACAGTGTTCGAATAAACACTTAAAACGAAATTTGACTATTGTCCAATTTCGTCTGATCCAAGATATCTTGGGTCGACTAAAGTGGTACTGGTCAAAGTGTCTTCCTGACGCTTACTGGTAATTTTGCAGTTGTTCCCTTTTTTAATCCCGTTTTGCATCCTGCTTTGCCTTTTTATTGTGGTAGTTTTACGGTTATATACGTGTTTTAAAATTCTGAGTTGTTTTCCACTTCAACATGGTCTCGCGGAAAACCGAGGCTGATGAACATCTTGCGTCTTCGTTTGATGAGTCAAATGCAGCATGCAGCAATTCTGCCTGTTCAAGGCCAGTCGCTGATTCATCTGGTGGTATGCAGTGTGATGCTTGCTCTCGTTGGTATCGCAAAAGTTGTACCGGCCTCCGAGCGAATCAGTACAAGATGCTATCATCCAGTTCAAGCGGGACTGTGAAAGCCTTCTGTTTAGATGTGCTGATTGTTGCGCTCAGAAAGCGAAGCTCCCGGCTTTCACCTGTGCTGAATTCAAAGCACTAGCGTCTAGATTCACAGTTATCGAGAAAGCATTAGCCTCACTTACCTCGCTCACTTCTAAAGTGGATTTGATTATGAAATCCCTGAATATTGCGGTGGACGCTGTAACCGACTGTCCTTCTGCTATCAGTCCAACCGTTGACGAGGCGTTCATCCTGCCGGACGCTCCAGGTTACGTGGATATAACTAACACAGATGCCTCGGACGACATTGTTGACCCGCCCCAAATGGAAGGCGAGTCACGGGCTCCTGGGCCATTGAAGAATAAGCGTAAATGGCAAGGAAAGCGCCCAAACCCTCCGCCTCGAAACCGGAAGGTGAGAAAATGCTCAAGAAACAAGCGCCTGATTTGGAAGCACCATCCGGTGTTGCGCTTCTTTCAGTGAGACAAGTGGTGCCGTCGCCTTCGGTCCCACCGATTCCTGTCAAACAACCATATGGCGTGGATGGTAGAGCATGTGGTGTAAATACATATCGTCGAGGCGATTCTTACACAGATAGCAGTGTGATTTTCAGAAACGTCACTGAATCCACTGCCGCTCTTCCCACCGAGCGCATGCTTGATGATCTTGGTTGGCTTAAAGTTGGCGTGACCAGGCTTTTACCACCAGGTTTCCCTGGCGTTACTGTCAGGAAGCTCATCAGATTGGGGAACGTTCCGGTTGGTCAATCAAATCCTCGACCCCGTCTGCTTAGGGTGGTCCTCTCCACCCCAGAAGAGCGCAGGGCCTTACTGAGATTTGCCTTCAAACTCAAAGGTACCAACGTTAGCGGATAGGTTAAAGTTAAAGGAAGCCATCAGGGACCTAAAAGCCCGGCGTGCAGCTGGCGAGCAAGGTCCTCGGTTGGTGGGTCCGTCGCAACAAGACTGGACCTTAACGTGGTGCGACGGTTTACGTACCTCATTGACCCATTGAGCTATACTGGGTGATGCCTCCGAGCATCTTGTGAGCTACTCCTACCAGGTTGGTCAATGGTGAGAAGTCAGACGAACTCAGTCTCCTGGTCCTCCAGGTTGGGTGTTTGAAATGGGATGGCGTCCATTTCTGTAAAACTAAATCACTGCCACCCCGCTGCATTGCGGACAGGCTTTTGAGCCAAAGGCTTTGGTTGAGGACCCTAATCGTCCTCCTGTCTAGGTCTGGGCGCCCTGGTAGTATCCCAGCCCACATACAACCATGACATTTCCTTCAAACATAAACTTCATCCTGCATCGGCCGTCGCGCAGATTATCAAGGGTCGCCTTGTCTGCTGCATACAGCAGGGCGGATAAACGAAAACATGCTACTGCTGGCGCATCCCTTCTTTCTTTTCCACCTTTTTCTCTTACTCCCATCCCGGCCCCCATTACTAACCTTCCTTCTATAATTCCCAGCTTCATTGACAGCAACCGAAGTGCTACTGGAGTAGTACCATCTGCAGCCACCATCCCACAGCACCTATCGGACGCCTATCGGCAAAAGTCCCTTATAAGGCCACGCTGTCCCGTTTCCTTGGCGACATTCAACGTCCGCACTCTAAGACAAACAGGTCAGCAGGCTGCACTCGCACACAGCTTGGCCACACTGGGTGTTGATGTGCGTTGTGTGTCCGAAACTAGGATTAATGACCCTAACGGGGTTATTGAATTGACTGCACCCGGCTTATCCTCTCGTTATTGGTTGCACGCATCCGGAGACGCCGATGCGGCACTCACTGGTCAAGCTGATGTAGGTATCATTCTCAGCTCCACGGCTGAGTCATCGTTGGTTGGTTGGATTCCGGTGAACAGCTGTTTATGTGCAGCCCGTTTGACGACATCAGCTAAGGTGAATTCGCGAAGTAAAACAAAACGCTGTTTGTTTGTGATATCCGTTTACGCTCCCACCGACTGCAGTTCTAATGCAGTCAAGGACACTTTCTATCACGAACTGAACGCGCTACTACGCAGTGCTACTAGTTCAGATATTATAGTACTTGCAGGGGATATGAACGCACAAGTAGGGCGTCTAAGCTCTTCAGAAGCTTAGCTGGGTGGTAGTTATGGACTTAACTCCGAACGGACTGACAACGGCGAGCGTCTGCTGCAACTGTGTGCGGAGCACCAGTTGTTTCTTACTAGTACTGCTTTTAGACAGTGGACGCCGAAGTGCCACTTGGCGTCCACCTGTAGCTGGCCAGCGATGGACCCAAATTGACCACATAGCCATAAGTTACAGGTGGCGCGGTTCCATTCTGGAGTATCTGTGTCGACTCTGATCATTCCTTGGTGCGCTGTCGTTTCTCCATGAACTTTAGCGGAAGGCGCACCAAGCGTCTCCTTCGATTGGCAACGGAGAAATTGTCTCAGTCCTCGGTAAGGCAAGCCTATCAAGAAGCACTGCATAGCAAACTCTCGCTGTCTTGTCCTAATGACACTGAACTTCAGTGGAATAGGATCTCAGCCGCTATGCACGACGCAGGAGCATCTGTTTGTGGCACTATCAATCGTCACCGCACCAGTCACTGGATATCCGGGAGGTCGGTGAACCTGTTGGAAGCTAGAAGACACCTCCCGGCTGGCTCTGAACACAATGTGACCAGACGGGCTATTAGGCGTGAACTAAAGCGGAGCCTACGTGCTGACAAGGAAGCCTGATGGACCAGTCGGGCTCAAGAAATGGAGGAGGCAGGAGCAGTAGGCAATTACCGGAAGCTCTTCCAGCTAACCCGCAGCACTGGTCCAGAAAACCAGGCGTCAGTGAGACAATCAGAGACATCGCGGGTGCGCTGATACACAATAAGGAGCGCCGTATGGCTCGTTGGGCTGAACACTGGAGATCAGTTTAGCTGGCCTCCTGCTCCCTGACCTCTTCCTTCTCAAGTGATGCAGGACGTGCCATGGACGGTTAGTTTAGAGCCTCCGTCGGAGGTCGAGGTCCGAAACGCGATCACAGCCCTCAATCGTTTTCGTGCCGCTGGCCCGGATTCCCTCCCACCTGCACTATTTAAGGATGGAGGTGAGGTCCTCTGCAAAGCACTGACCTCCCTATTCGAACGTATCTGGAACGAAGAGAGTGTGCCGGCTAATTGGAGCGAATGGATTATAGTGGCAATATACAAAAAGGGCAGTCGCACAGACTGTGCGAACCACAGGGGTATTAGCCTAACGCCAGTTGTGACAAAATTACTGGCCTCGATTATCGTTCGTCGTCTCACTGCAGAACGGGAATCTCGGATTAGGGAAGTGCAGACCGGTTTTCGCCCAGGACGTGGCTGTATAGACCATATATTCACTTTGCGGTAGGTGCTAGAGCAGCGCCACGCATACCTCAGACCGACAATCGCTGTGTTCCTCGATTTCAAGAGTGCGTTCGAATCGGTCGATCGATCGATTCTGTTCGAATTACTTGCGCGAAAAGGTGTTCCCACGAAATATGTGAACATCCTTCCTGCTCTATACTCGAACACTAGAGGCCGCGTCAGGGTCTGCGATGATCTGTCGGATAGCTTTTCGACTACAAGTGGCGTTCGTCAAGGTTGTCGGATTTCCCCGTTTTTGTTCAATTTCGTCGTGGATTCTATCATGGAGTGTTCCCTTGCGGAATCTCATGATGTAGGCGTAGAAGTGCTGCCTGGTGAAAGGTTAGTTGATCTAGATTATGCGGACGATATCGTCTTGCTTTTCGACAATGTTGCGGTCGCACAATCAACCATGAATAACCTATCCAGAGTGGTCCCATTATTCGGTATGCACTTCTCACCTTCAAAGTGCAAAGTGTTGCTGCAGGACCACCAGCCAATTGATGACACCTTGACGCTTGTTAACGAGGAACTCGAGGTGGTTGATCAATTCACTTATCTTGGCAGCTGCATCAGCAATGATGGGCGCATAGAAACTGACGTGAGCTCACGCATTGCAAAGGCCAGAGCTGCCTTCTTGAACCTGCGACATCTTTGGCGACAGAAGGGAGTTTCCCTCCGTCTGAAAGGCCGTGTATACAAGGCCACAGTGAGGGCCGTTCTGCTCTATGGTAGTGAAACTTGGCCCCTTCGGTCTGAAGATCTGAGGCACCTTCAAGTCTTTGATCATCGTTGTCTGCGAAGCATTGCTGGAGTCGGATGGCACCAGCGTGCCCGCAACGATGATGTGCGTAGGCGAGTACTAGGTGGTGGTAATCATGCTATCTCCCTAGAACAACAGATAGCACTGAATAAGTTGCGTTGGCTTGGGCACGTGCTACGTATGCTTGGTCACCGCTTGCCTAGGAGGGTCTTGTTCAGTCTACCAGGTGTAGGCTGGCGCAAGGCTCGAGGTGGACAGAAATTGACTTGACAGCGGAAATGAAGTCACTGACGACCAAACTGGGTGCCGTTGGTCCGTCTCGCCTTCCGGGTTGGAGTCCACGTGACTCACCTTGTACTTGGCTCGAGACTTTACAGGACATGGCTCGCAACCGACACCAGTGGCGCGTCTGCTGCCGTCTCCTAATCGGATTGTCTGTTTACAGTGTGTTTGGTGCTGAGTTATCTGCGGGGTAATGGCTGATTATGACGCGTGGCAGTGAAAGCCGCAAGGAAGCTGTCTCGCCGATGCCGCCTTATCTTTGCACGATAGCCAGCTGTTTGTGACGGTATGTTGTCTACACAAGGTGTAGGCGCCTTGACCCTGAATGTTTGCTTAGGGCATAAAGGTTTTCAGGTAAGTCCCCCTTCTCTCCCTCTTCTTATTCTTTATTTCATAGGTCCTCATGGTTGTATGGCAGCGAAGCATCAGTTCAAATGGCTGATGTACTGCTGTTGATGGTGATGATGATGATGATCGGTTGGTGGGTTTTCAGGTGGTCAGCCGGCGGTCCTTTTCCGCCCTGCCAGCACCTATACTACTTGCGCACGACCCAGGACTGGTTGTGCCGAAGGCCTCCAAGTAGTACTTAGTAACGTGCGTAGCCTGAGGAACAAGATGTGCGAGGTGGGTCTGCTCGTAGACAGATCTCGTGCAGAAATACTTGGTTTCACTGAAACGTGGCTGTCTGAGGAAATCACAGATGGCGAAGTATATCTGCCTGGCTACGCACTGTTCCGCGCTGACCGCTCCACTGGCCGTCAAGGGTGTGGTGTAGCTCTTTATGTGAGTTATCACATCGACGTATTGAGGACCATCGTTTTTCAGTCTTTCGACAAATCTGTTGAGGCTATCGCAGTCCTGATTTGCGCTTCCTCGGTTCAGGTTACGGTTGTGTTAGTTTGACACATCTGACACTTCACAAGCATTCCCATTCCGATGACGAATCCGCAAATTGTACAGGTCGAGACGAGTTACCATTTTTCCGTACTCCAAGTAAATAAAATGACGCAAATCCGGGGTACTATGGAAACTACCCATCAAACGCAGAACTTCCCTCTCTTGCTCCGGAGACAGACGACGGTTCGCTGCATACAACCATGGGTTGCCAACATGAAAATCATGACTATGCGTCATGACGTAACTTCCAACGACATATTTTCCATCTTTCAAAACCACCGAGAACCGAGCCTTGCAATCGTACAATTTGTATCTACATACGTTAGCAGCCTTGATGCAAAAGATTAACACAACTTACCGCTTGCCACGTGGTGCTGAACGTTTACGATGAACGCAACGGTACATGATGTAACCGCAGCGTTCCCCATCGGGAACCGGCTTCCTCCTTCCACGATGGTATGCCGCAGCAGCCAACAGCCGGTCTGTTGTAAAGCTGAAAATCGCAGGAGCTACGTGTTTGGCTGAAACTAATAGTTTCTTGTTGGCTGCGGTGTATATATGGGTCTGTGTAGGTAACAGAGAGCTAGCATTTCCACTTGAAATGGGCGTGTTTGACCATGCTCTGTTTTATTCCATAAAATTGGGCTGCATGAAGTTTAGGCATGCTGGGCAACTTGCTAACTTGAAGTATTCCGAGTTCGAGAAAACCATTAGTCGGAGTAAAAGCAACCTTATTAGTTTTTCTGGCTGTCAGGTTAATATTGGCAGCAAGCTGTCGAGTTCGGCCGGGCGCCGTATATCCATATGTGTTGAGCAGATGATTTTCAGTTGGAGGTTAGTCAGTTTGCTTTGTGGGTTCAAGTGGCTATCGTTTTATAAATAGCTGGCTATACCTGATCTAGCTAATTACCCCGGGTAACGCGCGATATACCCGAGCTAGAGATGTAATAATCACTGGTTGCAGTTGAAGAGAATGCGAATTGACGCGAGCAAATTGAAACATTCGTTGCACAACTTTTAAGTGAACAGGAAACCGAAGTTCGTTAACCCGGTACAATTTAACAGTGTTTCCTGAGATGTTGGGTTATACACCTATGTGGTAGGCTGCAGACCCTTGATGGCCAGCCAAAAACAACTTGCAAGGAATGTCGTCTGTTCTTGGCTATGGAAATAGTAGGTGCCGTAATTAGAACGATTGCAGGTTCAGCACCCCTCTCAGGTATAGTAGAATCACAATGTAGCAGCTCTCAGCAGCTTCTACGGTCCATGTTTTCTTAGGCGGCCCAAACGGTACATGAGCACTTCTAGTGGGGTCAAGCTTCAAATAAATTATGCATGAAGTCTGGTCCTTGGTTGGGACAAGCGGTTGTTGGGACGAGTCCGCGTCCATGATTTGCGTCAAAGCACGGCAAACAACAGCTGTAATTTTTGTCGGCATCTTTCCAATCGCGTTGCTAACTGAAGACGTAGCGGTGGATAAAGCTGCTCTTTGGAATCACGCAGCCCGATGTTGCATAGTACTGCTTTATCTGCAGCATTCAGTGACCGGTAGACGAATTTGCCGTAAATATAACTTCAGCCAATTTAAAACGCCTTAGTTTGCTGCACTTTGCTTCTACTACAAGATACTGCATAAAAAGCTACCTATTACTAGACCCCTTCCTGAAATTAAGCACGAAATTTAAATTTGATTGCTTAAATCGTAGCCACACCGTTGTGCCGCTGAGGACAAAGAAGAAACTGAGTACCCTATGCTTCGCATTTGTTTGGTTAGCCATACAACCTTTTGGTGGGGACAGCTGGGTTGTTCGGGTTAATCTCCTTCCAGCGAGTGGTTCCTCACCAGTGTTTCAGGAAATGGTGGCTTTACAACTGATAGGCCATCTCACCTTAAAAAGCCACAATTGTCTATTTAGCAACACTACGAAGTAATGGAGGTGACTTGCCACTAATTTCAGCCACTGCAACTTGCATATTCAAATAGTTCCACCCATTCCACGGTCGCCAGTCAAATGGTACGAAGAAATCCTTTTAGCCTCCTCAAACAGACACTTCAGCAGCACACATCTTCAAACGCGACAGCATAAGTACTTTTCCTATTAACCCGGTTACTACCGTTCCTGCAGACATAGATTTATGTGCACACCACATAGATCCGGTACGATACTGCTAAACTCACTACTTTATTGTACAGTTGCTGACCATACATTTTGGGTAGCGCTTTGCTCATTTTTCTTCATGCGTGCCCTGCTTTGTCGCGAGTACCCTATTAAGTACGCTGTACAAATTAAATTGAAAGACTTGCCTATAAAACTGCGCAAAATACACAACTCACTGACACCCAAGGTGTAGATACAAAACTTCCTGCGTATTGTGCTGACACACCGCAAATAGAGCACCTGCACCTTACCAGGTCAAGGCATGGAGCCTGACCCCAACTTTTCAGGCGGGACCCTTTTGTTTTATGAAAGGTGCTTACAGGATGGAAGCATTAACGAAGCCTTCTCTAGACCAGCTTTTTCGTCAGTTTAGAAAATGACCATATGATGGATGTAGGTCTCCTATAGTCCACAAGCAAATAGAAATGTAGCGTTTTGCTTCACTCCTACCTGTTTGACTCATAGGGCACCCTGATTCACGGCAGTTACACACAATTCCTTAAGCGATCTCATCCGGATCATTACCGTACAAGGTTCAGGTGCTCCGACTTCAATTCCATCACAAGATGAATTTTGTCAAATTTGATCGTTTGGACTTGCTTTACTTTATCCTACTGGCAATTTTAGCAAAGGCCACATTTAGTGAAGAGTAAACGAGGCGGCTTAGGTAACGTGTAAGTGCCAACGCGTGTCTTAGCCTCTGAGATGGGTCATCTCCAATGGCTAATTTATTGCGCCGTACATTTATCAACGGGTGTCACAGGCTTAGCCAACTGGATAACAGCTTCACAAATCCGATGGAAGTGTCCATATAGGTTATCATGTGGTAATAACAAACCTCTCAATGTACAAACTTCATTTCCCTTTCCTGTCTGCCTCTAACTTCCTTTCCAATTGTGCACAACTTTCCTTCGCTGCTTAACCGGCTGAGGCCTTGACACTACAGCTTACCAGCAATGACTGGATGACTTAACCAATTAGGCTCGGCTGTTAATGTATCCCCCCTCTACCTGCTGCTGTATCTCACGTTTGTCTTATATCCCTTACTCTTGTTATCCACAACCGCTAGACGTATGCGTCCTACATAACTGGGAGAACTCCGGCTTTTTGGGTAGCCATGGCACTCGTCGACCCTACAAAGTGCTCCATATTTAATCTATCATAAGCCGCTTGGTTTATGGTTCAAGATTGCCTCGCTCTCGTTCACGCGACGCTCCGGTAAATTTAGCCAACAAATATTTCTCTCCCGGCAGTACATGTAGGATTTTTCATTTTTCTTTGAATCCAATATTTCTTCGTTTTAAGTGGGGTACTGGACGAGCTTCGGCTATAAAAATTGCCAGCGTGATAGCTGGTGCAAAGAAAAAGTGCCATCCTAGGCGTTGGTTAAACTTACATTATTAAACAATGCATTAGAATTTTAAACCCAAAGTGAGGAGCCTCATATATGTTAAACTAGCGGCAGTATTTCCTTGGTAAATAGGTGAAATGATCCTTCGCTTTCGAAAAATTTTGGCATCCCTAACCTATATCCTTGAGGCACTACACATACAACTTGCAGCGACTCGTATGCTTAGAAGAATTTGAACAATTTTTCTGACCATCTTCGCTTATGCTTAGCAACAGACCTTTGTACTGCATCAACAGGGTCTATGGCCGTTTTTTCTAATAATTGTAAAACTCGTATATTTCGTAGTATCAGTTTTGGAATTATGTAAGCTTTATTAAGTTGCATGTTTCTAGGGAACCAAGATCCACCATGACTAATGCATATGGACCTGCCTTTTGTAATTCTGCGGCTACATTCGAAACCACTTGGAGATATCAAAATTTGTGGTCTCTTGCTTCCGGGTAGATATCCTTGCTCTGTATTCTCGAGAAATATCACGATGAGACATTTAGGCTATAGATAAATTACCCGGTGTCAAAACTTTTAGTCAAATGATAACATTTAGTAATGGATGCTGAGGACTTCGGCGCCACTATACCATGTTTTTCCGTTTAACATTACGTACATCGCAAGCATTGTTTTACGACCAACCATTTCGTACTTAATAAGCTCTGCTATGCATAAACCACGTTGAAATCTGAGATAAGCGCTCCTAGTTGAAAGTTATAATGACAGGACCTATGGTATATCCTTTCTATTTGTCGCGGTATTTGCATGCGTAACGAAAACGCTAATTTTTGCATTACAATATATAGCCGCTGTTCTCAGTCACCTCAGCACTTGCAAAATACGTTAGTTTATTCAACTGCTTTGCTTTTACCGTGCCAAACAACCTGTGCTTGTTTTGACAGGCCCATCAGCTTTTTTCTTGTTTTTAATCAGTAGGCTCCATAACAGGTTTACCTTGTTACACTTTTAGCTCTGATGTGTGGTGTACACCGTCAACTATTAAGAAAAAACATAATATATAGTTTATTGCTTTTTAATTTATTAACTCATTACGCCGCGCTATTAGGTCTAGCATTCAAAAAGCTTTCTACTTTTTCTTTACTTTCACTAAGAAACATGTTATACAGCCACTTGCTTTTTGGCAGTAGCGTTCTTTCTCTTTCATAGGTGGGCCATATGTTGGACCGATAACTACATAGAAATATTCCGTTAATAATAGAAGAACTAACATCAAAGGTCGGTTTGTCTGCTTCTGCGCACCGTATCATGAGGCACCTATAGCTACGCCTTTGTAAAGCCAAGTTCGAATAATAACCTACAACCGTACGGAAAACGGCTGACGGCGTACAAACGAATTTTAGCATAAGCTTGATGCAGCCGGCTAAGAAAAATAGCAAAACGCAAAGTACAAACGGGCCAAAATGTGTATATGCCAAACCTCTTCGTGTTAAGTGCTGCACTTGTAATTAGGCTTTGCTTCTCCAAGACCGGTACAGCATCCTGCATCAAGAAAATAATAAGTAGCTTTATCATTCCTGCAAAGAGCGCTGAGCTCTTCTTCCAAATGATCTGCACCATCGCGGGAACAGTTTATTCATCCATATGCTTTGACTTAATATTTGTTTTAATTACCGCTTCCAAATGCCTCCACCTCAGCCTGAGCAAACGGAAAAAATCTACCACCATTGATATCCGTTTAATAAGACGATTATATCAGACCAAAGCCTCCTACCTTTTGTGAGGGTTGTGTGGTTATTACAGCTATAGATATACACCGTTCACATAGAAACAATTAAATAAACGGTGAAATTCTTTGCGAGTAAAATGCTTTGAGTTACGCGTACTTTTATTGTAGTTCAGACTTGACTGGTGCCAGTTATATCAGGTGTATGATTTTACCATACTTAGGCACAGGCTGCTAAAAACTTATGATTTGGCTTAACTTAATTTTTAAGTGATTACACTTCTATTAGCCGAAAATTGACTACATTTGCGAGCGCATTTTACAAAAACAGGCATGGTGTTTTCAGCCAAACGCACGCCTGGCCTTATGTATCTTAGTTTCTGTCAAAAGTACACATACGCAAATCAACGTCAGCGACATCCGCAGCATATCAGACGCACACAAACTTCGATTATTTTCTACCGCCGCTTTTGCCAGCTTTGGCTGGCTAGCCCAACAGCATCTTCGTGCTGCCAGCTCGGTGTTCGGGTTTACTCCGTTTCATTAAATAGTTCGGCAGCGGTGTCCTAGGTAGCGTGTTTCCGCCTGGCAAGCATGCGCCTTAAACATGGCCACCAGTGTCTTGTAACAACACTGAGGCGTGGCAAATGTGACTCGCTACTAACCGGAGGCAACACCATTGGCGTATCCGGATGGTCTAACCTCATCCATGGAGGTAGATAATAAAATAAGTAGATTTAAGTTTACTCCTTTGCACGCCTTACAAGCAGCATTCACAAATACGGCGTCACGTTTATAAATTCGTGCAACACAACTAGACACCAGCTTTAGTACCTACATTCACACACGCTTGATACATGACTTCATTTGTTACGCATAACCTTTTGACGCGTTTAAGTTCACTAGACCAATATATAACACGGTGCTCAAGCCTATTCAGACTGTATCCCAGTGTCGAGAATAAAACTAAATACTTAGCTTATATTTCATTACACTGCCAAGAAATTTATCTATTGGCCAGCGAGGCCATATCACTACGATTGGCTAAACAACCAGAAATTCCTGACCCCCACTCTGTCTTACCTTGACCATCGGTACGAAATATATATTTCACCTGGTTCCAAATCTCTGCCAGTGATATGGACGGCGGTTGGTGTACAAATAGCACGTACGTTTGTTGCCTAACATGTTACTCTTGACTTATGCTGTTTGTCGTTTATATCGCCTGGCGTACTAGTGCAACTCGCCTCAGAACAATCACAAACCTAGCCGGTGTGGACAAGTCATAGCAAAACACCGCAAAGCAAAAATAAATTGCTAGCCAATGCAACAGACCTGCAAACTATTAGAGGAAGCGCAAACAGAACTAAGAGATGCATAGTAGTGTTGATCAAGACATGCGGCACAAAAGTCACTCATTTGGATAAATGCTAAGCCTTTTAACCCCAAAGTTGTAGGATCCCTACCAATGTATGCACAATTAGATTACACGTTACAAAGCATCTTGCTATTTCTTCCCGTTCCCACATCCCCTTTACATGTGAGTAACATCTGTTGCTTTTTGGCATTTGTGGCTTAATCCCTATGATAAATAACACCATCTAAGCTTGATTAACCTCCTTTGTTTGTTTACGTAATATATGACGTTTTTAGACTCATATGTGTTGAACGCTTACTGAGCCATCCAGACTTTGAAACAAAAACTGTTTCCTTAGGTTGTTAAGGTGATGGCTGAACTGTTCCTAAATATGGTAATTTTGCACACCATTGGTCACCATTCGTGGTGACCTGGTAAACGAGTTGTTAAGTGAGATGTATTATCTTAGCGCGGCATATTGAAACCTTGTTGAGTGCGCTAAGCGTAGTGTGCTTGCGATTTTGTGGCGTTTACCCGCTGCAGACTTGCGATCTTATTTGTTGGGTCTTGCCTACTATTCGTCTTGTTTGCTGTAAAAATATGTCTTGAAATAGACACACCGATTTGTTCTTTGCCGCCTTTTCCGACTGCCGTTGTTAGCATGTCTTTCGTTAGACCTGGTTATCCTGTCCCAGGTTATGCCGGATGCATTCGACCGATACGGCCATCGTAGGTCAACAGTGTGGTGTATACCGTGTTTATTTTTATGTGGCGGTTGCTTGAATTCGCTGTAGCGTACTAGGCTACAACATTCATACGCGTGCCTTGTACTCCCACACGACATGAGCGTTGAAGTATTTAAATCGAAATGGCGGCCTACTTCTTTAAG
This sequence comes from Dicrocoelium dendriticum, assembly GCA_944474145.2. Classification (NCBI taxonomy): domain Eukaryota; kingdom Metazoa; phylum Platyhelminthes; class Trematoda; order Plagiorchiida; family Dicrocoeliidae; genus Dicrocoelium; species Dicrocoelium dendriticum. Next base: position 67,780,684 of record OX104063.1, read on the forward strand.
GTTGCGTACCATACCTTATTACGGCTGCCTTGTGTTTGATCGTTCTGGCACAAAGCTTTGCTCCATTGTGCTTGCCTAGTTGTTATCCTAATCGCCGCATTTTATCTGCTAGACGATGATGCGCTGGCTTAACCCACTGGCACAAAACGCAAGCGCACTACCCCCAGCGCACCTTTAAGGAGGGTACACTCCTCTAAGCCCCGGTGCTGTATGCTACGCAACGATGCACTGACGATGGCACTTCAATTGCTGACCAAACGTGTGCATCAAAATAGCCTGACAGCAAACGGTTCTACCGCCACCTGTCCGGACTAATCCAGGTAACCCATTAAGATGTTCGCAATCACTGTGAGGTAAAAGTTAAAGGATTCTTTCTCTAATTTAATTGTTTGGTAAAGTATTTAATGATAACTGCACTCTAAGGCCTCTGGGCCGAAGGCTAGATACACACTTGTGCGTCTGCGGCTGAGTTAACTTACGAAGACAAAAGTGTGCCATACAACCCTCCAACACACTCCATCTCTTTCTGGTCTACTAAAACTGGCCAATTGGATCTGGATGCCCTATCCAGTGGATTGGATCAGCTATGGCCCGCCTGCAAAATGGCCTTCAAAACAATTGATCAACACAACTTACCGGAAATGAACCATAACTGCCTACCTTCGGTCCCGCCTGTCTAACGCCCATTTACTCGCTTATGGCTTGTCAGCAATCGTGGGCTGCTCAACTGACAAAGAAACTTTGGCCTTCCCCGGGGTACCAACTGTTTAGCGATAGTGCTTCAGGAGGCGTTGGGGTTACGCCTGGCTAGTGTCCTCCCTATAAAATGCCACAGATATCTGTTTAGCAGCACTGCGACGAGGCGGATGTGACAGGCCTCTAAATAAAACCACGGCCCCAAACTTACCCAACCTACCTCGCTCCCACCACGGAGGTCAAACAACCATTCTTTCACTACCCCGGGATTAATCGCAATTGCGGTGGCTCACATCTAAACTTGTTTAAAAGATATACACATTAGCTCCCACATTCATCTGTGAACTCACGGCTCCACAGTTCATAGCTAGGTAGAACCTACCCCGACGTTTAGTTGTACGCTCAACATACTCATGCCTACATAAGCGTGTCTCGCATTGCACAAACATATAGAAATTATTTCTTAATTAATTTATTTAATTATGCCTTCTTTGAGCTTAAGCGCTTTTATATGAAATTATAAATGTTCTTTTTATTATTACATATGTTTTGAATAGCTTTATTGGCCCACTACGTCATACCTTAAAAGTACTGCTACCTTGGTGCTGTGTTTTGCACTACTAGATACGGTTCAGTTTTTATACTATAAAGAACTACGTCACTTTTCACATATTACGATTATTTTGCTTCCATCTTTTAGGACACAATTTAGGTCTTACCAGATTATAACTTAATTAAAAGCAAATTTCTCGCCTTAATCTGTGTGTTCATAATTGCCCTGTATTTAATTTCGTAAGGATTTGTGTGCTACATGTCAACAGTTAATTAAAAAGTATGGTTTTATTTTAGGTACTTTTTATAATTTTCAACTAGCAGCGCCTTCAAAATTGGGCGTGCTTTTGTTTTATCATCGTAATTACTTACGCTCATACTTTCGGCAACTCATTGCTCCGTTTTTACTTCAACACGACAGGTCGCGTTAACCTACATACGCGATATTTTCATCTCAGTATGTTTTTTCCTAATCGGCCACGAATTCTGACCGACCATGTAGGTCATAAGCTAGTGAGGGTGGTACGTTCCGCTAGGGTAATATTTCTGTATGTATATGGTGGGGCTAAAGTGGCGTAAATTGAAGAGATGTCTGATAACTAAGTATATGTGGTAATGGAAATTGGTAGCAATTTAAGTACATTGTTGATTCTTAAGTGGATAACAAAAGGTAGTTGTCCACTATGGTGCCACGTTAAAAACCATCTTCATGGTAGACGAGTTGGCTACGTTTAATAAAATTGTGCCTTGGTTTTCCCGTAACTTTACAGACATAGAGAAGTAGGTGCAGCAATTTTAACTAGCGACAACCACGTATTCGAAGCCGCAATTGTGCTGGAGACATTTAGCTCAAAATTGATTTGAACGCATATTCTTTAGTGACAGTGAGATACATTTACTCCATTCTAGCAGTTATATTGTCGCTGTCATCATTGCTAGCCTTCTTTTGAGGTGCAGTCAAACGCTTCCACTGTCCGGTTGCTATGTCACTTTGAGAAGGCGTCGCTGTACAACTGAAGTTGGTGTATTTTTCCTAACTGAACATGTGTGTTTGACTTATTCGGGGTTTCTGAAGTCTTGGATGGTTATGAATCTTTTGACTACCGGACGCAAATCAGCCACTTACCGCAGCTTGCGTGCGGTCACTGCTTTGCAAAGGTATATTTACTTTAATTTATTATTTTGCTTTGCTTATTGCGGTCGAACTATATTCCTGGTCTTTGGTTTCTTAGTCGTTGTGTTTTTGTTTCGTTGCAAAGTGCCGGTTATTATATGCTCGGTGGTTACGTCGGCTTTGTGTAATTTATTAAGATTTGGGGAGACTAGTTTAATTCACGCGCGTTATACTTGGTCTTATAGACGAGCGCTCTCGTCCATTGCAAAGCTTGTCACGGTAAACCGGTTCAGTGCTCTGTAACTTATTGCTTACTTCCACTTCACTTGCAAACACCTTTCTGTTGAGTTAGTTGTCTATTTATATCTAAACATGCGGTGTGCTCCTCCTGACGACTCTTTGGATATCTGTAGCTAAAAGAAGGTCCCCAAAGCGGTTAAGGACTGGTCCGGAGACATGGAAGTTGAGCTGAGCTGCCGCTTTTCCAGCAGTACTGTACTGGCTTGCGTCCAATGCAGTATACCCTTATGGCAAGTTGCGAGAGCCTACTACATAGTTGAGTTGACCGCTGCATGTGTAGATCTGAATGTTAAACGCTAGTAACTAGCGGATCGTGGGTCTCTGGATTACCTGCTGTCTCTGCTTCTTTGCTAGTCAGGATCCTTGTTTGGTTTGCAAAACGACGGGCCCGCACAGATTTCCGTCAAAAGGCGCTGGAAGATAACTACAAGTTTCCCGGCACGCCGTCTATTTGCTTACCCACTGCTATCAGTAAAACATTAAGTAGCGACACTGGTTGCAACGAAAACTTCGTTCTCGCGTTTTATTCCTCTGCTAGAGCGGGAGACAAGCGTACTTCGTTCCTAACCAACGGAAAGCGTACGGTCGTTGCAAAGGTAGTTAAACCCAAGGCAAATGTAGGAGGTTCATCAACCGCGCTGTCCCCATTCCCGCAATTTCTACTACTGCTGTCCCATGGCAGGTAGATTGGTGTACGAGCTTGCAGGCTATAAAATCGGATGCTAATCCAAAACCGCCAACGTCCACGGAGCGTACGATAAATAACCTCGCCTCAGTGACTTGTACACTGAATGCAGTGTTGTTTTTAGAAATGGCACCGAGTCGGTTGCTGGTCTACCAAATATCTAGGCTGGATGGCTTTCAGTGGTTTAAAATACGCCTTATCCAACTTCTGCCGTCAGACCTTCCTTACCTCGTTATGCGAAAACTCACCAACCTCTGTAAATTGTCTTCCGACAAGTCGTTATCTAGCTCTAACAGGTTACGTGTTGCATCGCCCACTCCGGAATTGCGCTAAGCTCTTCTAGGTTTTTCATTTAAGCTCAAGGGAACTAACTTTTTGCTGCACCTAGACCTCACTTGACGGAGCACTGGAAATTTCTGGCGGCTATGCATCATGGACACGCGTGATGAAGCAGCAAAATGGATCTACATTTGATAGATTTTTAGGGGTCAGACGGCGGTCAATGTCTGCCGTGCCAGTAACTGTTCCCGCGGCAACCGATCCCGTGCTCACGGGGCTAAACCTATACAAGTGATCTTTAGTAACCAACGAAGCCTTGGAATCAAGCTGGGCGAAGTCGACACCGTAGGCATGGACCACAGCGTTTTCTCGCAGTTGGCAACACCTGGTTTTTCACCGACATCACTACGAGTTGTGTGCGTACCAGACCGTGCACTGATGAAGTGTGACCGCAGCAGCGACCGTCGAAGTGGCCTTGCTTTGCACGTCCACGCCACCACTGCTGTCTTTAAGATGTACATTTTGTAATCGCAGTTTCCTTTTTTAGTGCATCCATGCAACCAAATCTTGTGCAGTTTGATAAACGCCCAGAGTGCTTTGCTAGTGAGCTCATACGTTGTATCTGAGATCATTCGCTGAATAGGTGTTTAATGCTGTATTACTTTAAGCTCACCGACGTTGTCTGGCTAAATTATTTTTGCAAAGCTTTTTCCATGTATTGTACTACTGAAGTTCTTGATGTAGACTTGCACGCTCCATTGCAGCATTTCGTTGTGCGGCCCCCTAGTTGTTTAATGGGAAAAGCCCGTCCTGTAACAGACCTTACCTTTGCTAGATAAGTTGAGTTTGTCACGGAAATCGTATTTAAAGCACCCCGCGTTAGCGACCACGTTTGTCTGTCCTGCAAATGCATGCATAATCATATGCCTAATACCCTTGACAACGAGTTCCAGGTATACGGCATGAGGTATTTGTACTAATTAAAGCCAAGACCGCAGACTCGCCTTGCGTCCCTTTGGAGACAGGCAATATTCAGGCACCATTGGACGAAGGAAATTTACAGGCCTATGAGCTCTCTACCGCAAATAACACCTACTGGAACGAAGAAACTTAGGTGAATGCTAAGGCGGTTTCTTACCAGTGAACGCAAACAAGGTAACGGGCGTACCGGATGTTGACCGACTTACAGATCGGCTCCTAACTTATCATGGTACGATGTCGCTGTATGTGGAACAGAGCTCATGCCCATGCCTGATTTGGTGTGTCTCTATGAATTTGAGAATAAACTATTTATTGATTTATTTATCTACTATGCCGCAATGCAAAAAGTAATGAGGACGAGGCACGTTGTTTGCCTCACCGTTAACGGATGGAGATCGTTGCGCAAAGCTAACAGCCGGCTAAAGTGCCACAGAAAGGCGTTATTTTATGACTAATAATGGCAATCGTAGTTGTTGCTATACATTAAGCGGGCTGCTTAGCGAAAAGCAAGTCGTAACACAAAAGCCGCTAAGGGAAGATCGGCCACGTTAAAATGGGTATTTAATCTAAGGTGTTCATCTTCCTTCAGTCCCTAAGCGGAGAGCCAAAGGTTTCAACCAAGGTTAACTAGGAAGTATGGACCTTCAGTACAACTATACTAATGGTGTAAACACCGATGGCGCACACCCATTAGCCCCGCTAGACATAAAAGCTTTGAATGAACCAGCCAGTCTGACCCAACACGTCCAGTTGCGGATGTGCAGTCGAGTGATGCCCGTTGACCGATCTGTAACAGTGTGCGTACTTTGAGACCAGCAAATATAAAGAAGGCTCTCGGGATCCAAATTGAAGCCGGTGAATCTGTCCGACCGCTTGGTTAGACCTTATCTTTAGGATAAGGACCGGTTGACGCTCCGCGGGTACAAGTGAGTTGAAACCAAAAGACAAACGCCTATCAAAGCGTGTTGGCGTGGGCCAAGAATATGTAAGTTGTAAACGGTGGATAACAGTGAAATTGATACAGTACGATAAGGGTGAACGTGCGTGAGAGCGGCAGATGGAGGCAGGGAGTCTTTAGCAGTGGGTTCTAAGACCGTATCCGCACTTCTCAAGGCAGAATATAGAGCAAGATATTTTATTTACTGCGGTGGCTGGCTCAGCAAGAAATGCTTTGAGGATACGTTTATTGGATTGCTTGGGCAGAATAACGTCAAAATTCCAAAGCCTAGACAGGAGAACAATTAGGGTACTTAATGAAAGCCTTCGGTGCACGTCTTCCGTTGGAGGCCGTATCAGACGTGCCAAAATCAGCGATTGTTAAGCCTCCCATTTCTTGTGCCTGGTTGTTAATTCCAGTTCCATACTAGTTAATTTAATGCTCTACTTGATTCCTTTTTTACATTCGTTTTGCGTTGAGGTTAACCACCTTGACTTTGGTAGTTACGGTTATTCACCAAATGCGATTCTAGCCTATTGCGTTTAGGCGCGTCGGTGTTTGGATATTGGTTGCTTAATTGAAGGAAGCTGGCAGTGTCATACCTTTCGTTCGTGGACTCCTTAAAGTTCTGGCCAGCAGTGCTTAAACGCGGTGCTTTACTGGCCCTACAACTGGCTCTAAATAAACAATGGGTCTACTCTTCTTTGTTGCAGTTAATAATGCGTGTGGTTGCAAAGGCTTACTCTCCCGGTGCTACTTCACATGTTCAGGAGGCGTCACAGATAAGTATCGCGTGGTCGAAGTAAAGAAAACAATCAAATGGAAATGGTTCCCCACCTTGCACTGATGTTCTGTAATCTCTGCCTGTGGTACGTAGATCAGCGGGTTCATCTACGGTAATCCTGTAGTCACAACCTAAGCATTCTACCCCACCAGTAGACTTGCTCCAAATCGTCCCATATCTTGGGACCACGCAGCCTCCGAATACAAATAGCCACACATTTGCTCACGAAATTTGAGTGCCATTTAGGTGCTACATAACATCCACTGGCATTATCCATCACGCAACGCGTCGGCGTTACAGCTGTAAGTGCACCATATTTTTACGTGACTTCTCAATTGCAAGTAGACGTGCGTCGCCGCGATTCCTTGTTTAGTGGTGCCACAGTTCCTTCGCCAATCATGAACTATTGTCCTTGGTGTCAAGTTTACCTCTGTACTTGTCCACTCATTACACTTTTATACGGATACTACTCATCCTAGTTCTGGTCTAGTGTTTCCATTGGTCATACGTGGCTTGGGCTGGGCAGCCTGACACTGGTCTGCCCACGCAATATAAAGCACCACTCCTCAAACAACTTTCTTGATGCCCTAGCCAACGCAAGGGAGAAGAAAGCTTGCTTTAGCTGCGCCGACTAATAGAGTGGATAAGGGTTTGGATACTACTGCTTACGTCTCACGGTTTGCTAACTTCACTCCCACGTACATTCAAACATATCGCACCGTTCCAACTTCATTTTTTCCCCCGCTTCCAACTTACCCATTCTCAGTCCACGCTAACAGGCTTGGATAAGCGCTTATCTTCCAGCTTTAACTTACTTGCAACGGCGGAGCGTCACACATGAACTATAGAGCAGATGGCGTCTATCCAAGCTTTCTGACTCAGTTCATTGGCTTTAATTTGTAGCTTTGCATGCGTCAACCTGCGCACCTTGGTACAGAACGGCCACAGCAGCACAAACTTAAACACTGGAGGTCTTCAGTTGATGTATGCTGCCTAGCAGGAACCCCTACAAGACCCTAGTTCTGTTCTCTCGCTGCAGTTCCCAATTAGGTGAAACTAGACGTGTTTACCAGGGCGCATATCCAAAGAGTATGCATTTCCGATTAACAACCAACCAAAGTTGTAATTGACCTGAGTCGCCTAAGGTAAAGCTTCCCCGGATGATTGCATTTATTCAGTAGCCGGCTGTGTGCGGTACGCTTGGTTGTCTTGTCCAAATCTTCAACGTCGCGCGGAGCTAGTGTTGTTAGTTAGTCAGCACTCTCTACGCTCCCATAAAACTTCGGCGCTTATTCCGTGGAAGACGACTTTTATCGTCAACGGAACTAGTGCTTGTGTCAAAGAATAAGCGCTGACACTATAGTGCTTGCTGGTTATCTGATAGCTGAAGTTGGGCATTCCTCCACTTATGAGCTGCACCTGGGCAGCAAACTTGGCGTAGGCTTCTTTAACGATAACGGTCAGCTGTTATTTCATTTGCGGATACACGCTCGCTTATTTCGGGCAATCAATAACTTACGCAACAACACTTGGCGGAATTTTGCATAGAGCGCCTTATCATCGTGGCGGCCTTAGAAGAAAATCGAGCACATCCCGACCAGTTATTGCAACAGTGTCTGAGTCCAGAACTGTCGCTTGATTTATAAATAAATAGATAAATATGGTTTTCCCGGCTCTGCTTGGCACGCTCAACGTGACAACGGGTAACACTTGCCATGCAGTTGTATGTTTCGATCTGCGGTTGTGTTATGGCGGTCGCACCAGATGACCGTTCGAGCGCAACTACACCAGCCAACCGGAGAATCCAGCTGTTTGAATTGGTATCGAAGTACGCTGGCGTATTGTTTGAGCGGACGCTTTCCAATTAATGTTGCAGGGCAGTAAATGCACGTTCACTAGGACTTACTGAAAGCATTAAATTCATCATATGGTAATTCCACTAGACAAAATAAATACTGAATCCCTTCGCATCCTCTGGAACATATTGATGCTAGTCACCCCATTGCGCTTAGAAGCGAAAACAACGAGGCAAGCAAATACATAATGGCAAAGCTCCTCGCCAGCCTGCAGAGAGACTATGAGGCGTGGTAGTTTCATCGTGCGTCTAAGTTAGAAGTGACCGGCTGTCCCGTGTGCTTCGAGGTAAGACAGCAAGACACCGGGTGTTATGAAAACGATTCTGACGTGAGCGGAAAGCTTATCTACTACTGGTCCAAACGTTTGGACCGTTAGACTGAGCATTCTAAATAACAAGTAACTGGACCAAAATTTTTAGATTTCTTGCCGGCCAGTGATCGCTTTGCTCCCTATGCAATCACCTTTTACCGCACTCTTGATCAACAGCCAAACGTGAGAGCAGACTTTTGAAGTTGAATACATGCGCATGACCAAACGGTCTTCATCCGCCAGTCTTCAACTTCGAGTGTCCTTCAGCTGTTGACGCTTTAGACAAAATACTAGTGAGATCTTGAGAGTAGGAAGTTGTCCTAACCGACTGGAGCAGCTCCTTTATTGTCCTGATCTACAAAGGTGGTTGGTGTTTGAAATGCAGCCACCATATAGGAAGCCGTCTGAACCACGTCGTCACCAAATTGTTTTCCTCTGTAGTCCTTCACAAACTGACTGGCGGTCGTTAACAGCAGATTTATGAAGAGGAAGCGTGGTTTGGTATAGGTTGGGGATGCATCTACCAAATTGTCACAGTACGTCAGTTGGTGGAGTATCGTCACACATAGTGGCGGTGTACAGTCGTCGTGCTCCTCGGCATCGGATTTACTTAGGGTCGGTAAATCGACGTACCCTTTGCGCCTGCCTGCTAAGGAAAGCTATATCCAAGGAGCATGTAAATATTATCCGATCACCTTCGTAGCGCAGCACTGAACGTGTGTAGGCTTACGATAAACTATTACCGCCATACAACATTTTCAGCAATGTAAGAAAGTGATGCCGGCTGTCACCTTTCCACTTCAAGTTCGCTATTGTCGCAGTCATGGAAAGCACATTCGCAGCACACGACTCTTATAGTTTAACGTTGCTCCTGGGTGCGCCGTTTGTTAACGTTGCGTATGCGGATGATATCCCCCTCATGTGTCAAAGCTTTCAAGCATTCCATGCGGCACTGCACGGATAAGCAGTCGCTGTTATCCGGTCTGGAATATGCTTGGCACCATCGAAATGCAAAGAATTCCTACAAGCTTGGTAGGGTGCGCCTTCTGCGCTAAGGTATGAAGAACCTAACGACGTTCTCGTGTTAAGTGTATAAATGCGATTAGGAGAGGAAATGGGTTGGAATAGTAAGAACTGTACTGATAAGGTGTGGGGGAAAGACAACGAAGCACTCTTGTTAAGGAGTATTGAGCGTTCCATGTTCCGCATATTGGCCGGTAAAGTCACGGTAGTCAGACAGCATGAGACCGGTCTGACGAGACTTATTAAGTCGGTGAATTGGGGCTGAATCGCATAGTTATGGTGGGAAGACAAATAGGGAGGGTCAACAGAAAGGGAAAGCAAATGGCTACATTAACATAGTGTAAGCAGTTCCAGCAGGCAGTCAACGGTGCCAAACTTAGCGTTGTGTCTGCAGATCTTAGACCGTTTGCGTTTCGGAAGTCATGGATACCGTCAGTGACTGCTCAAAGGAGACAAAGCATTCAGAACACTGAGTTTGCCGCCTGATTGCAGAAATGAAAGCAAAGGGCGCGATAAGAAGAGGACAGATTCGGGATGAACTGAGATTTATTGAAGCTGGTTGAAGATGTTGTCAGGGCTGGACGCACCTTGAGGTTATTCCTCACAATATGGTATTGCATGAAATTCTATATATGATCAGGGCCGTTCGCCCAGAGCTCGACCTCGGAGATGTGGTGCCCAGAATCTAGGGATAAGCTAAAAGTCATTCAAAAGTTTAACCACCAAGGTAGTTGTAGCGGCGCTCTTGGGGTTAAAAACAAGTTCACAAACCGTATAGCAAAAGCTCCTGTAGCTTTTGCTATCCTTTTTCACCTATGGCGTCAATGCGCCCTCCCATGCTCCAGACGGGTAGAGTATACAATGCAGCCTCAAGTTCGACCTCATTGTATGGTCGTGAAAGTTGGCCCCTTAAATCAGCGGACATAAGTGAAATATTTACTTTCGACAACCGGTGCCTTCACAGGTTAGCGCATAACTGGTGGTAACACAGTGTGAGAACCGAGCGTGTGACGCGTTGTTTATTATGCAGGAAGCAAAAGCGAACGGCCCAGCACAGTTATTTCACGCACAAGGCTCCCATGACTGCAACACGCGCTGCGCGTGGAAGCCCACTGACACCCGCAACAAGGCGCTTTCCATCCGACAACAAAGCAGCTACTCATACCGACTCGGAACGGACGTACTGCAACAATCAACTCTCGAACGTGACTTGGGTGTCCTGGTTCAAGATGACTTGGGTTGCTCCAGGCAATCCGAAAAGACCTCGAAGACCGGGATCCAACACGGGCTGTTGAGGCGGGCGTTTGGACAAATAAACAGCTCCATATTTCGACAAATGCTCAGTGCGTATGTTCGCCCCCATGTCGAATATGCGATTCAAGCCTGGCATCCATGGCTGAAACACGACCTTAATGCACTGGAGCAGCCAAAACGCCGGGCATCTAAGAACGTAATGGGAATGCGCAATCGGTCCTACCAGGAGACACTGTGACGACTAGGATTGTTCAGTGGAAGCTATCGCAGGCTACGAGGCGACCTGATTATGACATACTTGATTCTGTGAGACCCACATCATGTGTGCCGTCCTTTACTGCAACTCAGCAGCAATACAAACCTGAGGGGCCACTCATTAAAACGCACAGAACAATACAGTCGTCTGGAGTGCCGCAGAAATTTCTTTTCCATCCTTGTCTGTCACCCGTGGAATGCTCTCCCAGAATCAATCGTCTCTGCACCGACACTAACAATATTTAAAAGACGGTTGGACGATGCACTCATCCACTTACACTTTGGTACTTAACACTATGTCTCCATCCTACACCTGGACTTTACCCTGGAATTATTTGTTGTTAACTGTGGGTGTTGTGAATCTAAGTGGATCGCAGAACTGCAGCGAAGCAAACGACAAGTCCTTATTTTCGTATTTAAAGTATTAACTATTTTACTATCCTTTTCATCATAATTGTTATGTTGATATCCCCACTAACTATCCAACGGGGCTTGTAAAACAACACTCCTCAACCCGTATAAATTCATTGTTCATTGTTCATGCGTCGTCTGCGTGGTGGTGGTGCGGATGGAAGGTGGTGAGGTAGTCAATCGATGACTTGGTTAAAAAAACGTAAACCCTTACTTGGAATTTGGAACCGGTTGCAGCGCCCCGGTTCCTTGGTTGGGACCAAAGGACGAGGAGAGTGTTAGTTTAGATACGTTGGTTGACCTGGCTAACAGCAGCTCTGAATGGCGTCTGTTATGTAAGTGCCTTCGTCCATCTCTTTCTAGCCTAACTCCTCTCCAATCATGATCCCAATTTGTAAACATAATGTTACATTTAAGGGCACATTTGCGGCACGTAGCCTTTCGGAACCATGTCAACACGTTACTATTAACACAGCTAACTTGCTTCTGCTACAATAGTTCCTTTTACTTGTATTTCAGCACCAAAGCTAAGATGTTTTTACTTGCATCTAGCGTGTATAAAGTGTTCATGACGTGTTACACCGCTTCAAGGTAGCGTGAGCCGCTGCCGCTTTTGTACCCGTCACTGGTATGTGCAACCACTCCACTGCCGTGGCTTCTTATAGCAAGTTGAGTCACACCGCTCTATGCAATGCTTCGCGGTCCCACAGTCCAGCACCCTACTTTTATCTCGCGACTGATTAACAAGTGGATCAAAAGCTCCCTTATATGTTGCTTATATGCAGTCTAGCACTTAAATGAATCACAACACAAATCCCTGAGTGCTCGGTCTTGTGCAACCTGCCAGCTGGACGTTCTCAACTTAGTCACCAAAGCCACTAACCCTAACCTGTCAGTTGTCATTATTTACCTCAATAAGTAAAAGTCCATTTACAGGGTACCACACAAGAGCCTGATGCATACGGTAAAAGTTTACGTCGTAGACTGTCCTCTTGTTGACTGGCTGAGGTTCTAGCTAATAGGGGGCACGCAGTCCGTTAAACTTAGTTATACTGTAACCACCCCGATCTCCTTCTTGCGGCGTGGTGAAAGTGTGCTTTTTGGCCCTGCTTTATTTTTGATGTATATCAATGAAGACTGCAGGAGTTCGCTGCACGGTTGCTACTTCATCTTTGCAGATGTCGCCAACGCTGTATACGTCTTTCACTTGTTTATGAAACATCCGCAATCGTTAGCCTCTGTGAGGATACTAAAGCGCTTGAAAAGTGATGTGAACACCGGCAAATGACGTACGCCGCTCAAACAGCTAATTTCATGACCCACAAAAATTTTATACCTACTGGGCAAAAATATTAAACGGTACGCTTGTCCAACTGAATGGGAGGACAACAGATTTCCGCTTGCGCTACTGCATGTGTTTAAACATTGCAAGGCACGTTCATTATCAGCTTGCAAAAGTAAGAGGATAAACCTTTTGCATGGTCGTTAGGTAAACACCGCAGATGTGACGCTAAAACTCAATAGAAGCCACGTCCGTCCACTTCTGAAATACGGCTCATTTATATGCAGCAATCTACAGCAGTCGCACCCTGTTTCGATTGAAATAGCTCAGCGGCGCTTTACGAAGAGAGCAACTCTTTCACAGCCAGCTCTGAGTTATCGACGATGTGGTGGACACCTTAAAATTCACCCCATTTGGCAAGGTCGCAATATCCTTAACTTGTGCTTCTTAAATAAGCAAATTTATAAAAAGCTGCACTGTGCCGTTACTCGTCCTAAACAAAGCAAGGCATTCGAATCTTAACTCTAAACCAAGCGACAAGCCATTACACAGCTAAAGCAATGAACATACTGCGAACAAGTTTCTTCATAGTTGTGTGCGTAAAAGTATGGAACAGCTTGTTTGCCAGATTTAGAGAAATCCAAAACTTTCAGGCATTAGTGATGGAGACACAGGGTTTCCGATATGTTACCAATATACAACACTGCTTTAATACCTGCGATTCACAAAAGCATTTCTACGCAACTGGCTTAGATGTAGTTTGAGGTCGCCTAAATTATATTGCATCACTTCTAAACACCTTGCGTTCACAATTAAATAAGTAAGTGCATTGTTATTTACAGGCAATGCAAGACACGCCTATGAAGGCGCGTTCATCTTGAAGTCACAACTAAGTGTCGGGGTAGGAATAATAAGTGGTGCAATTTAGCCATGAAGTTGAGCTCTGAGTTCGTGCATTTGTATGCGTGTGCATGCGTCTAGCTGTCATATGATTTTAATTAGATGCCATTGCAATTGCAATTGATCGCGTGGATAGTGTGAGAAGGATTAAGGGAAGTCAGTCGTAATGGTGTGGTTGGTTGGGTAATCATTGTCTTTACCGTTTAAAAACACAACAGCATTTATCGGCACAGATCGCATGTATTCTGTAGGTTTTAAGAATAGAACTCTGAATGCAAGGTAACTTGTCGTCACGGACCTCATCTTGACCCGCTTTGAGCGTTTCTACGAAAAATACTGCCTTAAGCCTTCACTGTGGGAAAATAGACGCCACCACAAAAGCAGCCTGTAAGGGCTTATCTGTAGCTTAAACACCATAAATTGCTTCACCAACGGCCGAGCTTATTTTTATTTTATCCAATACCGCAGCTACAATGCCCAGGAGATCTTAGCCGGATTAGTGGCACTTATAGGTGCTAAGACTAGGATAATGACAACAAAAGGTATTCAGCCATTTCTGCTTAGTTCCTGACGCTTCAGTTCCCCCACTGACCGGATGGTTCGATGGCTGCACCAAGCAACCGGAATCTACACCCCTGCGGCTTCTCTTATTTAATGGCCATCATGCTCATGTTCAAGAACCTCAACAAACAACACGGCCTAGCCTATTGAGTGGCAGGTTCACAAGTACGTAAGCACTCCTTGCATAGGATATCGGAGGGCGAGAACGAAACAATCCAAGCAAGCAAACGCTAGTGCTTACAGCTTATCTGCAGCTTCACTTCTTAGTCTTCACATTTAAGTTTTATCACTTTCCAAATTCTTAGACCACTGGGTTCGTGAAATGTATTAAGCCTATTGTCTTAGACGTGGCCTAGTAACCACTACTCCCAGACATAAGCCTTGTAGATGATTGTGTTTATTATTACTCTCGTTACACCTAACGTACCTAAGGTTAGCATTAGAATTGTCCTTCGTCTGACTATTAACTGACAAAATGTTCGCTTGTATGGACCACATATTTTCGGTTATACCGTTCAATAAAACGAAACGTTTTAATATCCCAAAGAAGCTATGCTTCTATGCATATTTGATCGCTCCTTTAAAAGTGTCTGGTTTTACCGAGGATATACCATTTATTTATTTATTTAACCTCGCCTACACACTTAGTATGAAAGGACGTAGATTTCAATTGTTTGTTGAGCTTAGTTGAGTTATGGTTAAGCCTGAGTACTCGCAACTATAATCTGCCAGTTACAACTGCTACCTGTATGCATACCAAAATATGTATATATAGCATCTAGTCGATAAAGTGAAGACAAAAGAAGCCAAAGACTAGACCATGAGGCATTTTGTTCTCCACTTATCCTCACGGTCCCTTTTACTTAGCTTTATCTGTTCTACAAGTGCCGAACAATGTTGCAAATTTAGTGGCCGGATATTATAAACACAGTCTCCTATTTTTCTACCGCATTCAAGGCTAAAACATCGGCATTTTTGATTTTATTTTAATGGCACGGAAGCTAAGGGGTGACGGATGCCTCTGTCACGCTGGCTGGCTCTAGGTGACAATGTCGACCACCATTTCTCCTTATCCTGGCCGTCCGTGCGTTATTTTCTCTTTTTCCTGGCTCGGAAGCCCACCATTCGGTATGGATAATGTAGTGTGAAAAATGAGCCTCTACAATTTTACCTAACATTTATTCTTGACTTACCTTATCACACTTTCCTTATGGTGCTAGAACGGTACTTGCCAGAAAAGCCACCAACGTAATAACAAATGCGACATTTTGGTACTAGTTACCATTACCGCTTCGATCAATACCGCCGTCACTCGCGACAGGACACAAAACAAGGGAACCTCCAGAAATGAAGCAGGGACGCAATATTGTAGCAACACATGAGGCACCATAATCCCACATGTTCAAGCAACCTCAATCCCCGGAAGCAGTGTTTTATGCCCCGGCTACGCAGATTCAGCTGAATATCCCGTCTCAAAGCATTATGTTATATTTCCGAATAACCATTTCCGCATCCTTACCGGCAGGCTCCTCTAGCTCACTGGTGTCGTTGACATAGCCTTATGGTCAAAGAACATAGGCCGTAAGAGATAAATGTTCCGATATACCTAAAACAAACAGGTGAATTTTTCAGGCCCAGAAGTGACAAATGATCCAACGTTCTCCTGCCTTACCCTGGTATACCTGGCTTATAAAGTCACGGTATAGCTTTTGCGATCACTTACAGGCTTACTAAATGCTAATCACTATATTCCTAACTTACACTTGGCTCTGTATTCTATGAAAATTTATACTAAAGTCTTCTGCCCGGTGACTAATTAAAAGTTGTCATGAACACTCTCGCATATGTAACCTTAGTTACTGACTTCCTAGCGTCTTCAGAAAACACAATAGCTTATTTGCCTATATGTGTTATACATGTCTACAATAGTTGCTTTTCGGCCACATACGTCGTACCCAGTTTCTGCGGAAAAATTGGAATATATAGACTAAACCTTGATAGGTATGCTAATTTAAAACTTATAGAGCTTCGCCACCTTTTAGATCATCTTTGCTTTAATCTGTTGTCTGCTTGTGCAGCAAAAACCCATTTATACCAAAATAGAACAATGGCAGTGTTCGTAGGTCGTCAGTTAATCGCGTATTAAATGAGAACGACTGCACACAGCACTATGCTATTACTTTTAAGGTGATCAAGGTAGAATCGAGTTCAACGTAGAGTACTTGTGTGCAACTGCGTACAATTTTGTAGTCTTGGAAAAGGTAGTTCTTATGTTCTGATGACAACGTAGTTAAAGCTTTTGCGCTATTTAGCAACATTATCTCAAGAAATCTTCTTTTGTTAAAGTTGTATTTATCTAGGTAAGTACGCCGCCTCTGTAACCTTCCTAAAAAGCGTTTTTTCTTTTTATTTGTTGATCAAGCAATTATTTTCAATATTTCCTTGCTTTTTGTTATTCCGCCGCTCTTATTTCTTTCCATGTGCCCGCTATTAAGTGGGACAAATAAGCTTGCCGAAATGGTCCAAAGCATTTGTATTTAAGTTCTTGGGAAGCTGGATCCTGGAACATCAAACTTACAAAACTACGACTGTGCGCGACCTTTTGTAACTAACAAAGTCAGGCATAACGAATATTACCTGAAGGAGCCAGTTAAACATCAAGGAGCACGAATACAACCCCTGTAGCTCTACACGGTACTATGTTCTTTTTGCTACCTTGGTACTTGAAATTCATGCGTGACGACTATCGTCTGGCATACAAAATTGCAATAGACCTGCCCCACTTTAGGCAAGCCTTTTTACGCAGCCTACGGCTATTGAGACGACGT
Organism: Dicrocoelium dendriticum; assembly: GCA_944474145.2. Taxonomy (NCBI): domain Eukaryota; kingdom Metazoa; phylum Platyhelminthes; class Trematoda; order Plagiorchiida; family Dicrocoeliidae; genus Dicrocoelium; species Dicrocoelium dendriticum. The sequence continues at coordinate 67,797,692 of OX104063.1, forward strand.
GACTATTTTGCCTGCGGAAACCGGTGGCTAGTGTCAATCATGTGTGGCACAAATGGACACTACATTCCGAAAAGCAAGTTCAAGGAAGGTTGTCATATTATATTGTACGCACTGGTGGTCATAATTTGTTCTAGATTGCACTTTTTATATGCACCCTCCTCAGAGACTGCGAGGTTTCTCGGAACGGCAACGTGTTCACGGGTTTCTCACCAAGCCCACCGGCTTCTTTTATTTCCAGCCAAGCTTTTCCTGGACCGCTATGACAAGAAAGATCCACCTTAACTATCTGGATGTACCCAACCACGCTTTCACGTAAAGTCGTTAAGCGACTTTGCATTACATTTGTGCATATTCATCAGATGTGTTCGCAGCACAGCGTGCAATAATGCATTCCTCAGTGCTCGCGACTTTTGGGTCAAGAATGCGAAAATCGTCGTTTATGATGATGTGAGCAGTTTGAACCAGTACAGTCGTCCCCGTTGCATTGGTCCCCATTTTGGTTAGCATTATCATCTTTTAGTAAGTATGCAGTTTATAAGCTTACAAACGTTTGCACGGAATAACACAACGTGTGAAATATAGTGTGAACCGCTTAAACCTTGTAGCAACCGCATTAATGAAACCCATTTCCTGCTTGCTCCATTAAACACCACTGCAGCCGAAATCAATGGCTTCGATGGAAGCCATAATTACCTCCACTATGTAATCTATATGTCCATGCTTAATTCTCTTGATTGCAGCCCGCCGTGCGTATGGTACATACTTTGGCCGCGGCCATTAGGACACCGCTGTTGTGTGATCTATGTGGGCACAATAATCCCGTCATGAAGGCACGTAAAGCCAACAGCTTCTACTTTAGTAGGGACATTGATTCTGCTGTCGCTGGACTTATATGCGCACAGTAAACAACAATGATGACGGCGTTTGGAGCCGATAGTAGTGGCTTTGTTAGTAGCAATTATGCTGACACCGCTGTGCAGCCGACATGGGCTCAATTACCGCCGGTCGTGAGCGCCTATGGAGTAAACATTATCCGCTTCGCTCGTCGTAAGGACAGTACTATCATAATACGAATATACGATGACTAAGGACGCCACTTGAATGCAGGTGGAACCAATAGTTAAGGCTTAGCTCATAATAATATTTATGCTAGTGCCATGGGACGTGCATATGGCTGACTAACAACAGTTCTTGGAGGCTGGTAAAGCCCATAGCGGTTTGTGACCCGCAGTAGTAAGGTTGCTCTGTGGGAAAAACACAGGCTTATGCTAATGTGGCCAAACACGGGTAAAGTTCGTTGGAGTGTATGAAGCTCCTGTTATCCAAACTAAAATACTGCTTGGTACACTGCACTTACGGGAAAGTGAGCCAACCAGATTGCTGCGTATAGTGTCACACCTGCGCATTTATAGGGGCTACCTAAGCACCCTTCTCTTTGTCATGCTTATCCAATATATATCCTCGCGCATATGTATGTACTGTACATACACTACATTATGTTTATAACTTTTATTTTTATTTTTTCCTTTATTCGAACGTTACCTGGTTTACCCAACGTATTTATAGGCTGCAACTAAACGTTACGTGGTATTTATTATAATAACCGTAATGTGTTTGTAATGAAATGCCAAAGGCAGCGATTTTACGCAACATAAATTCAAAGAAATAATTACACCAGTTGGCTAATGTCAGTGAAAACCGTCATGCATATATTTAGTTACTTACCGTATAGGATTTGGTAAAGGCACGTAAAGTTGGAATTACGAGGTCAGGATAGATTGGCCCAATGAACATATATAAAGGAATAGATTGGTGGCAGTGTTCCTGAACGTGGTGGGTTTTCGCCTGGCAACCGTTCTTCCTAGAAAAACTCAGAAAGTTCCGCTTGACAAACTTGCGCCTTGGCGGATGTGCTACACCACTAAATAAAATCACCACCACTGCTCCTTTTGGAGACTCCTCAAGTCACAAACGTCCTCCAGTTCGAACAGTTCCATTGCTCCCTTCATACCATGGCGGATAGAGCAAACTCACGTACTCAGTCCCACTTCAAACGTTCATTTATATGCTTACTGATACGACGCTTACATATATAGAGACACACAGAACCAGTACGTGACTGCTTAAGTTACTATATTTTTATGCACCAGCCAAATCTGTTTGTAATATCAGGTTTATGCCTTCCAGGCATGCCTTGCAATACCGGGCATAAGACATTTATTTATTTATTTATATAATGGGGAATAACCTTTGGCAAGCGCGTGCGGAAGTAATTATTTAAGGCCTGTTACTATGCCTAATGCTAATTACTAGTGTTAACAATAAAACGAAGATAAGGTCATTTAACATAAGGAACACTTGGAACTACAGCTCAAAGGATGTGTAACTTTATTTCCTCTTACACATTTAACTTCACACAATAATGTCCATAAGATTCTTTATCAATACTTATAAATATATTTACACACTTTGGTGCTGTTTGCCTTAAACATATCTGGAACTATGTGTAAGCATATATATAAACCTTTATATAATATCGTTACAACCTTGTCAATATATATATATCTGATGACATCTTAAAAGAAATTTGCATAGTGCTTTCGAAAATTTGTACTTATTTAATGCACTCAGTTTCACCTTCGACATCCTATACATGCATACATGCATTACATAACAGGCTACTATCGTTAGCACAGTTATTGTGCAGTGAGCATAAGGATAGGCCGGTATATCAATACTCCCAGAAGCTTTTGCGATCTACAACCTGGATACTGTACCTCAGTGGACAAACCTATACATCACCCCGTTCATTTATTCTTTCTACTTTCTCAGACGCTATTTTAGCCAAACCTTTTCCATTTATACTATTGTATGCTAATGGATCATACAATTTACTTAAGTTAATTGCATTATATAACTAACGTAATGTTGCGATCTCCTTAGCTGGCCAGATTGAAAATTCAACCACAATGGCGTCATGTTACGGCATACTTGCTGAGGCCCCACCTTGCGGTTATGGTTCGTTCCAAAACATTCATCGCAAACAAATAAATCAGGCGCACAATGCGCGGTAAGCCTAACATACATTTCCATTACATTTCAGTACGTTTTAATTTATAGGATAAGGGAACCACGCTTATGTTTATTATGGGAAAAACATTTCTACGTTTGACACTCCCTTGACGTATCTTTACTTGTCTACAATTACCCAATATGAAAATTGCTGGGTCTCGTTATGATGGTTACGGTAAACTTCATCACCACCAACGTTACAACCTCGCCCTTACTTATAAACAAATGCAATACGTTCCTTTTCAGTATGCAACCTTATTAGTTAGTTTCTAGTTTTCGAGCCTGCCATGGTGATGCTCATTGATTCATTTCATCTTGGATCGTAAACAAGTTCCCGCTATTATTGAAGGCTCATTTCTCTTCTCCAGTGGGTAGCAGTGCACTAGACTGACGAACACTTTAAATAGGGTGCGTAACAAAATACAGCTAAACAACATGCTGGAATGAGCATATAGGATAACGAATTATAACCTACAAAGCATCGTTCAAGCAATGAAACTGCTACATCCATAAATCTATATTTTATTTAAGTTACGCATTTTTATTAGTTTATGATTGACGTGCCTTATATAAGTTTATGATGCATCCCCGCTTTATTATCCATATTATATGTATTGTTTATAACAGTGTGCATACCTAATAAAATGTACATACATTACATAGATAACATGCATTTATTTGTTTGCCTTATTCCGAGGTTGTGATTGCAGCATAATTCCGTAATAAATATTTATTATAGCTATTATTTGACCGACCGTCTAACTACCTAAAAGTTTGTGCATACACTACTTAACTAGGTTACTAAATATTTGCCGTAGTTAACGCCTAGCATTATAAGTACCTCACCAAATATTCTTTGCCACAAGCTAGGCTAATCACCGCTCTTCCTCAGTACGTTCCGATCCGGTTCGCTCCCTACTCTCCTTTTCTTCAGTTTCTGCTAATCCGAACGCTTCATTTTCCTGTTAAAGCCATAAGCAAAACAATGAAGCACATCAACAAAAAGAAGAACCACTCTACTACAAACATCCTGCTTGTTGGATGGTCGCTCCAAGGAAAAACCATTGCGTAGAATGCTTATACCCCTCATACTAGGCTCAAATATCCAAACGCTTGTAAACAAATTGGATGAGAATGACACCACGGAGTGCTAAAATGCATACTCAAGGCTAGGCCTAATTATACTTTAAGTGGCCTGGTTCTATGAAATGATGGGCGACACCATCGTTGCCATCGTGGGACTTATTTGCCATCGTGCCGAAAGGAAATATGCGCAGCATAACCGTGGCGGAGGATTACTTACCAAACGAACCGTCCTGGTGCATGCTACTAGAATGTAGGTTGCGCTTCTCTTTGTCACGTATAAATGCTTACATGTTGAACTTTAAACTAAATGCTTAAGGAGCCACCAGTCGATTTTACTGGCAAGTAACTATATTGCACGTAAGTGCCCCAGTTCTGAAGCAGTTATTTTACCAGCAACTCACTTTAACACTTATTGACCACGTTGGTTATTCCGGCTGCAATTTTACTGGTGATTTCAACAGACTTGACACAACATTTTTCACTGTTGTTAACGTTCCCATTATACTTGTAGCCATCCCGAGTCTAACGTTTGTACGTTTGCTCGACTATAGAAACGACTTCAGTGAACTAAACCTACCTCTGCATTTTTGAGCCGTAGGTGGTACCGGAATCCAACCTTCAACTGACCACCTGCTAAAAGGACTACTTCGCTGGATGTGTCTAGCTTAGACGAATAGAAGGAAAAGGGTGGCTGGCCCAACAACCTCCTCGTGGTGCCAGCTGGGTGGATTGGGTTTACCCCTTCCAGCAAATAGTTCGGCGGCAGTGTTCCAGGACGTGGTGGGTTTCCGCCTGGCAAGCGTTCTCCCTATAAAAAGCCACAAATGTCCGCTTAACAACACTGTGACGTGACGGTTGTGACTCGCCACCAACTAAAGTCACCCATTGCTTATCCGGACGACCGCTTCAAGTCCACAGCCATCAAGCACCCATTTAACACTGGCCACACGTTCAAGCACGAGCAAAAAAGCTGGAATACATTTACGAATTCCATAAGCACGGCTAAACACGCCCACATACACGCTTACATGCATTTACATATCAACCTATGCGACAATCCCATTGCTCCATTGTACATTGACTGATAACAGTTTGTACTATTAACATGATCATGTCTGTGCAGACGTGCCTCGCTTATTCTAAAATAAACATTTTATTTATTTATTTATGTTCCTATCTACACACCACCGGCATAAAGTTCTTCAAGGAGACATGTTGTCATCATAACTTTTATTTTCAAGAAGGTTATTACTCCCCGGACGAAGCAATATCACTGGTTACGTCAACACGGTGGTGCTAGATATCTATCCTTTGACTTTAACCTTTACAATCAAGTTACAAGCCCATCCTGAAGATATCGTATTATGGTCTAGAGCTCAATATATGCCGCCAACGGCATTAAAATACAGTGGCCTGCTTCTTTTCTTCAAAATGACCTTCGGTATATGCACCTTCTAATAGAACAACCTGAAGTTCACATAGATGTGAGCATAGGTAGTAGTTAGGCGTCACACTCAGCCGTGACCTGTCACAGTCATAACATGTGAATGCAGGTTTGCAAGGTTTTGCAGGCTTTCCTTTTACGCCGCTCATATCAAGCCTCATCTGCCCCGCTACTTAATAGTGTGATTCAGTACCGCTTGCCTCGTGCTTCAATGGACTTACTGCTCTCCGTGACCTTCCCAGGTTTCTTACGGAAGCGGTTTATAATCGTAAATAGGTTATTGTCACAACCGTCTCGATGTAGCGTTATTCAAAATCAAATCGTTTTTCAGTAAAATATCTGCTGCTTTTAATACATGCAAAAGCTTTATTTTAAAATACTCGCTGTCGCAAGGCTCCCACTTATAGTTCATAGTCTGACTGTATATGAACTTCCTTAACTGGTAATAGTAAGGGTCTATTTATTTCCTACAACTGCTTTTTACTTATCCGTAATCCAATATTTAGTACGCTTTCGGAACGGCCAGCCCTCCATCTTTGAATGGCTTGCAAACAAGTTTACAAAGTTACAATATGGCTTTCTTTGATGTTTACCACCGTGATTTTCTATCCGTTTCACAGTGCTGAAGGCTAGTGTTTAACAGCTGCAAATTTAACGCATGGGTGTATAAAGCTTTTTCTTGAATTAAATGGAGGAAATTGAATTACATAAGTATGCTGCCTTAATAAATGTTTTAAAATGCATTTTCATTTTTTTGTAGTTTTACTGCAAATCATTTAAATAGCTTTGTTGTCCTATCAGTCTTCATCGCTCTCTTGTTGCGTTACGTGTTACTACCACAGCTCTATACTCAGGTATGGTTTAAATGGTCTAATTGTCTTGCAGTACGGATGGTAGCTGGCTTTTGCAGCGTTGGTGCGTTGTGCCAACCAAAGCATTAATATGCTCCTTTGAACTGACCCCGGATACATAATGTTATGCTGTACTGTGAGTATCTTATGGGGTCCAGCTGGAAATAACCTAGTAGTAAAAGCGTCGCTTTAATTTACGGTGGCAGCCAGATAAACCTTACAGAACTTGAAGTGCTACAATATATCATACCATCTATTAATCTCGTGACAGGTATGATATTTGCAAATGATGGGCACATGTTTAAGCATTCCTTATTCATGCAAGGGCATGTGCTTTGTGTACATGGTGACCATCAAACAGTCATTGCTAACCACCGAAAGTCTCTCCCCTAGCGACATTAACGGTTCCTCGTCTTATCTACATCACCTCTTTTCAGCTGCAGGGATTCATTAAAGTAAGCTTCAAAAATAGCTATAAAAGCCACTCTTTATCTCTCCAACTTTTATTCTCTTGGATGGTTCGCATCATATATCTATGCTGGTTTATCGACTTACTCTGCTCTTGTGGGTATCCAATATCACTTACAAGATTTAATCCGAATGCCGTTGTTCGCCACCGATACTCACTCCTAGGGACATTACCTGTTCTTCCTCCTACCTCCGTTACCAATTTCCAGCTGCAGCGAGTCATTGTAGGTAGCTTGCATCTTTGCGCTCGGAGCCACTCTTTTTCTCTCCAACGTTTTTTCTCTTGGATTGTTGGCAGCACATACCCTCGCTGGTTTATTGCCTTATTCTGTCACTGTAGGTATCCACTTGTAATTAGCAGGCCTAATCCGAACGCCGTCGCTCGCCGCCGAAACTCTCCCTAGCGCCATTACCTGTCGTTCCCGTTGAGTTATTCATTTCTTCCTGCGGTTCATTTTAGGCTCCATACATCTCTGCACCTATCCGGAGCTCGCTAGGATACACCCCTTGTCTCTCCATTGTACATTATCTTGGAGGAACTGTGTCACTTAACTGTGCTGGCTGGTTGCTGCATTCCATGACACTGTAGGTAGCCGCTAGTGGCCAAGCATCTTATTGGAACGGCTATCTATGGCCATTAAGCCTTTCCTAGCCTCATGGTCCATCGATCGTCTTTGATTTGTCACCTCTCTTTAGAAGCAGCCAGTGGTCGTAGGGTCCATGCAACTGCAATTATCCAGAGCTTGCTACGCGCCGATCTTTGATAGTTCTAACACTTATTATTTAGGACTGTCCGCGGCACATTCCTGGCTATTCGTTGACGTATGCTGAGACATTGTTAGCATACACTAGTGTCGAAAAAGCTTAATCCAAATGCCAGTGCTGCTCGCTGATACTCTCGCACCTAGTGCGATCATCTGTACTTCTTCTTAAAGCTGTTTAGTCAAAAATGTTTTTCGTAGGCTCTAAGCACCACTGCGCATATTCGGAGCTTGCGCGGAGCCACTTTTAAATTTCTAACGTATATTCTCATGGAAGTATGTGTCATATACATTGGACGCTTGTTGACTTATGCTGGGATATTGTCGGCGTACACTAGTAACTAGAAGGCTTCACCCAAACGCCATTGTTAGCCACCGATACACCCACTCCCTTAGTGCCACTCTCGGTCCTTCGTTTTATTTTGGCACCTATGTTTAGCAGCAGCTGTTCTCCGTAGGCTCCATACATCTCTGCGCCTATCCGGAGCAAGCGGAGCCACTCTTTTATCCCCGTAATCATTACTCTCTTGGACGGTCTGCTTCACATACATTTGCTGTTTTTGACTTATTCTGGGGCACAGTAGGTATCCACTAGCAACTAGAAGGCATCACCTATATGCCATTGATAGCCACCGATACTCTGTTCCGTAGTACCATTATCTATTCCTCTGCTTTCCTTCGTCACCACTTTTCAGCTGCAGCGGGTTATTGTTGGTGGCATGCATCTTTGCGTTAGGAGCCACTCCTTGACTCTCCAACTTTTATGCTTCTGGATTGTTTACATCACGTACCTTCGCTGGTTTGTTGACTCATTTTGTTACTGCAGGTATCTAGTAGTAAATAGACTGCTTATCCTGAAGGCTGTTGCTCGCCACCGACAATCTCTCTCCTAGCGTCATTACCTGCCATTCCCGTTGAGTTATTCATTTTTTCCTGCGGTTCATTTTAGGCTCCATGCACCTCTGCACGTATCCGGAGCTCGCCAGAATACATTCCTTATCTCTCCATCATATATTCTCTTGGAAAGTCTGCATCACTTACACTCGCTGACTAGTTGATGCATTCTGTGTCACTTTAGCTATCCACTACTGGCCAAGCTTCTTATTGGAATAGCTACATCTGACCACTGAACGTCTTTCCTAACGCTACCACCTGTCGAACGTTTTAAATTTGGCACCCCTGCTTAGAAGTAGCTATTGGTCGTGGGGTCCATGCCAGCGCGATTACCCCGATTGTTAAGAGCCGTCTTTTGAGCTTTCGAACCCTAAGTATCTAAGACTGTCTGCGTCACATATATTGGCTGGTTGTTGACTTTTCTGGGATATTATAGGCATATATTAGTAACTAGAAGGCTTCATCTAAATGCCATTGCGGATCACTGACACCCGCTTCCAGCGCCATTGCTTGTTTTTCCTCTTACCCGGGGCACTTTGGTTTAGCAGCACCTATCCTTCGTAGGCTCCAAGCATCTCTGCGCTTATTCTAAGCTTGCTTGGAGCTCCACAGTTATCCTACTAATCCTTGTTCTCTCGGCAAGCCTGTATCATATACATTAATTGTTTGTTGGCTTATTCTAAGATATTATCGGTATACACTAGTAACTCGAAGGCTTCATCAAATGCCATTGATAGCCACCGATACACCCTCTCCCCTAGTGCTATTATAAATATTTCCTCTTTCCTTTGGCCCCTACGTTTAGCAGCAACTATCCTTCGTATGCTACACGCGTGCGCATAACCCGAGCATGCTAACAGACAGCCTTTTATCCCACTAATCTTTGCTCTCTGGAACTGTCTGCGTCACATACATCTGCTGTTTGTTTACTTATTCTGGGACACGTTAGGAATCTACTAGCAGCTGAAAGGCAGCACCCATATGCCATTGCTAGCCACCCATACGTTCCCTCCCCTTTACCATTATCAGTTCTTTGGCTGGCTATCCTCACCACTTTTCAACTGCAGCGGGTAACCGTAGGTAGCATGCAGCTTTGCGCTAGGAGCGGCTCCTTAGTTGCCCAAAATTTATTCTCCTGGATTGTTTGCGTCACGTACCTACGCTGGTTTATTTACTAACGCTGCCACTGTAAGTATGCACTAATACCTAGAAGGCTTAATCCAAATGCATTTGCTGTCTACTGATTCACTATTTTAACACCACTATCTGTCATTCCTCTTATTTCATTAGATTTTCCGCAGCGGTTGTTGTGGTTTCCAGACGTATATGCGCATGTCCGGAGCTCACTATGCGCCACTCCTTGTCTCCCCATCCTGTAATCTTTTAGGATGTCTGCATCACTTACCTTTGTTGGCTTGTTGTTTTATCCTGTGGCGCAGTAGGTATGCTCTAGCAACCGAAAGTCTTAATGGTATGGTTACATCTGGCCAATGAATAAATAAATAAATAACTTTTGTTCTCGACAATGCGAGGCACACCTTTACAGGCATGATCATTTTTAGCTAACATAGTGTGAATAAAAATGTACAAAAAGTACATGTTTGGCATAACAGTGAATGTAAGTGTATGGGTGTATATACGTATGTAATTGCCTATGAATGTAGCTTATATTTTTGAATGTGCCGCAAAAATTTTGGCTGTTTGTTATCGGCAGGAACGTGAGAATACGCGATTGATGTCCGTTTGTTGAAAACCAACCACCTGATGTCCATGGGCTAGTGACTTTAGTTTGTAGAGAGTTACGTCCGCGACGTCACAATGCCGATAAGCAGATATTTGTGGCTTTTTATAGGGAGAAAGCTTGCCGGGAGAAAACCCAGCATGTCCTGGAACACTGCCGCCGAACTATTTGCTGGAACGGGTTAAACCCGAAACACCCAGCTAGCACCACGAGGAGGTTGTGCGGCTAGCCAGCCATTATCTCCCGACCGTCTTAACCTACACACCTCCGTTTAGCCCCTATTAATGGTCGTGGGCTCCATGCTTCTCACTGCGCATATCCGGAGCTTTCTAAGGGCCAAACTTTTACCTCTCCAACCTTCATTCTCTGGGAATATCTGCGTCACATACATTTGGTGCTTGTTGACTTTTTCCGGGACATGGTATGTATGCACTAGCAGCTAAAAGGCTTTATCCAAATGCCACTGCCGGCCACTTGTACTCTCGCTCTTAGCGCCACTATCTGCTCCTGGTCTTAACTTTGGCATCTTAGTTTAGCGGCAGCTATTCGTCGTATTCTTATGCACTTCTAGACATTTCCGGAGCTTGCTGAGAGCCACACTTATATATCTATAACCGTTATTCCTCGGGGGTGTCTGTGTAGTTTACATTGGCCGTTTGCTGACTAAATCTGGGACACCGTAGGGATCCACTGGTGAATAGAGCGCTCCGTCCGAATGCCACTGCTAGCCACAGATTCTCTCTCCTTTAGTGCCATTACCAAGTATTTGTCTTACCTTTGTTACATTTCAGCTGCAGCGCGTTATTGTGGGTAACATTCATCGATACGCTAGAAGCCACTCCTTGCCTCTCCAACTTTTACCCTCTTAGATGGTTTGCATAGCGTACCCTCGCTGGAGTGTTGGGTCATTCTTCGTCACTGTAGATATCCAATAGCACCAAGAAGGCTTAATTCGCATGTCGTTGCTGGCCAACGATGCTCTCTCCTAGAGCCACTATCTTTCGGCTTTCCTATCTTCTTCCTCTGTTTGCAGTGATTCGTTGTATGCTCTAGGTACCTCTGGAACACGCTGGCATACACTCATTTTTTTCCATACTATATTCTCCTGGAATGTCTATATCACTTATCTTCGTTAACTTTTTGATCTTCTGTGACACTGTAGTCATCCATTAGTGATTAGATGTCTTAATGTAAAGGCTACATCATGCTACTGGAAGTCGCTTCTAGCGCCATTATCTGTCGATCGTCTTAAGTTCGGAACTTCTGTTTAGCAGCAGCTTTTGGTCTAGGCTTCAAGAATATCTGCGCATATCCGGAGCTTGTTAAGCGCTACTCCTTATAACTATAACCTATATCAACTTAGAATGTCTGCATTCAATCGTTTCGCTGGCTTACCAACAATTGACCTTAGCCTCTCTTACTTGGCAAACTATTTACTTTTTTACTCACTTACTTTGCGCTCACTATCGTATTAGGCTGGCTACGTGCTGTTCCTTTATCATTCAATCACCCCCAGTATTCTAACTTTCTTTCCACTCTCCCCATGCAATGGTTGCCTCAAACTAAAATGATGCGTCGTTGAGTACGTTCTGCTACAACGTTCTTGTCTCTACGCAGGCGCTAGCAAACTATCTATACGGCTATTGATTCTATATGACAATCGTAAAGCACTTTCGGTATGATCAACGTTGCACACCGCACATGATTTTGTCATAAGTGGAAATGTCGTGACCTAAAACTTTAACAACGTATAATACCGCACCTGTTCTTGCGGTCTTCTCTCGGCGGCACCTCATTTTTCATTTTCTTTGAGGTCCGGAACTTCTTGGAGCTCTGGGATTGGACTGAGGCAGAGTTTTCTTCCGAGACGGACGTAATAAATGATCTGGCCATAAATGGAGCATGGCAGTATACCGAAGGGCCCCAACTGTCGTCACCACCACAACCATTGTCCAGTAGGAAGTGTTGGACACGCATTCCCACTCCCGAAAGTTTCACATCTGAGAAATACAGACACCAGGAAGTTTGAAACTTTGCTCACCTGGACACGCAACATAGCGGCTATGCGTGAGATCCCCCTCTTCTACCGGCCTTAACAATCATGACTGCACTGACCAAGCTATCTGTAAAGCCCACAGAGGAACTTGAAATTCATTTGACTGCAAATAACTGAGTATGAAGTCAGGCGGCAAGCGGTTTTGCCAGTTATACATTAGTGTTCATACTGATTTACTGCAGTGTTGCAGGACGCGTTGGGTGTTTGTCTAGCGAGCGTTATCCCTATAAGCAGCCACACCTGTCTGTTTAACCATACTGCGACGTGGCGGACGTGACCCGCCAATTAATAAAGTCGCTGCCCACAACTACGTAAAAGCAAGTCGACTAGAGACATACTTCAACTTGTCCCCACAAGTGTAAGTATGTGATTCCCTCCGTCTACACGTTCCGTTTCAATGCACGCATAGGGACTTGGCCGTTTGCACTGCGCACAATTAAACCCAAAGTAGCGTTGTGAAACACAACTGCCTGTAAACCTTGATCCTGCTTGATTAGGTGTGTCACTATAAATTTGAGAATAAGCCCTCTATTTATTCATTTATCTGCTACATCTCAATACAGCTTCTTTCCACAGTTTAGGAATATACATTTATATTTTATCTATCTATCTATTTACTTCTTTGCGCTTGTCAAACTGAACCCTCGCCAACTCAGGATGTAGCATGCGCATAAGTTGAGCCACCCTAAATCAGTCAAGCGTGCTGGTCGACGGAGCAGGTCATTACTTGCGGCAGTCTAGACCACTGCTTCCGCAGTCTTGTCCACGCGGAAACTGTTCTCGGAAGTTGTACTCCAGGCTCCCCATTCCACCAGTGTGATGTGAGATGAACTAGCAGCGACAAAATAGACCACTTTTACAAGGCTATCTGAAATGCATTGATCGCAGCGACCGCACAAGGTGACGTTAAGCCCCTGTCACTTCGCTTAAACGTTCGCGGCCTAAATGGTAGGATAGCAAACGCAATTAGTCTTGTACTAACTCATAAGGTCCTACTGAAAGGACAATAAACGTAATTTCTATCATGAGGTGACGAGACGGCGGTACCGTCATTCAAACATTCAAGTGACTAGAAGAACTAATCCCAAAGTTGGTCAGCTGCTGTTTGTCCATGTCTCAAGCTGAAGATCTACGAACTAGTATACTGATACCTGAAGCGTATAGTCAAGCACACAGACCTGCCCAGCAAACTTATGGAAAATTGTAGTCGCGCAGCGCCAGACACTTGTTTGTTAAGCGTGCCGATAACATTAATGATTTCTTTGGGGGTACTCCCTGCGCTTCTAGTTGGTAGCGGAACCGTAAACTGTACCGAGGAACTACAAATGACCACTGCGTATGCCTCAACGAGTTTTTTTGGCGAATGCGCCTTTTGGGCTGCACAACATCTTATTGATAGCGCTTAGAGTGCTACGTAACACTTTACCGGTTGCTATTGCGATCAATGCAGAACAATGCGTAAACAGGCAGTCCTAATGCGCAGTCCGTGACCTACTCAGGCAGCCAAGTTTCAGTGAAGGCAGTTATGTCTGGACGAGCTTTGTCTACGAACATCCCTTGCTCCTCCAGCTAAGTATGTTGCTAGTTACCATTTGAATGTCCTAAACAGGGCCAGTGCTGTAACCTGCGCAGTTAGAATAGATTATGGCTGAACAGAAACGGACCTCCGGCTGAGTACATGCTAGCCCGCTAATAGTAAACCCTACACGCCAGCTGAACATTGGGCTTTTAAGTCGCTGTCGCGTTATTTGCCTTTAACCTAACTACCAACCAAAGGCTTGGTTTTACACAAACCTTACTACCTTTATGTTCCAAGTCTACTCACTTTAATGATCTATGCTCCCTTAGGCGGAGAGAGTAACTCTAAGCAGGCGAAGTTAATGATACATTTTATCAACCAGAACGTTCGTCAGGTTGCCGGGAAACCTAACATTAATGCTAAAAATTCCAGGTGGAAAAAGCTTAGCCACACAAAGTTTAAACTAAGCAATTTCATCAAACACGAAATCAGAAAAGAGGCAGTGCACTGAGTTGCGTACCTAATAATTTCGATTCATTTGATAAAGAATTGATCTCGACGTGCAGTATTCACCACTTGCACGTTTCCATTTACACTGACTGGCTACTTGCCAGCGATAATTGGGATTAGAGATGTGGGCACATCAAGTTTTTCTTGTACAATTTAGCAACCATATGTGCTGCACCCCTGCTGCGGAGGTTGTACGTTGCGAGTTTGCCCACTGCCAAGGTTTGCGTTGACGGCGACGGGATCTTCAAATGATTCTTAGCCTTAGTCTTTCAGGACCCACGCCACCGACACAATATTACGTTAAGCGTAGTTAAAGATGGTATCCAAGACATCTGAGGTGGTCAGCTTAGGGTTATTTATGATGTCCCGTAAGACAAGCGACTCGTAGGACAGGTGACAGACTTCGGTTTGCCGAATGTCCGCGGTTGTACTTTCCACTGCAGCGTCCTCCAAAGCTTCCATTTTAAGTCTTCTTTATGTTAGTGTTAAAGGTTATACTGCGGATAAAAAACGAAAGCTTGACATCTGCCACCGGATGAGCGACCAGTGATAGGCCAAATGTGGGGGCAAAACAAGCCACAGGAAATAGTGAGCAAGCACAAACCGACAAATTGTTGGTTACATGCTTCCGTGTCTGAGCGGTTCATGCATGGATTTATTCAAGGTCATGTTGGTGAAATACAGGAATAAATGGAGCTGGTTTGTTGTGCATTTATTTTACTGCTGTTTGTGAGTTTCGTTTGGGTTATGTGATACAGTGTAGTACGACCAGTTCCCCGTCGACACCGTTAGCGTGGATCCTGAGAAGAAGCTTCAGGGCGGTATTCAAGGTGGGACCAGGACGCAGCGAAAGGTTGCTTAAACATTACGATCGACTGTATTGCTCATATATATTGTGACAGTAATCTATCAGTCTGTTGTGAAACTGAGTGAACAACTGCAAGTTCGTCTAATCTCCAATCATAATTGGCCGTGTGTACGCCAGTGCCCCAAATAGAGCACTGTTAAATGCCGAACACATCTCTCTTTTGGACGGCAAAAATTACAATAGCATAAAACCAGGCTCACGATCAAGGACAGTATTTTGCACGGGTAAACGTTGACGCAAGCAAAGCGTTAGCATAACATTAACAGAAAATGGCACACTTCATAGCACTTACGCAATCCGTGACTGGGTTAGGACAGTTAGTTTGCTCCAAGTCGCACTGTACGTTACCCGCTAGAATCCCCAGGGGTAAACTCTGCGTCCGTATTTACCGAGGCAGTCAAGTAGTGGAACAGTTCCCAGGCTGAGTACAACTATAAAGCAGTAAAGGCGACAAGTGGCAGATAAGTAAAGCAATTTACAAGACGGGAACAAAGCTTTACACAACAGGAAAATTTAATAACAATCGTTAATAATGCTTTTTATCTGTTACCGGCACCAGTTGCCCTGGAAAAAGGAAAATTAAGGCAAAAGTGTAATTTTTGCTAGTGCTTATTCAAATGGTCATTTCAACGTTTTCGCAACATAAAACTTATAGTGTGGCGATCAAAAAATTAAGGATGCCGCGACTACGTTAAGTGGGAGCCGGAGCATATATAAGTAATAATCCCAATGATTGTTGGCAGGCGGTCAAAGTTGCATGGCCACCTTAACGTCACCTTCTCTTTTACCATTGACAAAGAAGCAAACAAAAATCTACGCCCGTTGCCACACTCAGGCTTCCTGGCACTTCCATTATTAGCGATCCATCAAATATGTGTGAGACCCTCAATAAAATACTTCAGTAATTCTTTCACTGACGCTAGTGGAACTGCGCCTGCTTTGCCATCTAGGCGCACCAATGACTCACTCGACACTATTAAGTTTGACATGCGTTCTATCACCCGAGTAATCAGCTCAGTCCAATTCTCATCACATCCTGGCACCGATGGTCTTCCCTCTGCGTTTCTGATACTCGGTGGCAAAAACATTCCAGCCCTACTTCTCAACCTATTCATGCTTTCCATGTCTAACGGAATTTATCCAACCACATGGAAACACGCCACCGTCATCCCCAACCACAAAAAGGCAGTCAGCAGAACATGGAAAACTATCACCACAAGCCACACGCCTATAACTTCAAGAATAATGGAACGAATAGTTAAAGAAACCATGCTCACCTTCCTGCTTACTCTTAACCTCATCAATCGACAACAACATGGATTTCTGCTGTCTAAATCCTGTCAGACCTGCCAATTTGAGTTCCTCAATCATGTAACTCAACTGATTGACAACAAGCAAGCACTAGCCATCATCTTCCTAGACATGACGAAAGCCTTTGACAGAGTATCACATACAGAACTCTTGATGAAGCTGGAATCATACGGTATCTCCGGCAAACTGTACACTTGGTTCTCATCATATCTTGCAGCTCGCTCACAGTCAGTAATGGTTAAGGAATTTATGCCACTTACTAAACCAGTCAAAAGTGGCGTAATTCAAGGTAGCGTTTTGGGCCCT
>OX104063.1:67814676-67937332 GCA_944474145.2 Dicrocoelium dendriticum
ACATCTGAAAAATCTGGACAGCAGAAAAGTTGAACTTTTGCTCACCTGGACATACAACAAGAAGAATAATCGCGATGTCCTTCTCCTCCACTGACCACAAAAATCATGGCGACCCCGATCAAATTACCTGTCCAACTAACAGAGGAAATTAGAAGCCGTTACTCTGCGGAAAACCCAAGGTAAAACTAGTCGTCAAGCGGCTTTGCCAGTTCAACATTAATGTTCAAAATGCTTTACGGCAGGGTTGCAAGACGTGGTGGGTTCTCGCCTGGCAAGCGTTCTCCCTATAAAAAGCCACAAATGTCTGTTTAACAACACTGCGACGTGGCGGATGTGACTCGCCACTGAATAAAGTCACTGTCCACAATTACATACAGGCAAGTCGACTAGACTAACACATCAACGCTTCCCGACACCGTTTCAACTACACACGATTGCCCCCGATGTATCGTCGTGATACACATCTGTTTTCAAACCTTGATCATGCCTGAGTTGGTGTGTCTATGAAACTGAGAATGAACTATGTATTTATTTATTTATTGTACTGTTCAAGTCATGGGCATATGAACGATTTTCTGCCCTCACTGTTACAGGTGCCATAAAATGTTTGTACAGTTATACATATCGGACCACGCCTCTATGGGCGTCTCGCATAGTCGAGAATAAAATATTTATTTAGTTATTTAGTCCTGCTGTTCTTTTTGGTCAGTTGCAAACTGATAAGGATCACCTTTGGTCGTCATTTAACTAGCCTGCGTACTGTAAAATGGAAGCTCAGCCACGGCTTCTAATATCCTTACGGCTGCGTACAATACAAACTGGCGGCCAAGCCGGAGTTCATACCGCAAGTGCCAAAGCCATCGGTACAATACATTGCATTAGCCGAGCAGTAAAATAAGCGCCAGCTCGAAGATGGCTGCTGAATTAGTCACTTCCATCGGAACGCTTTTCCCGGATTTCCCTTAATACAGTGGATCACTTTAATGCCTGCTTCAGATAAATTCTTTTCGGGTATGTCGTACACCAAATAAACCAAGTGTACGAAGTATTACACACAACACTTTCCCAGTCCAATGCAGAGCTTGGTGATTTAAAGCCTTTTCCTAAGTGGTCTTAAACGTTGTGGGGGCTAGTGACCTATTTGAAAAGGTAGCGGTACCACATGCGTCAAAGGAAGCAGCTGACTGTATGATTAAACACATCCACCAAACTAGTAGCGGAAAATATTCCGGGCACCTTTCCAACAACCCAGGGGTAGATACGAAGCCCGCACAGGACCGGATGTGACTGCCAAAGCGCGTATTTGCCAATGAGAAAATGAATTTAGAGAAATGTGCCTATTAAAGTCCCTAGATGCTGTAGCATGCAATGAGTTCTTCTGGAGCTGCAGATGCAAACACTTGGCCGAATGGACACAGCTATGGAACCTGCCGAACGGGTTGAACTTGGCGATGCGGCCATCTTTAATGTGTTGTCCTGTTGTTATGCTGGAAAGAGGCGCTATGGACACAGACCTAAACCATTAGCATGCATAAATAAATAAATAGCGTTATAGTTCCAGACTTACCATATGCTGTGAGCGCAACGGATCAGATCAATATTTACACAAGCACCATGCTCTTAACTGCAGAGTGGAAATGGAGCGCATGTGTCTTGTTCGCAGTTACCAAACTAATCAGTGGGTTATACGTGGTCGTTTACAGCACTTGACATTTTAAAACGCTACTTTTCCGGCTTTCGAGAAGAACGTTCAGTTGGTAAGCTTTTGTGCACCATCCATGAAGTTTAGATGACTCCTCCAGGTGATCATTGTGTTCCTTAGCTATATTAGTAGCAAAGAAACGCGCACCGCCGTAGTTATGACCGCTTTTGTTTAAAGCAGGATCTACTTCGCAACCAGCTTAAATATAAATGCATGGAAACATTTCGGCCCACTCAGTGGTCTAATGTAATGGTGGACACAGAAAAAGAACTAAGAGCGGCGGACATGGAAGGCACAAGCAACGTAAAAATAATTGTTAGCATTTCAATTATAAAGACAACGTATTTCCCCAGAAACGAAATGTCGCGACTTCGTTAAAACGCATAATTCAAATTAACCTAACGGTTAAACAAAACTTTTGAGCTAAATTTAACCTCTAACGTCATTAAAACCATGTAACTCACACAACCAATGGAGAAGCTATTCTTAAGCTAGAGTATTGCAATATATGCATCAAACATACATTACCGGGAACATGTCTTAACGGCCGTTTACGTTAAAATGAAAGCAAAGCGATTGGTACAGTAGTTTGCCAGTTATTCGCCATTGTATGGCGGTTTACGAATAACGTAATTGTTATTGCTTCCTTAGAAGTGGCTTTAAATTTTGCAAGCAGATGCGGAACAAAATACACTAAATGTAAAAGCTGGCGAAATAGTTCATTTTTTGATCATTTGCTGATCCTGCCCAAAAGGCGTGCCTCGCTTTGTCTAGAATAAAATATTTATTTATTTATTTATTTAGATATGGGTACTACCTAGTACTGCTCCCATTTGGACCTCTCAGTAATCCTTCAGGTTAGCAAGCTTCAACGTACGTACCTTGCTACAAATCGGGCAACAGGTTATATTTGCCAAGAATATTAAAAATAAATACATAATTCACAAATAACTAAATGACTAAACATTTATTCCCAGCTATGCGAGGCATGCTTGCGCGAGCATGAGCAAACAAGTGCAGTTATACAGACATGGCATGGCAACTGTAATTGTGACAATCGGAGGTTTTTCCGACGTTCCTATTTGAAACTGTACAAAAAGAACAGAAATGAAAATGAAGAAAGCCCATTGTCGTGAGTTCGGGCACGCTCGTGTGGGCACATTCGGTATGCCATAAAGTGCAGTAACAATTCAGGCAGGAATAGATCAAGAAGTAGAAATGATCAGTTAGAAAAGGGCTGATGAAGAACACGCTAAATCGCGATTGCACGATGCGCTGGGTTCATGTGAGTGTAGATTAAATAACAAAGGTGAATGCGTCGAAAACGACGTGGCGACGAGAGATGCAGCTTGGCAAGTGTCGGGGCGCATCAAGCATGGTAGTATTGAGTCATGGTCAGCTTGTCAGTGTGAGGTTATTGGCTGTGACTTAGTTCAGTGGCGAGTCACGTCCGTCACGTTGCGGTGTTGTTAAACGGAGTTTGGTGGCTTTTTATAGGGAGAACTTTTGCCAGGCGAAAACCTACCACGTCCTGGACCACTGCCATCGATGAACTCGAACAACAAGCTGCAATTAACAATGCTTCTTATTGACCGATTATTGGTTCTGTTAGTCACAGGCCGGTTACGCCCATACTTTTCGCTGGCTGATGCATGATGGGCGCTGGACTGTACCATCCATGGGTCCTGTTACTACCTGACGGGATGGCACGGCCCGTACGGTAGGTTAACTATAAAGCGAACATGTTGGAATGCTTTGTATTGGTCATCCGTAGAACCGCGTAATGTCTCCGAGTGGTATCCAGTAATATGTTGTTGAAACAATTATTAGGGGAAGGAGAATGGCCGAACGCAATCGTTCTGGCCCGAGAAAGCTGCAGGTTGTCCGGAATAATAAACCGAAAATCCTCCTTGGGTAACTTCTGCTGAATGGGGACAATAGCATCTACGTTCATATGGACGGTAACAGTAGTGTGGGCTGCTCCAGATTTGGTAAGTGCAAAGAATTTCACTAGTGTAAACGACCGAACCCATTTGTTTTTGCCACGGTGAAAGTATTGTGTTAGGATAGTTCCAACTTAGAGGCATAGAATGGGTCAGATGAAATGTCTGAGTTGACAGTAAATGTCAGCAAGAAACTGGAGGACTCCTCTAAGGTCCGGCCCTTGAAGATTACATGTCAATACGATGCTGAAGTGCATCACATTCTCCGGCGAGCTCCACGTCTTAAAGGAGAACCATATTTTGTACTACGAGACCTCTCTCCGGAGAATCCAGTAAAAATAAAGAAAGTAGTTGATAAACTGAGATCTCGGCATGATAACGGTGAGAAGGACCTACATATCGTGGATTTTTGCATACTTCGAAAAACGTCAGGAACACGCTGGAGACCGCTCCTTGTCTTGCCCGGGCGTTAGAGTTGCAGAACGACTGCGCCTAATTTCTTTTAATGTGCGCCGTCTCAGAAACAAACTAGACGAAGTTCAGCTTCTTGCCTCCATGAATCGGCCGGATCTTATAGCTTTCACCAAAACGCGGTTGTCCCCGGCTATCGTGCACTCGGAAATGCGGACCACTGGATACCACCTTTGCCGGGCAGACCGCCATGGAGGTGGAACTAGGGGTGGAGTGTTACTCTATTGGAAGACGGACTTCAAGGCTCATATGGTTAAAGCTACCTGTGGCAGCCATGGCGACTTCAAAACTACCTGGTGCCGTGTTCCTGACGTATGTAGATCTCTCATAGCCGGCTTTGTCTATAGGGCCCCATTGGGTTCCGGAGCTCGTCTGCTGGACGCGAACAAAACACACGGTGGAGGCAAGGACTGCTTATTACTGGGTGAATTCAACGTCCAGAGTATCGGTTGGGACCAACTGCATGGTGTTCCCTTAAACCTACCCTATTCCAACATGTTAAAATGCCTACGCGTATAATCGCAGAACAAACACCCTATATTCTTGACCTTTCACTCGCACCAGCACAATCAGATATCACAGGCCTAGCCGTTCATCAGCCCAATGTTAACAGCGATCACTGTGTGGTTCCATTCCTCTGTACTCTACGTCTTACTCTCCACAACCAAGGTCGCCTTCGCAGAGCTTTCTGGCGTGTTGATGCCCAACGCCCACAAACGGCCGCCAGTATGGTGGACTGGAGTATACCCGAACTCCTGGATATGGAGGAGAAGTGGAACTTCCTGGACCCCAAAATGATTTCGCTATTTGAGCAAGTCGTTCCTGTCCACAAAATACCTATTGCCAGAAATCCTCCATGGATTTTTCGAGAACTGAAGGGCTTAATGTACAAAGGACGGGAACTGTGGGTCCTTTTCAAGCTCACGCAATCCGAGTCTGACTATTCGGAATATAAAAAGGCCAGGAATATGGGCAACTTGAAAAAACGTGAGAAACCGCATAAGTACGAACTTGGTTTGGCTGTGAAATCTAAGACGAGTCCCAAGGCACTCCGCTTTTACTTGAAGAGAAGTGCCAGAGAAGGCGGTGGTATTCCTGCCCTGTATTCTTTGGTGCATGGCGGTTTACTTGGCGATGACTCCGCGAAAGCCAGTTTCTTGGCTATGCAATATTCCTCTGTTTACTTGATGGAGACGCCGTTTCCCAGTGACAGGGTGCCAAGTCTTCCTTCTTCGTTGGAGTATTAAAAATGAGTGCTGTTGTCGTTGCCAAAGGCGTTCGTTAATTAGATCCGAACTCCGCCCCGGGTCCTGATGGGTTGCATCCGCTGTTTATCAAGACTGTGTCCAATTACATTGCCGTTCCTGTTTGTCGGGTATTTTGTCATTCTCTTGAAGTTGGAAAGCTCCTGATTGCTTGGAAATTGGGGATTGTTAAACCCATACACAAAGGTGCGGATTATCAAAATCCGGCCAATTATCGACCCATGTGCTGAACATCAATATTGTGCAAGGTAAAGGAGAGGGTACTTAAGCAAAGACTTCTTCTTCACCTCGAGAATCTAAACCTCATCTCTGGTGCGCAGCACGGTTTTTGGCGGGCACGCATATGTTCTTCGAATCTGCTAGTGGTCCGTGAAACATGGGCGAAATCATTGGACGCTGTGACACGTCTGGATGTTTTCCTGTCGACTTAAGCGAGGCCATTGACGAGGTTCCTCATGAAATGCTCCTTTATAACCCACGAAAAATAGGTTTTTCTGGGAAGCTTCTCTCTGTGATCGCTGAACTTTTGGGTGCCCGGATAATGGAGTCGAAGTGAACGAGACTTACTCCGCTTTTGTGCTCACGACTAGCGGTGTCCCAACGGGATAGGTCCTTGACCCAGAACTTTCCAAGGTCATCAGCAATGACCTCTCGGCGGAACTTCAGTTGGATTGCTTGATTTACGCTAACAACTTCAAGTTGTGGATGTAGGTATTTTGTCTTGACGATGCCAACCGATTTCAGGCTATACTTGATACGTTACCTGAGTGATCTTTCAAATGGCGATTGCCCATACATCGCGATAAGTGCTCGATCCTCCCATTGGTGTTCCTGAGCCTTTTGGGACCTACCACTTTTGTGAGGCGTTGCTCAGAACTTCAATCCTTGAAAGGGACCTCGGCGTGTTGGTGTCATCTGATCTACGGACTACACAGGACACGTTACGAATGGTTGCTGCTGCCAACAGGATGTCCCATGTCATACGAAGTGCCCTTTTACGTTTGACTCCGAATAATTTTGGACTGTTGTTTACTGCCTATGTCCGCCCCATTCGCGGATACGGGTTACCCACCATCTTTCCTCTCACCAAGTTCAAATGTGACCATATTGAGAAGGTCCAATGGCGTGGAGCGAATTACATCTTGGAGGTACGGGACTTGCCTTATCCCGTGCGACTCCATCGGATGAGCCTGTTCTCCCTAGATTATCGTCGACGCCGCGGTGACCTGATTTTCACCAGGCGCATTCTGAGAGGAAAGTTGGTGGCGGAGCTACAGGCGTGCCTTTAATTCCATGCAAACACTCCAACTCGAAGCCACAAGTAGAAACTGTTTAAACCCAGAAGGCCATGGGTTCATCCTGCTCTCGCTCTATCAACTCGTGTAGCCAACCATTGGAACGAGTTATCAAAGCATGTGGTCGATGCCCGGACTGCAGAATGTTTCAAGCGAATGTTAAATTCTTATCTTTTGAGTACGGTGGGCCCTTGCAGCTTCCACTGTAGCTGTCACGATCCCTTTGGATTACCCCATAACATGGAATCGCCGAGTCCACACAGTGATCGGGAAGCGATGGAGCTTACAAAGGATTTCGCTTTCTGCTCTCTACCATTCTATGATCCTTAGATCCTATGAAGTGAACTCCGAGTAAGAATTGTGTAAAGGGGTGAGCTGAAAGCCGTTGTTCAGGCCTCAATATAGTGGCATCCATTCAAGATAATAAATAAGCGTTTTGCCATCCGGTAAATAAAGAGACAGCGTAACAATTATCCATCCATTTCCGGAAAAGGGAATATTTTGCTTCGTTGAAGTGTTAAGGTCAGGGCATTGGACGTATCCTCGGTTCCTGGCCACCGGTTTTGTGAGAATCTCGTAGAAAGAGACAAAGAACAAAGGCAGCCACACCAACAGAAAACAACGACGCATCCGAAACTCAGAGAAAAAGATCAGTTACAAAAGTGTTTCATTACTAAACCTCATATTATATGTACCACATATATGCACATGTGTTCCATAAAAATGTAGGTTAGCCGTACGGTAAACGGTGGCACCTCAGTGGACTGCGCGATGTCGGAGAGCGCAAAGCCGATCCAAAGGTTTTGGATTAGTTGGTGGATTGCGTCTAACTCGTTTAATTAAGTAGAGAAGACAAATGGTGAGGATCAAGGTCAGGAATGAAATAAGCTGCGATCATAAATCATGAGCAAGTTTAGCAAAGGTATCGGGGGAACAATGCTTGGGTTATGCAGCACATAAATCAAATACGTCTCAGTAGTGTGGATGCAGTCAGAAAGCACAAACATGGTCAGAAAATAATAGACTAAGGCAAAGCACAGCGATGGACTTCCAGTTAAAAAGCAAGCAGAGACAGAGAAAAGGAAGAGAGAGTAGGGTCAAAAAAGGCTTTTCTTGAATGAGTGGAAAAGTCAACAAGGCTTTCGAGGAAGTATGCGGTCCGATAGGACAACTGAACCAGGAAAGGTAACTTCTTATAATTCTGAGTGAATTCGGAGAGCAGTGAGTAGAGCAAGCGAGACTGGAGTGGTCAGTGCGCTGGGATTGGGACTTAAATATATGTAAGAAATAGCTAGAACCATAAAGAGTGCACAAATCTAGCATGCCCTAGAGGTAGAAAAAACGTATAACCGGGTCTGCAGAGCCTGCACCGCTGAAGTCTCAGTTACAAAAGAGTAGTTAGAGAGAAACTGACAGGTCAAGTGGGGCTAGATCATGGTAGGGCAGTAAAGTTGGCCGTCCGATTGAAAGAAGGAAGGAATACAGAAAACGAGAGAGGAAAAGGTTAGGTTCGGATTGAGAAGAGTTTATTAAAAAGGAGTGGAAAAGTCCACGAGCCTCTTCACGTAATGTAAACAGAAACATTAAGTCAGCCAAACCAAGAAAAGTGATGTCTCAGAAGTCCAAATGAACTCGGTGAGTACGAGGCCGACTAAGAGGGACTAAAGTAATCTGCGCTTTGGGATTACGGCTTACAATAAATATAAGAGCAAGGCTATAATATTAACAAGGGAACAAGTCTAGAAAGCCCTCAGAGTAGGGGTAAAAAATATAGGTCTGCTGAGCCTATACCATTTAATTTTCGGTAGAATGGTAACAGCCAGAGAGAAACAGACTGGTCCGGTAAGACAAGATCACGATAGGGCAGTAAAGCTTACCGTCCGATTAAAAAGGGAATGCAAGCAGAAAGCGAGATAAGAAAAGTTTAGGGTCGAGTGAGAAGGGTTTATTGATAAAGAGTTGAGGTGCGCACGAGGCTTTCCAGGTGATGTAAGCTGAACGTTGGATCGGCCGAACAAAGCTTTGTAACTTCCAAGAACTCTGAATGAAATCCGATAACAAATGACCGAATTGGCGAGATTGGATTAGTCAGCGCAGCAGGAAAGCTAAATGGTGAACAAGCCTAGCATGCTCTAGATGTAAGGGAGACATATCGTTTAGTCCGCGGAGCTTACACCGCTTAAATCTTAGTAGCATTAGAGAAGGCAGAGAGGAAGTGGCTAATCAGTGGGACTTGACCATGGCAAGGCACTGCGAGCTGGCTATCCAGTAGACGAAGGAATGAAAACAGAAAGTACGATAAGAAAATGTCATGGTCGTGGTGAGAATGGTTTATTGACAGAGGGTGGGGAAGCCCACGAGGATTTTCAGTTGATGTTAAAAGGAGATTCGGTAAGCCAAACCAAGGTTTGTATCTTCGACGTACTCTGAGTAAACTCAGAGAGCAGGAGAACGATCTGGCGAGACTGGATAAGTTGGCGATTTGGAGTAGGACCTACAATAAGTTGGGGGTAAAGGCTGTAACCATAAACGGTGCGAAAGTCTAGCAGGCTCTAGTAGTAAGGGAAATATAGGGTTGGGTCTGCAGAGCGAATACCGCTTACTGCTCTGTAGCATAGGAGCAGTCAGATAGAAATAAACTGGTTAGGTGTGACTAGATCATGGCAGAGCTCTGACAGCTGGCCGTCCGATGGTAGATGGAATTAGAATAGACAGCGTGATATGGAAAGGTTACTGTCGGGATGAGAAAGGTTTATTGAAAAGCGTGGAAATGCCCACGAGGCTTTGCAGGTAATGTAAGCAGACCGTTGTGTTCACCGAAAAATGTGTGAACTCGGATGGCATTCCGACCGGGAGAGGCTAGATTAGTCGGCGCGTTGGCCTAAGATGTACGGTGAGGGTGGAAAGAGGCTAAGACAACTAAGAGTGAAAACGTGCGGCGGGTTCTTGAGATAAGGAGACGCAGGAATGCGTCCTCAGAGCGCATACTGTTTAAGCCTTGGTATCATAAGAGCAGTCAGAGGAAAAGAGTCTAGTCCGGTGAGAAAATATTACGGCAGGGCAGCGAGAACTGGCCCTCCGGTTGGAGGAGGGAAGAAAACGGAGCGCGATAAGCAAAGGTTATAAATAACTAAATGGTATATTCTCGGTAAAACAAGACACACCTGCAAAGGCGTGATCAAATATGCATATAAGCATAGCTTCTTTGAAACAGTAAAATATTTCCTTTTAATGAAAGGAATAAACAAAAGATATAGTCCATATGAGCGAGCATATTTTCAGGTAATAGTCAGACGAAGGAACATGATGGCGATGGGGCGTGCAAAAATCAGTCATAACTGTTGCTTCAAGATACAAGTTGGGGGTAATTTCGCCATGTAGTGATCCATGAACACAGGGGCCCAAACAAAGTTTTGGTGCAATCAATGACCATTACGAAGTCGGGATGATCTGTGCTCCATCAAATCTTTCTTCATAGTAAAAGCAGTTACACAGGTTGGATGTAGAAGGCTGAGCACCGGGTCAGAGTGAAATGATTAGCTGTGACTTTAGTTTGTAGCGGATGAGAAAAGTTTATTGATAAAGAGTGGAAACGCTCACGAGGCTCTCAAGGTAATGTGAACAGATCCATACGGTCAACCGAGCAAGAACGGAAGCGTCTCAGAAGTCTGAGTGAGTTGGGAGAGCAGGAGGCACATTGGTCGACACTACATTAAGTCGTACTATTAAAGGGCTTAAGTAGGCTATACCAATGAAGAGGGAAAAAGTCTAGCAGGCTAACATGGGGAGCGAAACAGTAGCAAGTCCGTAGAGCCTAGACCGTTTGTGTCAATGTAACCTAAAAGCACTCAGTGCTAAGGAAATGTAGTCTTGGCAGGGCACTGAGAGGTGGCCGTCCGATTGAGGAAGGAAGGAATACAACGAGCGCGATAATAAAAGTACTGGATCATGATGCATGATGAAGAAACTAAGGAGGCACACATAGCGATCCATCAGCTAAAAATTGACCGTTAAAATAACGGTGATCTGAGAGAGTTCGGAGCGTGAAGATCTTTCAGGATATACTTGAGTAATCGGCTACAATGAAGACAAAGAGCGCAGTACGGAAATGACAAGGTCAGAATCGAGAGCTTTACTGATTAGGAGTACTAAAGCCAACGAGGCTCTCAAAGTAAGGTGGACAGGGTGTTTGACCTTCTCAACATTGGTCGGTAACGTCACAGTAGTCTGCGAGATGATGAAAAGCTGGAGTCCAGTCGGACGAGACTGTATTAGTCGGCGGATCATGACTGAGTCAATTACATAAGGTTTGAGAACGAGGAGAGAGGAACAGCGGTAATGAACACGTTAAGTGATAAAGTGAGCTATACTAATACAGTGTAAGCTAATCCAGAAAAGTTCTCGGGGTGAAGGAATCGGTGCTCTGGGTGTGCAGTGCCTATATCATTTAGGTCCCGGTAGTATGGATGCAGTCAGAAAGCAAGAGACTGGTCAGAAGGTTAGATTAGGGCAAGGTACAGAGTTGGCTGTCTAGTTAAAGTACTGCCATCGGGCACTACGACAAGGATATTGCAAGGTAGGGGTGAAAGCGGTTTTATTGATAAAGAGCGCAAATGTTTACGAAGCTTCCGAAGAAATTTGAACAGTCCATTATGTCAACCGAACCAAGGGTGGCAACGTCTCAGAAGCCTGAAAGAATCCGGGAAACAGGAGGCCGATCTGGAAAGGCTGGATTAGTCGGCGCGTTGGGATTAGAACGTACAATGAAGATGAGAAGAGAGCTATAAAAATAAAGGTTGAATGAGTCTAGGAGGCTCATAGTTACTAAGTTAATAAAAGTTAAGCAATTTTTGCAGGCGCTTGAGGTGAGGGGAACACAGCATTGCCAACAGAGTCTAGCCTGTTTGTATCTTCGTAGTTTTGAAGGCAGCCAGAGGGAAGTAGACTGGTCAGATGAGACCCGGTCGTGGCAGCGTACTGAGAGTTAGCAGTCCGATGGAAGGAGGAATGAAGACAGGGAAGTAAGGAAAGAACAGGGTCAGAGTGGAGAAAGCCTTACTTATTAGGAGTATAGAAGCCAACGAGATTCTCTAAGGTAATGTGGACAGGGTATTTGGTCCTCTTAATATTGACCGGTAACGTCAAGGTAGTCAGGGAGGTAATAAATCAGGATCCCAAATATACAAGGCTATATTATTCGGCAAATTGAGGTTTAGTAGTAAGGTTGGGAAGACAAACAGAGAGTGTCAGCAGATATGGACACGTTAGATATGGGAGAGTTTACATTAGTTAGGTATAAGCACTCGTGTTGAGTGAAATAGTGTTTCGGTTGTGCCGAGCCTAAACCGTTTACAGCTCGGTACTCTGTAGGCAGTAAGAAAGTAGGAGACTGGTCAGAGGAAACTAGGTCAGCACACAGCGGTGGGTCACTGATAAGGTGGGGAAGGCAACGAGTAAGGGGAACAGAGTGTTCAGTCTTCTGAACAATGATCGGTACCGTCACAGTATTCAGGGGATCATCAGAAATGGACAGGTTGGAGATGAAAGTGGCTATGTTAATAAAGGGGTGAACAAGAACAGCAGGCTCTCGAGAAGTGGGGGCATATCCAGCAGTCTACAGGGTCATGACTATTTACAGTTCGGTAGTCAAGAGTAAGTCAAAGAGAAGAAGGCCGGTCAAATGAGACTAGCCCAGGACAGGGCGCTGACAAACAGCAGTCCGATCAAAGAGGAATTAAAAGCGAAGAGCGCGATAAGGAGAGGACAGGGTCGGTTTGAAAGGAGCCTTACTGATGCTGGGTGTATAGGCTATCAAGGCTCTTGGCGCATTGGGATTATTTTGCACAATTAAGGCTTCGTATGGAATTCTATATGTGATCGGGACTGTTCTTCCACAGCTCGTCCTCAGGGATGTAGGCGCCCAAGATGTTTACTACTTATTTATTTACGGCCGTAGACAATTGCAAGATCCTAGCCGATGCTCTGATGGCTTCAGGTAACTTATTCCACACATGCGCGTGTCTGTATGGGAAAAAGTTAAAGCGTATGGAGCAACGGGTTTTGGGTGGTGAGGATGAGTGTGACTTTTTGCGTAGAGGATAAGGTGTGTCGCCCAGCGGTTGAAAATATCTTTCAATACTTGAGTCCGATGTTTTGATTGACTTATATAGCAAAAATAGGTTGGGCTTAAGTCTCCGCAGCCAAAGTGATTCCAGACCAAGCTGCTTGCAGCGGCTTTGATAACTGAGCGTAGCTGATCCTAGAAGCCGCTAAGTGAACGAACGCTGGACTTTTTCGATGACCATCCTATCATGTTTGCGTGAATTAGTAACCACGATCCAGCAGTACACTACTATAGGTCGGGCACACAACTTGTAGAGCAGGAGTCTCGGCTCTAACCGGCACATTGACTTTTGTATGTAGCCAACGATAGACCAGGATTTTGCAAAGTTATAGCTCGCTTGTTCCGCAAAATTCAGTGAGCTTGAGTAATGTACACTGAGATCGTGCACGGTAATGCTGTTATCTGGTGGCATTCTGTTAAGAGTTAATAGTTTGGGCGGTATAGAACACCGGTAGGAAAGGCCGTTATATTTCTATGGTGAGAACTAGTGCCAACAGGTCCCACCATGTTTCAAGAGCGCCGAGATCGCTTTGAATGCTGGAGAGGCCATTGCTTAGGCAGCTAGAATCAAATGCAAATATCACTCTTATAGCATCAGTAAGGAGGTAGGGAGTGCCTTGTTGGAAGACCAGGAACACATCCTTGGTGTACAGTAAAAACAGAAAAGGCCCTAGGATGCTGCCTTGGAACACCCCACTGGTTATATTTGCCCTTTTAGATGAGACATCGTCCAGTAACCCTGAATGGGTTCGGTTAGAAAGGTAAGAAGAAAACCAAGAAAGGAGGCGGCCAGAAACACCGAATGCAGCTAATTATATCAACAAAATATTGTGTGGAAACCGGTCGAATAAATTTTTAAATCCAGGAAGCTGATGACCAGTGCTTGACCCAGGTCTATGGTGTAACGTCTTTTAAGAATTTAAACTGGCAAGTTTGACAAGGTTTAGTAAGTAGAAACCCGTTTTGGGACGTATTAATAAGGTTGCATTTTAACGGAAAGCGAAGCATCCCGTCCTTTATTAATGTTTTCATGAGTCTAGGCGTAATGGTTGGGTGGCTACTAGGACAGTAATTGTCAATATTTTGTCGCAGTCTCGTTTGTGTAGTAGTACAATGTTTTCGTGTTTCCACCTAGACGGTATTGTCCGCTCTTCATAAAGATGGTGAAGATATTGAGGAGAAGGACTGGAATATCCGGTCCTCCAAGTATTAATACGGAAGAAGGTACACAACCAGGACCTGGGTAGTGTGACATTTTTAAGGAGCATAATGCTCGCTTGATGTTGTTAAGTCAAAGTCAATGGTATGTATTTGACCTTCAGTGAACTAGTGAACCGTAGTTGGCAATGCCGAGTCATTGCTGGTGAAGGAGTTACAGAAGTGCGCGTTAATGCAATCGCAGAGCTCGACCGCATCAGTGACTATAGTTTTATCAGGAAGCAGAACAATAGTGATCGGTATATCTCTGCTGCCACTTCACTGCTTCATTAGTCGAATAAGAGACTTTGCCTTGTGGTCAGTGCAAAGCGCTGCGTGCTCAGCTAATGTGCTAGCATTGCTTTGTAAGCTGCTCCAGACGATTAGTAATTCGTTCATTCGGATGATTAGATGAAAGTCTTTAGTGTTGCTGTGGCAGGAGCGCATTTTCTTAAGCCTAGTAGCTAGTTTGCTTGTGGAAGCATCTTCAAGAATCTGCTGCCTTCTTGGCTTCCTCTTTTGGGGGCAAGGAATTCTAAGCAGTTAGGAAACTTTTTAGATTGCTTTCTGATCGCAGTATCTATATTACCTGAGAGGAAGAAATCGTCCCAGGGAGATGCTCGGAGAAGGGAGGAAAATTTTTTCCAGTTGATGCGCTTTAGGAGGCGTGATACCTCATACTTGTTATCTACCTGGTAAGGGAATTTAGGCAGTGCAAAAGACAGCCGCACCACCTTGTGGTCGCTGCCCGGTAGGTTGTCTAACAAGCTTGCGCATGCGTGAAAAATGAAGTTAGTGAATATAAGGTCCAGTATGTTAGATTGTCTAGTCGGTGTATTCAAATGCTAAGTCCAGTAGTTTGTGAAAAGGGTGTCTACCAGGGCTCTGTATTTGAGCGGGTCTGCCTGATTAAGCCACGAGACATGAGGCATAGTAAAATATTCAGCAATAAGTTTATAGCGTGCAGGAAGAATTGAGACTTCCTGGAAGAGCTTAACCATTTTGTCAACGCTAGCGTAAGTGGAGTGCAGTGGGTTGTCTAAACAGCCTATCAAGAGGTCTAGTTGACCTCCAGCGGCCTGAATCCCTACTGAGCCTTCAGAATTGCCAAGGGACACGGTTTGGAAGGACGTTGCATGAAACTAGTTCTTGACGTATATGAAGCATCCGCCACCCCAGTGATTGGCGCGTCCACTACAGAAAATGGTGTACCCTGGATTGTGTAGTGGTGGGTCAGAAGCATCGGCCGAATGCCATGTTTCTCTGACCAGCCCCAGATGCGGGCGTTACAGAAGAATGAGGGGCCCAGGAGACGCATTTTATTTTTGATCGATCGTGCATTAAGGAGGAAGGATGTATACGTTGACGCCGGCTTCTGCATCGGTGTCGTAACCGAGTAGTTTGGAAGTGCTTGGGATAAGTGAGTTAGTGCAGCGGGGGCGGCGGATTGTTACGTTGACGTCAGCCGGCCGATGACGAGTTAGTTTGAGGTCCAAGGGGGTTACGCATAGAGCTGCAACCAACCATTTTGGGTTAGCTGCAGTGTATAGATGAGTCTCTGTAGATGATATAGAACAGGCGCGAGCTCTTAGAGAACTGGGTGTGGTGGACCATGCCCTGTTGTATTCCATAAAAAGAGGCTGCAGCTGGTGCGGCATTTCTCGGTGACCAGACCTTCTGCAGAAGTCCTAATGTGTGAGAGCGGTTAGTCGAATTTAAAGGAGCTGTGGTTTTCACGTTGGATGTCGAGTTAGCAACAGCAGCATACTGTTGCCTTCGGCTGGGCGCCGTATATCCTTGTGTTTTGAACTGATGATGATAAGTTAGTTTGAGCAGGTTAATTTGTTGGTTCGAGTAGATATCGTTTGTTGAATGGCTGGCTAGATCGGGTCGGAGCAACAATCCCGTGTAACACTTGATAAGCCGGAGAAGAAGGTGTACAAGTCACCAGTTTTAGTTGCAGGGGTATTGGTTTGACGCGGTCGGTAGTGCTTCGGGGTTTGTTGCAAATTTCGAAGTACTTTATTGGGTTTGGACTGTTGAGTAGGTAGTTCCGACGATGAGCCTGCGCTTGGTTGGCAATGGACATCGGTCCAAACTTGGGATTTGGAGGTCCTATTGTATGCGGGTGAGTCATCCGGTGGCATGGTATTTTTGGTACTGGCAATGAGTATACATTAGCCATATTGGAACTTCTGGGTATAGTCCTTTTGCTGTATTGACAAGGATTCGATGGGAGACGATGTGGGAGAGCTATGGAACACCGTTGCTTTGCGCTGCTGGTCGCTGGCGTTGTGTCGATATAAAGTTGCTTGGGGTCATGGACAACGCTGGCTGATGGAGTATATACTGATAGAAAGTCCACACTCTCAAGTTCAGAGTCTATGTCGCAAAAGTCAGACATACCAACGGTCTGTGGACTGTATTCGGGCGTGTCTACGACAACATTCGACATCTCAACTGATGTTACGAACTTGGCAACAATGTTTTTAGCTGAGTTTTGTCTTTTGAGGACTTTTGTGCATCGCGTTATGTTGATCACTGTGGGGAAACAAGGTCAACGTCACACAGGGTAGAGGAGGTGGCCGTGTGGGTTTGATTTTCTTGCTCATTTGTGAGTTGGAATCCAGTGAATGATGTCACACCTGTTTCTTTCTTCTGAGCAACTGCACTAGTAGACAAAGTTGTTCCTTGCAGCGGGCTTCTGTCCGGTGTTATCAGAATTCGTCCGAGGTTTGATTGCTGCTTCAGTACATTCCGGGCGTCAAGGAAGCGTTTAGCCAGCTCGGGGCTGCTAAATTTCATGACTATTGGGCAAGATCGGCCGGGTTCTTGCGTAGGCGAGTGACTGAACAGCAATCATGTGGGAGTCTACAATCATTGAGAAGGTTATGCAAGGCTTTGTTAAGCGGCAATTTCGAGGCACAATAAACATGGCATAATCAATTGTTTACAAACGATTTTTCTCAACCGGCGCGTTGTATTGCATTCACTGCGCTGTTCGCACAATATACATAAGAAATCAAAGTAGAGGATGCACTGGTCAGGAAGGAACTCTTTAATGAGGCCGCGAAAGTCTGGGTTCAAGTATGTGTACATGCGTAACATATAGAGTAGTGACGGAACATAGAAGCAAAGAAGTGTCTTTAGTGTATATATCCAAAAGGATTACAATGATATCCTGTCGCTGTGGATAACTTGCTGGTGTTCGTGTTTGGGCCTTCTTTTTGTAACCTAATGCTTATTGGAGACCCGCCTGCAAGACTCGAGCTCTATGCTTACCCTGCGAGCCTTGCAGGCGACAACAGCAATATATGCTATTTGAGCCTATCAAGTAACTATGCAGCTTCACGCAACGATCGAGCTTGTGTTTGCATTGCCCTGAGTCTCTGGGCTAAAGCTGCTCTGCTTAAACAGTAGCCTGATGTGTGCCATCCGGTTGGCTAGCACATTCAGTGTTTCGAAACTCTCTACTTGGTGCCAGCTGAGTGTTTTGGGTTCCACCCGCTCTACAAAACAGTTGTGTGGCGGTATTCCAGGACATAGTGGGTCGCCGTAAGGCAAGCATCTTCCCTATAAAAATCCACATATATACGTTTGACAACACTTTGACGTAACCGATGTGAATCGTTACAACCTAAAGTCACCATACTGTATATATCCGGATAATGCCATCCATGCCACCGTCACAGTTCGTTTATTCACACCTTATTGAGGTAAAAAATCAGTCAAAAAGGCAAAAGCAAACTTACAATCACAAGCCGCACATCTATATATATATGCCAAGTACATACGTATATACACTCACACACCCATGCACACTTATATAAAACATGCATTTTTTATGTGTTTGACTACACCGCTTATGTTAACATTATCCTAGCAGTAAAATTGTACCTTGTTTTATCGAGAATAAAATGTAGTTTTATTTCTTTACTTAAGTCGCACGAAACTAATATGTCGTTCGTCATAACAGCGCCCACAGAAGCTAGCCAGTATTGGGTACAAAATGACTTCCGCTGTCAACTGAGCGAGCGATTTCGCTACAGATATGCACGAACAGGCTTGTGCTGGCTAGGGTTCTAGACACTCAACTTGGAATATATCCACTAATGAACTGCATCTGTGCGAGCAACTGGGTGAAGGCACCCTTAACAAAAATGGTGAGCCGTTATTTCATTGTGATAATGCCCGCATATCTCTTACGGGCTCTAAATTCCGGCACAGCACCCGGCGGAGGGTGACGTGGCGCCCATCAAAATCGAACCAGCCTTAAATAGAACTTAATCACATTGTAACCAGTTAACGCTGGAGAGACGTCATCCGCAACTGTCGCTTGATTTGTAGCACATATGTGGACCCTGCACTGGCACTTGCATGTGCTGATATGCGGATGCGTTTTGGAGGCAGTTCATGAAGACGTTGTAAACGCATAGACACCGGTCAACTGGCGGGGTCAGCTGTGCTTAATACGCGGCGGAGTATGCTGACATGCGAATGGGGTAAGCGTCCACGGGATACAGGTGTAAATCACTGTTTGCAGGTTTACTATACCTTAATATTAGCAGGCGACTCCTCATGTGATAAGCCTAATAACCAACGTGGTCACTGGATTGCTTCGCCATCTCTGGAGCTCATCGTTCCCCGCCGGCAAATTCCGACGGAAAGCTAACATGAGACACGCAAAGCTCTTCGAACAAACCTCCATGCTAGCCTGAAGTCAGAATGCAAAGTGTGATGTTCTTCTCGAGCGCCTGAAATAGACGTAGCCGCTGCCTTTTTTAACGATCATATGTTACACCGTCTGATGAACAAAACAGGCAGCAGGAGAACTAGTGTTATTGAAACAAGTTATGACAATTGTGGACAGCTGATCTACTACTTTCCACAACGTCTGCAGCGTTGGGCTGATCATTTCGAAAAGCAGCTTATTCTATCGGTTGTTAGATTTCCTACCGGTCAGTGTTCGCCCTGCAACCAGCGCTGCCATTTTATCCGCCATCTTGATCAGAAATAGATCGTGAGGTCGGACTGTTGAAGTTGAACAAAATCATAGGACCAGATGGTTTTCATCCAGCCTTCTTCAACTTCGGGCCTTATTGTTTTTGCTGATTTACCCGAATTAGTATTGCAATCTCAGGTGCAGGAAATCGTAAAAGCCGACTGGAACCGCTTCGTTATTGTATTGAGCTTCATAAAAGGCTCGCGTTTGGAATGCGCCAACCATAATGAAATTAGTCTGCACCCTATCGCTTCGAAATTGCTTTTCCTTCTAATCCATCACCGACCGACTGGCGCTCGTGAAAGCAAGGTTCATGAAGAACATGTAGGGTTTCGTCAGGTTCTTGGCTGCACCAACCACTGCTTCTTCTCGCTTTAGCTATAAAACGCACCGTCACACAATTGGCGACAAACTGCTGTTGTGTCCCACTGCTTAAAAATGCCTTAGATTCTGTCCATCGCCGTACGAAGTGTGACAGCCTACGCAACAAATAAGCGCCACAGAGATATGTAAATAAAACTGTGCAATCTACGCGCGTAACAAGGGTAGAGCTATGGGTTACAACAAGATGTCGCCAGAATTCCGTATCTTTAGTAATGTAATACACGCATGCATGCACCCACCTTTCTGCTTCATTTTCGCTGTCGAAGAAGTCATAAGAATCAAGTTCACGGGACATGACGTAGAAGATGTGTAAAATAATGCTCCCGGGTCCAAACAAGAAAGGAAGACAAGAGGTTAACTACGGCACTATTCAAATGGTATTCAAAATACAACACTTACATACCTCGACAAATACTCGATCACCTCTGATAAAACCGGCATTCATCAAGTCCAATCGGATGGTAACTAGTAGTTGCCACGCTGAGGTAGCGACACACGATACATAGTCCACGATAGAACTATGTCCCGTAATTTATTAGCTCTGTCAAACCTAGGCTTATTCGTTTGCTATACAGTGTGGGAAACGGAAGCCGATGGGTTAAGCCCTTGGGTTGGCTTGTCTCAGTCAAGCAGTGGGGTGGAAGTAACACAAAAGTGCGTATTGCTGGGGCGGGTGGATGCTTCCAATCTGTGGTAGGTGTGCGGGATGGTCAGGACGGGTGGCACAGTGTAAGCTAACGAGCTGCACAGTGAGAAGTAAAGTGAATCCATGGAAAGATCGGTATGCGTTCACATGGTGCATAATCGGTAAGCCGGCACTCATCCGTTAAGGCAGGCGTCGGCTTTGGTCATTTAACCGGAGAGCCCGACGTGCGGCTGGCTAATTACATGATGGCTGCGTTGGTAAGCATGTAACCAATACATATAAATTGGGTGAGCGGATGAATAAGAGCATGTTGCCCAGCTTGTGGATTACATAACACATAGGTTGGGATGGCAAGTAAACCTGGGGCGTAGGGTGGGTAAACAAACAACGGGTGGCAATCCCAAGTGCGTGCCTCGTTTATCTTACGATTTGCGTGGTAACTTTATCGCTGACTGTCCGCTACAATTATAACGGTTTCTATTTGCATTGCTCCTCTTCTGATTTTCGCTCCGGTTTGCCCTATCCCAGCTCTATCCGATGAACTCACAATTTTCCTCTCTATAGCAGCAGACCATAGGTCTACCTCCTACTTGCGGAGAATTAGCTGCCGGAACTACCTCATCTTCCGCGTTGCATTTTCCAGACAAAATATCTTTCTTACATCGATGTTATACATACTGCCTTGTTGGTTTACAACAACTGTCTGAACTAAGCAACCCTCCGATAGTATGCCATCTGTACCTACTCCTGATGGCCAGTGCCACATGTCAACTCTTCCGTGACGACTAACATAACGCTACCACGCCTAACATTCCGTGCAATTCGCATCTAATTGCCACTCTGCAGCAGCGTCGGTAAATACGCTGTTATCCACCACTTCCAAACTACCGAGGTCACGTGGTTCACTTGCTCCCAGATTTGGGTGTAATATTTTTGCAGTGTCTGTGGCATCAGCTCTCCCGCTATCTGCCGCGGCAGTTATATGTCGTTTGGTGTACGTGCTGGTTGGTCACGAGCATCCGTAGTAAATGGGACAAGTGGTCTACCATTGATGACACGCTTTGCTCCTGCGGGTATGTTTATCAAGTTATTATCCTTAAGAGCTTGCTGACCTGTAACTGAAAGCAGTATTTTTCTAGCGTAACTTCCCTTTCTCTCCTAAATGCCACCGCGGTAAATTGCAGGCTGAGGTTTGAAGTGTCACAGGATGTTTCGACTTGAAAGCTTGACATTGCTACTATCCTGACGCAAATACTGTATTTCAGGACACACCTCGGTAACGGTACCAACAAAATTCGTGTCGTTATCACTATAGCTTTTCTCTGGGGCCATCTGCTGGCAAAAAACCTCCCAAGCGCCATGATGAACGTAGCAGTACCCATTGTTTGAAATGCCCTTATACGAACAGCCCGCATTTGCAAGCAGGTGTAAAAGCAACCGTAACGCTTTTTCTGTTCTCGCGCACATTTAACGACCAGAGGTGCTATATGGTCAACACCTAGGTTCACGAATGGAAACCACCCTTCCTGCACTATGGACATCAGCAATGGTACAAGCAGCGGCTGCTCAATGTTCGCGAGTTATCGCCTACCTGCTCAGCATTTTTAATGACCCAGCTGAAGCATTGCGCACTGTTTACTATGTAGCTAGAATGCTCTCAAGTACTTCAAAATTCTAGTGTGACCTAAGATAAGGTGAGTGAACAACACCAGCAAATCGGTCGCTGCTTGCGTAGATAACATAATTACTGGAGATCTTAGGTGGTACTTACGCGGGTGACAGGGTAACTGCCTAGCAAAACAGAGTACGCCCTAACGTAAAACGGTGCATAGACGCATTAGCGCATTACTTTTCAGAAGTTTCTTGCAAGACGGCTCATTGCTTACCCGCTCATCAAGTAATGCGCAAAGTTTTCAAAACACTCAACACTGCACGACCCGGATAACATTTAGGCTGCTTGTGCTATTTTGCTCAATTCCAGCTACCCATGTAGCTGATTTTATGTATACCGTAACTACCTTTTGTTCTCTGCGCGTACATTTTGAACCGCGATACCCAAGTAACAGATTTAATCAACGTCGTTACTTAAAATATGTAAAGGACACTCTCCTGCTAACTCGTTTACATGGGAGCGAAACCATTGAACTGTATGCTACCACACGTTTTGCTGGGAAGTGCAAACGAGGGCCATTTATCTTCAATTACCGGCGATAACTCCGGGCCATCTAGCCACGGTTTCAAACGCCCATTGTATGAGATGCCACTGGAAAGTAGATTTGCTGGACTCTGCGCTGACCGAATGTATTTCTACTGGGCAGGCTAGGATACTACATGAGCAACTAACGAACAAGTTGCGATGAAACCGCTAAGCCGCGTGGCCGTGTACCTAATGCAATTCACAACTGTTATTGACTCGGTAGAAAAGAATACTCGTTGGTTTGAGCCTATCTTCGAATACTGGTTTACCAACCTTAGCTGCCGCTTGCTCTAAAAGTGCATGAGGCAGCCATTAAGGTCGCCCCACTACAGTTCGCGTAAAGTTGTAAGGAGTATGCTGACTTATTGGGTCCATACTATATCACATACGCTACTGCCCACTATATCCTATCAGAATCGTCACAAAATATGTTTAATTACGATGATTGGTTCACCGCGTTTTACCCCTAATATACATCTAGGAATCATTACCTCAATGGTACTCCTCAACCCGCCTAGACAAAGTTGCCATTTTTCTAGGTCCTTCTCTGCAACTTATTCATCTTATGTTTGTTTGCCACCGCAACGTTTCCCTAGCAACAGCTTAGCTTGCGTGATCAAAATCCAAGCATCCCAGCGGGTCGTATGGCATAAACATAATTGACAAGCATACTCTCTGCCTCTTCCGCTAGTCTTTCATTGCAAAACAAACTCGGATACAATCATCCTGCGCATTCTAATACAAGCATAAGGTACGAACAACTGTGCATTTGGTACTTTTATTAGTTGGATCACTCCTGCTACGTCCCGTGGAAGAAGGGTCTTATATATTTCAGGGTGGTTGGAAACCCATTTTATTAGCACGGATCGTGCCTGACTGAGAATCTCCAGAATTTGTCTGACAAAGATACAGAGTTTTCTGCAGCCAGTAGTGAAATCAGATAACGGTCAAAGTAAAAGTTCTGGTACACAGCGTCCTTCAAAAGCTTATTTTATTGATGTTCTTATACCTCGACGGTCTTACGCAACTTGTAGGTTGCACAAAAATGACACGAACTTGCTCCAAAGGGATGGATGTCGTGTAGTACTGCAACGCAACTGCGTCAATTTCGCTGTTTTACCACCGTGGAAAACGTAATGCGGAGCTGCTTTCCTCTGGCAGCCTAACTTGCCTGAAGGTTTCTTCGATGTCTGTGATTATTGCTATCCTCCCTTTTCTGGAACGCGTAAAATGCTACCAAAATTAAGGCGGCGTTTGGATTTCGTAAGAGAGAGTCGTTTAGATAGAGACCGACATACTTTGCCGTACAATCCATAAACAAACGCCTTGCCAGGCTGCTTTAGGTTAAACACAGCCTGATGTGGTAAGTACCATCAAGGCGCTTCAGTAAGTACCGTTGGGGGCTCACCCCGGAACGTCATACCTTTTCCTTAGCGTATTTTTGACTACTATCTTTTATTCTTCGAAATAGGAGCGGTTTCTTTTTAACCGCTTTTCCAGTCTTTGTAATCCATACCATGCCATTTCACAGTTAGTTGTCCGTTTAGCGCTCTCAATACGCCCTGAGCGAGCTCAACGTGTCCTTTTACTAACCTCCCTTTTTTGCGATGGGCAATACACACATATTCTTTACTAATAGCTCTCGACCATCACGACGGACACCGTTGACTTTTTTGTAGTAGACTAGCCTGCCTTGTTCTACCACCGATGGCTGCTCAAGCTGTACACGGATAATGTATTCATGAGATACTGTTTTTCCTTTTATTAGTCCGATTATCGTCCATCCTAGTGGACCTCTTGCGGCAAACGGCTGACGTTGCTCCCTTGCACATTGTTCTAGCTGCCAATGTGTAGTTAGTACATCGGCTCTTAGCGGAATACTCAGGCTCTTATCTGGCAAGTCCTCGAAATTTTTGCTTTCATGGACTGCCGACGACGTGCTATGGTGTAAGTAGAGCTTTCATGAAGTAAAGATGGCATTATCGTAGGCGGTACGCACGGGCATTTTGAACCGAATCATCTCCCTCTAAGGACGTTAGCTTAAACACAGCACACTTGACATCAACTGATGCCTTGCCGACAATCGTGGCACTTTCCAACCGCTCTGATAAGAAACCAATGCCAGCCTCAAGCAAAATATTCTCTTGTTCCAACCTCGCACCTAAGCCGCCATCCAACAAAGCCGTACGGGTACCAACCCAAGTCGAACTGCCTGTCGCAAAACAGAGACGGCCCAACGTTGACCAGCCTCATGTGATTGAAGCTCTTTGCGCTTTAGGATATGTAGAGGATGCTGTCTACACCTGAAACTTAACTGATAACACCACCCACCAGAACCGCAGAAAAATGCAAAGTGGCCGGCAATAAAGCAAATATAACCTCCATTTCTTTGTCTTATTAGTACCGGGCGATCCCAAAATCCGAAAGCAAACTATCTTTGACATACGTCATTAATGTGTTGACTGTCGCAAGCTACGCGGTGCGCCCATGTTATCACCATTGATGTCGTACATTGGTTAATTTTAGCCTTAGTTTTCAGCCAAGAAAGAATGGTGAAAATCGGGCTCTGAAATTACTAGACTCGTGTGTTGCAGCCATTTGTCTATGCCTGCTACGCATTTTTGGGGCATTCGAGGTGACAAATTGTATGAGATTGTTGAACTTAACCAAACTTCCTTCCTGTAAGACGGCATCGGCCGCCCTTAGCCACCTCGAATGATGGTTGCTGGGTAAAGCACGAACCACTCGTGAATAGGTGTCTACAGAGTATAAATCGGCGGTGAACCTCATTTGAGATAAGGCAATTTACCAATATCCTATCTGTATAGGAAGACTAGAAAGAGCGTCCTTTTCGTAAGAGAAGCTTTCAAACCGTTCTGTTAACCATCAAAGAAGCATCTGGCAAAAACATGGCTCCGACCAAACAATTCATGGAGGATACAACTAGCTTTGTCGAAGCATACACTGGTGGCACCATCACGAATACACGGATTGCTACCTTGGCGCTTTCCTTGCCGTAGTAAAGCAAATAAAGCAAACTGATCTAGGCCGCGTAAACTGCTTTCAATAAAATGCTCAAATGGCCTAGCAACTAACCGGTAGTCAGATAGGTTTCTGCCAGAAACCACAATGCTTGATTGGTTAGTCTACTAGAGGTTGGTATACATCATGCTAACTGTCTTGCGATTCACTAAAACTCCACACGGAGTGTACCTGCAAGTGTCCTCAGCGAACCGCTCCATGAATTCGAAATGCGCCATTGGCAACCGAGTAATAACGTTAGTGTGCTCCTAGACGTCAAACCCATCTAGCTCTACTTGAAACTTAGCTATCTTAACTTCGAGTACCGCCCCTTCCCTCTTAATTTCGGCTTGCTACAAAACGTCATCAACAATGTAAGAAAACAACCTACGCCCAATTCCCATTATAAGTTAACAAACGACCTTGACCGCGCGAAGTTTGCAACTGTTCGTTTTGGAATTTTAATTGGTTATTCTGACGTTTTGCTACTATGTGGTAGAATGGTTAGGATATCTGTCTTATCATACTATCTTGTTTCTAGGGAGAATTGACGTGGGCAACAGTGTTTGAGTAAACACTGAGAACAGCACTTGACCTACTACTCTCCCATCAGCTCAAAGTAAGATAATGCGAGCACGGCAGTCTGTGCACAGACCTGCTGACAAATTTGCTAGACCTACTAGGCCACAACCTGATAATACTGACGCAGCCCCAACTTCTGACTGCAGGGTAATCCTATCAGATCTACCTAAAGAGGCACATGATAAAATTAACTTTCTTGAGATGGAACTGAAAGCACTCAAAAGTAACCTCTCTGAACTGAGTGAACCCTTGGCAAGAATGATGCCACTAGCTCATCTCTTGGGAATCACACACACCAATGATGTGAATGCACTCAAACTAGCTGAGGAGGTACTTGCACACATTGCTAATGGAGTTTCCGAACGAGTTCGTCGTACAAATAACGTAATGCTATTCAATGTCTCCGACAAAACCAAAATGGTGAAAGTGAAGCCTTCGCTCACTAATCTCTGTAATATGACTCCTGACACCTTCGAACTTAAACGCTTACGAAAACATCCAAATGTAAAGCGTGCCCTAAACGTTTTACTTTTGGAGACCATGTACCGGCCAACACTTTACTAACAAAACGATTCGTTTTGCGAGAGTCAGCCAATTGGGGGCCTACCGTGATCAAGCCGGACAAGACACCTCGGCAAAGAACATTTGCATCAACCAATAAACTTCCGCCTAAGCGAAGGGCGGAATGTTCCCCCGCGAATGGACGTGCTACCGCAAGCCCAGTAGACCTTGGTCTTTCGCAACAGCATGTGGACCCAAAATTGACAAAAGCCTACAGCACTGAACTAACTTCGTCCAACACAGTGAAGACGCTAGCCCTCTCGGTAGTGCACAATGAAGCTGCTTTCGGTCAAGATGAGGCTGATGTAGATAAATCGAACGATTCCGACATGTTTGACACTGATACCGAATCTCTGACGGAATAAGTTTTTGGCAACAGATCCAACGAACCTACGTCAAACACCCCATTGACTACTAAGGAACTCCCATGCAACCGCCCAAAGCGAAAGCACATCAAAAAGCCTGTCTCGTTCAATTCCTACCTGCCGAGACATCAACCCAATGAACGTTCTAAAGAAAACTGGCAACCAGCACCCTCCGTGCTACCTAACAAGTGCTCATTTCAGAATGGACAGATGGCAACCTTAAATAAATAAATAAATAAATATTTTATTCTCGACAAAGCGAGACACGCCTTTTGGGCATGATCAGCGTATTGCATTATTGTACATGATAACGGGATAAGCAGCACCAACAGTGGGAGTAGTAAAGTTGGAGACAGTAGTGTGGGCCCATAGAGCCCAAAGGTTGTATGTAGTCTATGTACACAAATTGCGAGAGGTAAAAATAGTGATCAGATCACTTATATGGTCTGTTGATGAGGAACTAGTCCGATGAGGTCCCGTAAGCAATGTAGGTCACTGAGTGAAGTATGAGAAAACGGGTGGAAAACACTTAAGAATAGTGGTATGTCACTAGTCAGATATGTAGGCTTGTTCATGCGAGAGCCGATATATGCACAGAACGTGTAAATGTGGTGTCAATCAACTTGCCAATGTGTTAGGGGC
Organism: Dicrocoelium dendriticum; assembly: GCA_944474145.2. NCBI lineage: Eukaryota > Metazoa > Platyhelminthes > Trematoda > Plagiorchiida > Dicrocoeliidae > Dicrocoelium > Dicrocoelium dendriticum. The sequence goes on from OX104063.1 coordinate 67,842,074, forward strand.
GGTGACTTTATTGAGTGGCGAGTCACATCCGCCACGTCGCAGTGTTGTTAAGCAGACATTTATGGCTTTTTGTAGGGAAAACTCTTGCCAGACGAGGACCCACCACGTCCTGGAACACTGCCGGCTATTGATATACATTGGCAAGATGGTATCTGACCGATTACCCTCGCGGATATTCGCAGTCAAGCAACGCCAATTTGTTCCCTATGGCTGTGTAGTCGCCTTCGGAGTCCATTACAAGTGGATGGAGCTGTTGAAGTCGGACGACTCAGGTGACTTGTATTGAATTGATCAGTTTCCTAGGATCTTTAGTGTGTCATGATTATGAAGTGCGGGTTTTTCTTTGTTCTTTATTGAATCCGTGTCCATGGGAGCGTCGCAGGTACGTCTTCAGCGGTGCTCGGTGCAGGTAATGTTATCCTGTAGAACCAGGGTGAGAAGAAAAACGGTAATATCTAACAGGTATGTACCACTGAGGGTGACCACAACTACGAACCAATACGTGCCGCCCCCAGAAAGCCATACTTACTTCCAACTCCAACTGCTCGCCATATGAAAGCCAATGTCCTCAGCCACAGCCAGAACGTGCGAAACTCCCGCCCAGCACAGGGTAGCGCTAACAGGGGCAACACCACTGCCTCACTTCACCGCCCCCAACCAAACCAGTCTCTCAATCCGAGACTGTCCAATATAACACGGTCAGCTGGCGAATCCACATCTTACTTCCCAATGCCGCCACTTCCGCGGTGCTACCAAGCGGACGGTAACTATAAGCAATTGCAAGTACCCCGCTACAGACACGCTTCTCAAAAAACACGCCGAAAAGTAACGAAACACATCATTCCACCCTTGCCTGCAAAGATTGATCACCCGCGCCTTACAAGCCCAATGACTAATGAACCGCCAAACACGTTAGTACGCATCCTAGCTCAATTTTATGGATTATGGCGGGCTGCAGCTCGCCACAACTCACGTGACTATAGAACGTAGCTGCCATTTACCATCTTTACAGGCACTTAAACATTCCACAGATGCCCTTAAGCAGTTGCCACCTACCCCTCCGACATCTCATGAAGTCGCCGGCTCATTAAAAGCTAACGATCCCTCCTCCGAAATATTTATCAGGCTCTCCTCATCAATACGCGCTCTGGCAGGCATAAATCGCATTATATAGCTCCCTCATACTTCTCTCCTCTCAATAGGTGGTTCTTATTACAGAAACGTGGCATCCATCCCTAACGTCTGATTTACCCCTACTCCTTCCTAGCTACAAAATATTTAGCAATGGCCGTGCTAATAACCGGGGTGGAGGTTGCCTCATTTATGTCCGTGAAAATTTTGATGCCTCTGCATTTGCTATCCTTAATATTAGAAATCTGATGATTCCATCAGGATTCAGTCAAACGATGGCTCTGTTAGCCTCAAACTGCTTATTGGCTGCGTCTATAACCCCCCACATTCAACTAAGACACGAGTAAACGAACTTGGGGAGCTCTTTACCCATGTGTATGAACTTCCTTTTCAGACATATGACAGTAGGCGGAGATTTCAGCGTGCCAAACCTCCAATAACACAACCCGACAGCACTTGCTAAATACTCGTCATTTCTGAACACGGTCATATCAAATGAATGGGTACAACGTGTAAGGGAACCTACTAGACTGTCCAAAATTCTTGACCTATACTTTATACTCGGCCTCATTCATGCATACGCTAGTGTACAGCGTAGCATCCCAGGTAGCGACCACAAAGTGTTACAACTATCGTTCAGTCTAGCACACCTAAAGATCACTACGGCCAAACGCGCTCCCATGTCCAGACCAATGAAACAAGTTGATTGGAACGGCTTTTCAACATTTCTAAGGTCGAGGAACGGGGACTGCTTCTTCTTGACCACGGATATCGGCGCTGCGGTATACGAGCACTATTGCAATCTAGAATTCTGCATAGATGTACTTAAACCTAAACCATCCCGACGATTTAAGAAACCATCACTGGGTGTAGCTCGCACGCATGCAGTGGATATCAAACTCCAGAAACTGCTAGCCAAATATCGAAATACGCATGACTGATCACTCCTCATACGTATTAATAAGTTCCAGACAGAATGGAGGAATACGTTGTCAGATGCTATCCTAGCTGAAGAACGCAGGGCTAACTCTGACAAAACCAGCTCTTAAGCTCTTGTCCATCTGATGAGAAACAGAAGCAGAAGAACGTCAAAACTCATAACCTCGTTAATGATGTAGGACGGCATAGCAGTTACTGACCCAGATATCCTGTGCGAATACGTTAACAGGCACTTAGATGACTCATTCACTAACGTCCATGCAACACATCCCAGAGTAATACCTCGGCTAACTGTCGACTTCGACATACGCACAATTACTAGGACAATAAAGTCACTCAAGTTGACTTACCACCCTGGTATTGATGGCATACCTCCTGCTCTTCGGAAACAAGGTGGTTCTGATATTCCACTTTTACTCCTTTAACATATTAACGTTATCTATGAGTAACGGCACCTTCCCAACAGCCTGGATGCATTCGATGGTTCTACCAAGAAACGAAGGTGGTGGCCGGTTAGATATGAACCACTATCGCCCCACCAGTCATACGCGGTTGGCAACAAGGGTGACGGAGAGGCTGTTTAAGGAAAGCGTGGTTGACTTCCTGCTACCGCGAAAGCTTATAAGCAGGTCCCAACACGGGTTCTTGCCGACTAAGTCATGTCAGACCTGCCAGTTTAAGTTCTTGGACATAGTGACACGTAACCTTGACACAGGATCTGCGCTGGTTATAATCCTTCTCGATATGAGGAAAGCCTTTGAGCGAGTCCCACACTCTGTCGTTCTGACCAAACTTAGATCCTTTGGTATCTAACCAATTATTGCTTTCGTTCACATCGTATCTTGCTATTCGCACACGGTCAGTTCGACTAGGATACAAGAACTCAGAACTACCACCAGTCACCAGTGGAGTATTTCATGGCAGTGTCTTAGGACCAGTGCTGTTCCTCCTCTACATCAACGATGTATTTGACTCCTTTTCACACGGTACACCGCTTCTATTCGCAGGTGACATCAACGTAGTATTTACATTCGACGCAGCCTACATACATAACGGAACCTCCAGTGTACAGAGCGAACTTACGGCGCTTAAACATTAGTGCAATCTGTGGAAAATGGATTTCTTACCTGCCAAATGCAATGTTATATCACAGCGTTGCAGTGTGCCTCCCGACGCACCGAAACTACGTGGCTCATCACTTGTGGGGTGTACTACAGTCAGGGACCTTGGCGTACATTACTCCAGTTCACTAAAATTCGCACAGCAAGCGATCTATAGCTCGGCGTAATCTCGCTCAACTATCGGCATGATTCGCAAATCGATGCTACTTGTGGAATCGCGGATAGCCCTCTACAAGTCCTGCGCCCGTCACATGAACTACCAAGCACCGATGCTCCACCGACTTACCTTACAAACTGTATCGCCGAAATCTCGTGCGTACAACCTCAAGTAACAGGCTAGGTCGCTAAGCTGACATCGTTCTTTCTTATAATTGTTCCCCTATGATCCAAAACACCACTGAATATTCTCTTTTAATCCCGCTTTCTTCTATCGCATATCCCTACCACTTATCGTTTTGGCTCTGGCTTTCCTTCCCTTCAAAGGCAACTCCTATCTACGGCTCTCCAACGACTTATCCTTCATATTGTAGTTCCGCACCTTGTTGAGTAAGACCTGAAATATCTGGCTATGACGCCTACCTGCAACCTTATCTCGTCCTAGTTCTTCACTTAACTCTTCTACCCTGGCTTTCCTGTCCACCTATAGACCACCTACTTCTGATGCTTTACCGACTCAACTTCTACAATGTAGCTTCGAAGTGGTGTGCGTAGAAACTTATGTAGTAGGCAATGTTTCTTACTTATATCCTTATCGCAAACCTGACAACTCTATTCTAAAACTGCCACCCTATGCACTATAATATTCTCTCTACATCTCGCTTCCATTCATGGCATATTCCTATTACTTCTCTTACCTGTTTGGCTCCGGCTTTCCTCTCCCATTATAAACCACCTTCCTACATGTTCCATTGACTTACCTTTCACGATGTAGCTCCGCACTTTGGTGCGTATGACCTCAAGTAGCAGACTATGTTTCCCACTTAGATCATATCGCAAAGCTGACATAATAGCTTCTTCCTCATAGTTAAGCGGACTCCCAATGTCGCAGTTTTCTGCCGTCTTTTTGATTTGTTTGCCGCAGTGTAAAAGTCCCTGTCTCTTTCCGCTGTTCCAGGTCCCTTATGACTGGCGTTGCAATCATATTCTCGCTACAGCTGTAGTATATAAATTCCATTCTCATAAAAACATTGACCCACCGTCTCACTCCTTCACACAGCTGATTCTATAGCATCCGTTTGCTTAACATTTTACGTTATTATTTTAATGGGTCTCAAACCCAGCGCAGTAAAGCCACTGGCTCCCACAAATGTTCAAACGATGGGCCCTACCACTGTCAGCCCATCGCTTAACCCATATCTTAAGCGCATTTTAAAATTACTATGTTCTTCTGCTTCCCCTAACTCGTTTACGAGTTAACGCCTTCTACTCCAGGATCCTACACAGGACAGCTTTTGCGTACGCTAGTTCACTTCGGACAGCATTTGTCTCTCACATTCAGCAAATACCGGGGCTCTTGCTTGCACACAAACTACGGATATGATATATAACATATCTGGTCATTCCTTTGTTTTTAACCAGCACAACGTTGCCATAAATTTTATTTTTATACGGTAACATAGTCCTGTTCAATTTCCTTGTCAGTTTGTTCGGTCCGTTTTTCTTTTTACCCTTGTTCTAAAAGAAAACATTACCTGCACGCGAAACCTCAGCGGACATACTTGCAATGCTCAACTGGACACGGCATCAACACAGTACAAAGAAAGCACTCATACTTCTCAATCCCGATACCCTAAAAGAACCCAGAAAACAAATCAAATCAATACAAGTCACCTGAGTTATTTGACTTCAACAGTTCCAACCGCCTGCTGTCGACACCGAAGGAGACTACACAAATATGGGAAACAAATTGGCGAAACGTGCCTGCGAATATACGCGAAGCTAATCGGTCAGCTGCAATCTGGTTAATGTCATGTCGCCAATTACCAGTGTTCCAGGACGTGGTAAGTTTACGTCTGGCAAGCGTTTTCTCTACAAAAAGCCACAAACGTCTCTTTAACAGCACTGCGACGTGGCGGATAAAGCGCGCCACTCAATAAAGTCACCGCTCTAATCGCACGTTGGCAAGTTGACTGATATCACTTTTACAAATTCTGTGCATATATCTGCTTTCGTACGAACACGCATACACATTTCATCAGTTACATGCCACCATTATTAATTTTTTTAGCTTTTCCTCCTGCGTCACTCAACTGACGCCCTGTGCACACAACCTCCCCGGACTAGTTCCCCACCAACATACTCCACATTAGTTAGCTGGGTCTTATCGCTACATCTCGCATTCTGTGGACATAGACCTCGTACAACCTTTAGGCCATACGGGCCCACACCACTGACTTTATCTGTACTACTCCCGCTCTTGATGCTGCAAATCATGCTACCATGTACAACATTACAATATGATGATCATGCACAGAGGGCGTGCCTCGCTTTGTCCAGAATGAAATATTAATTTATTTATTTACTGTCTGGCAAAACAGAGCAAGTAAGTCACAGACAGAAGCAAAACGACTGATATTCCGAAGTGATTCCTTCGCCACGGCGACGAGCTCGGCCGCTCACTTACCAGGTGACACGATCCAAATAACTAAGCAAGTATGTCACTGGCAAACAAAAGCTAAAGGTGGCCTGTCAAGTACCGGACATTACTGTCCAAAGTACCGCACTCTGGTCGTTTCATCCAAGCCAAGGCACGGTTGTGGAGTATTGTAAGCGGCATATTTGCTTGTGGGGCACAATTGATACAAAAGCTCCCGTGTCTAACCAAGAAAGGAAGTCAAGAGGTTAACTACGGCACTAACCAAATAGTAAGCAAAATACAACACTTACATACCTCGACAAATACTTGATCACCTCTGATAAAACCGGCATTCATCAAGTCCAATCGGACGGTAACTAGTAGTTGCCACGCTAAGGTAGCGACACACGATACATAGTCCACGATAGAACTATGTCCCGTAATTTATTAGCTCTGTCAAACCTAGGCTTATTCGTTTGCTATACAGTGTGGGAAACGGAAGCCGATGGGTTAAGCCCTTGGGTTGGCTTGTCTCAGTCAAGCAGTGGGGTGGAAGTAACACAAAAGTGCGTATTGCTGGGGCGGGTGGATGCTTCCAATCTGTGGTAGGTGTGCGGGATGGTCAGGACGGGTGGCACAGTGTAAGCTAACGAGCTGCACAGTGAGAAGTAAAGTGAATCCATGGAAAGATCGGTATGCGTTCACATGGTGCATAATCGGTAAGCCGGCACTCATCCGTTAAGGCAGGCGTCGGCTTTGGTCATTTAACCGGAGAGCCCGACGTGCGGCTGGCTAATTACATGATGGCTGCGTTGGTAAGCATGTAACCAATACATATAAATTGGGTGAGCGGATGAATAAGAGCATGTTGCCCAGCTTGTGGATTACATAACATATAGGTTGGGATGGCAAGTAAACCTGGGGCTTAGGGTGGGTAAACAAACAACGGGTGGTAATCCAAAGTGCGTGCCTCGTCCAGCTTACGAATTGCGTGGTAAGTTTATTGCTAACAGTTTGCAGCTACGCCCTGGGGAAGGTCATCTTAACTTTCATTTGGTAGACGATATCACCTTCCTCCGTGACTGCTTCCAAGCTTGCCAAGCTGCACTAAATAGCTTAGCATCGGCTGTTTACTGCTTCGGGATTTGCTTTGCTTCACCGGCTTGCAAAGCTTTCCTCCATGATTTGCGTGGTTTACATTATGCGCTGACATTTGGTGGGACGCCGCTGGACGTATTCCAAATGTTCAACTACTTGGGTAGTTGTATAAGCGCTTTTGGGATCGTAGATGATAGGGGATACCTTATAGCAACAGCCCGAGTCGACTTTAATATCCTTCGCCACCTATGCTGCCGGCGCGACTTTATTGTCGCACTGAAGGTTACAGTGGGCAAACCAGTAGTACGTTTGATGTTACTGCTGATTGCAAATCCTGACCAGTTAGATTAACCGCCATTGAGGCGAAGTACGTTCGATACTGTAACTTTACAGTTTGGCTCACAGCTGGTGAAAACACCGTCTAAGCAGCGAGCAAGTACGACCTCTTGGTTACAGCGCAGGATTAAAAACTGAACGGTGCAGCGCCGCCATTTCACGCACCAGGCCCCGTTACTTTAAACTAGTTTTATGCATGCCAGGCCACCGACACGCGCGACATGCTTTGGTTGCTCGCCGGGGTGGATAAAAGAAGAGGAGTAATGGTCAATGGATGACTCGGTCGAGGGGAAAGTATGCCCTTACTTCGAAGCTGGCCTTGGGTGGTGTGTCAATCTCCCTAGCTGTGGTCAGAAAGATGACGAACACGTTTGGTTGGATACACTAGCTGACAAGGATAGGAGCGGTTCCAAGTGGCGTTCGTGCTGTGGGTTTCTTGGTCCCTCACCATTCCCCGTAGCCACCCCTCCAAACACGAGCAAATTTAAACAAATAAATAAATATTTATTCACGACGAAGCGAGGAACGCCCTCTGGGCATGATCAGCATATTGCAGCATTGTACATTATAGCATGATTAGCAGAACCAAGAGCGGGTGTGGTACAGTTGGAGTCAATAGTGTGGGCTCATATGGCTCAAAGGTTGTGTGATGTCTGCGTCCACAGGGTGTGAGATGTAGAGATATCAACTCACCAATGTGGAGTATGTTGATGTGGAACTAGTCCGATGAGTTGTGCGCACATTGCGGGTCAGTTGAGTGAAGCAGAGGAAAAAGCTGCAAAAGTATTTAAGAATGGTGGCATGTAACTTATCAAGTATGTATGCGGGCTCTTGCGATAGCACATATAGGCACAGAATTTGTAAATGTGGTATCGGTCAACTTGCCAATGTGTGATTAGGGCAGTGCCTTTATTGAGTAGCGAGACACATCCGCCACGTCGCAGTGTTGTTAAACAAGCATTTGTGGCTTTTTGTAGGGAAAGGCTTGCCAGACGGAGACCACCACGTCCTGGAACAATGCCTACTGGTGAGAATATTGGAAAGATTGCACCTGACTGATTACCCACACGAATACCCGCAGTTGGGTGTCGCCAGTTTGTTTCCCATGTTAGTGTAGTCTCCTTCGGAGTCGACCGCAAGTGGTTGGAGCTGTTGAATTCGGACGACTCAGGTGACTTGTACTGCTTTAGTTAGTTTTCTGGGTTCCTTTAGTGTGTCCGGATTGCGAAGTACGGGTGAGTTATTTGTTCTTTACTGATTGCGTGTCCAGGGGATCGTTGCAGGTATGCTTTCAGAGGTGTTCTGTGCAGGTATTGTTAACCACTGGATTGGCAGCCTAACCTGCTTATAGATAATAATTTTCTTTCTGGTAATTAGCCGGCCGTTAGTATTCCGGAACGATGCTCATCCGTTTCTTGTGGCACAACTCACATGCAATTTCTACACTCTTAATTATTTCTTTTATGTATTGCGGCAAAGTTTAACTCCTCCAGCAAACGTGTATATTGAGCAAGACGGTGGCTGCTCATTATAGCCCAAAATTCCCCAAAAGTACTGGATAGGACGTAACTGACGGAAACGCAAATTTTCCATGCATACATATCAATGGAATGTAAATAAGCGATTACGTCACGCGTAAATGCTAGGATGCCAGTAAGGAATGTTGTACACGCACTAGGCTACTAGACAGCTTCTACTCAGTCTACGTCAGATGGCCTCAGTGTACCCTTTAAGAAGATCTAATCAGCGGCAGCCGGTTCCGAATTTTTCTGTCATCGATGTCTCACCCGGGACAGACACAAACCGCCTGAGCCTACAGAGAGACTAGGGTTGGTTAGTGCTACACCACACATCCCCACCTACACGCCCATTGTCCAATGTAAAACCTAAGGAATAAAATCGGGAGGCGTGCAGATGGAAACAAAGTTTCATTAAGGAATCTGACCTACACTCCTTCACAGACAATTACATGCGAGCTGTAGTTGGAAATCAAGGGCACACAAGGCGTTCGTTGGAACTAAGCCCGCTCCAAACAAGAACCACGTGGAAGGTATCACACTTCGAGCCCAACACGGTCCGGAGGACCGTGCACCCAGGCAACTCCAGCAATGACCCGCTGTCTCCAGCTACCGAAATATGCGACGTGATGGGTAATAAAAAGGTGGGCCCCTTGGCCACATGTACAGCAGGCGCAACCACACCGAGGCTGTCAAGCTACAGCCCATCATCTGGATTGACGACATCAATTATAATTATTCGGATAAGATATAAGAATATGCCAAGTTAGCTCTTTGCTAAGTAAGCAACAATAGGTTGGTTATCAAAACATCCGGCATCATGTATTCTTTTACTTGTCCCAAAGTCAAAAATGTTAACAGGTAACCACATTAGACGCAAGCAACGTGTGCAAGTTTATAGAATATTAATTAATTGGACGTTCACAGGAGGTAAAAAGGCAATAGGAAAAGCCAGCAAGAAAGAATGTCAGCACGCAAGCACGCGGTTGGTTAATCAAATTCAGTATAGGTATCGACATTACTGAGACACATTAACCACTGTGTATACAGTGGAGTATTATTCAAGGCACCAAGTGATTTCGATGGTTATCCCATGACTGCATGGGCCCGGTCCACCCGGTTATTCCAGGAGACTTGTAGGATCATTTGACATGTTTTGGCCTAAAATTCGCAAATATTTCTTCACTAACTATCCCTTATGACCGCTTTCAGCTTTATATATATATATTAGTAACGGTATGTCAACCATACCAATGAGCTATAGGAATCTGTCGCTGATAATAAAGCAATGTGTGTTAACAATTTAGCTTTGGGACGTAAAACTCATTTGGGTCTGTGTTGTTTGGGCATAAGTGACTCTGCTTTTAGGGGTTAAGGCTGCATCAACAGCACGTACGTTGTGCTTAATATGTTAATACACCTGTTTGGCACCAGTTCTGTTTTTCGCGCTAGTTCACACCAATTTTAATATCAAGCTCATTAGCGCATTGCAAGTACCTTCGTCGCAAGCGACTCCGCAATCCGAATTTTCAAAGGTGGCGCGCGCAACCACCAACACATCAAAACTATGAAGCCCTGGCGAAGTAAGGTCATTCACCTCAGCATACTCAAGAGAAGCTAACCTTTATGCCAGGCATATTGGTTCGCTAACTACCGCTTGAACACTAAGGTAAAATTTCTGAATACTTAGGACCGATAAATTTGTTAGTCCCATACGGGTGTTTGCAAAATATTGATTAAATTCAAGTTGATTAAATAGCGGACAAGCTGCTTATGAGCAACGTTGCTTGCCCGTTTGACCACAGAAAAATAGAACATCGTGCCGACTGGGCAGCAATTACAGCACCAGTTGAGGTTGCAATGATAAAGTTCACCACGAATTCCTTATTGCGGTTAGAAGCCCGTTAGCGGTCATTATAATGTTGGATCTACTTGGCTGATGAAAATAACTACATAAGTAAATGAACTGTATGCTCCTGCAAAACGAGACGCGCCTAGGTAGGCGTGATCAGGTTACACGTACAACTGAATGTCGGGGAAGGTATAAACAATGGTGCAAGTTAGCCAGGAACATTAAAGCTGTGAGTTCATACATGTATGTAGGAGCGCATGTGCTTATATGTTATACGAGGTTGCTAATGTGCCACTGCAATTGCCATTGCTCGCGTGGATAGTGTGAGAAGGGTTGTGTGACGCCTGTGGTGGGAGTGTGGTTTGTTGGGGAATCATTGGGACGTGATTTTAATTGGAGGCGAGTACCACCCGCCTCGTTACAGTGCTGTTAAACAGACACCAGTAACTTTTTATAGGGTGGACGCTTGCCAAGCAAAAATCCACCAAGTCTAAATCACGGTCGCTAAACATTTCCTTGAACACTCTCAACCCGAACCAACCAGCTGGTACCCCAAGGAATTCATAGTTTCGTCGTACATTGAACAGCCAACGTGCTTACAAACCATAAGCGACCAATCGGATGCTTGGTAAGAGGAACCACAGGTTACATAACTATGAGTTTCTTCAGTTAGATTGTGATAATCAAGTGTTTTAAAGGATGTTTGAAGGCAGACACGGTTAATCCAGTCCGCTGGATAAAGGCAGCCAGATCCATTTGACCAGTGTTAGTAGACCAGGAAGAGGGTGGGTGAGTTGGTGGCCGGATACGATCCACTAATTTCTTTGTATGTTATTCGTTTTCAGAACAACCGACAGGGTAGATTCCTTGGTAAGTTTCTGTTGATAGGTGCACACCAATAAAGAGAAGCGAAGAAAAGGATAACAGCAGACCACCAAGGAAACCCATAACATCATGTGGTGGGTGTGTAAATGTCATCTACTGTGCAAGATGGTGAAATTGATACTTAAAGGGCACAGGAAATATTCGTGTTCTGCGACCATCTAAATACCTAGGCGGACGGAGGTTTCCTAATAACTAGAAGCAGGAATAAGCGAATGAGTGATGACAAATAAAGGACGGTGGCAAGCGAAAGGTAACACGGAAATCTAAATGGAGAAGTCGGGAAATGGAATAAATTTTATGCACTAGTTGCCCTGAATTTACGTTTCAAGATTGTTGGTATTATAGCAAAGTAATAGAAATAACCGGCCAGTTGCCGCAACATGTTAGGTTATAGAAAAAGGGGGATAACAGAGCTTTGCAGCAGAAAGTCTAAACAACATTCTGCCGAGGAGCACTAGCAGTAGAAAGGTAGGTAAGATGTGTTCTGTAGTTAAGGACACAACGGCGCTTAGAGCTCAATATTCTCGAAGCAGTCAAATGGTAGGCGAAGCCAATCATGCTGCGTTAATCAAAGGCCACATGCTTAGGTTTGTAAGTCAGGGTGAGACAAGGTCAAAAACTGAGTAAGCAAGCAGGTTAGTATAGGCTCAGCATGATAGTGGTAAGATAGGTTCTGTGAAAGAGAATTAGCTCGGTTAAATTTAACAAAGTGTCACTACTAGTGGATCTGCCTTAACGCATGCTTTTAAGACTCAATACATAGATACCATCTGGTCCCGCTTGAATTTTAATGCCGGAGGCTATTATCTCGTGGATTTCTTACCGGAGCAATGACTTCATCCCCTTGTACAAGAAAGTAATCTACCCATTGGGCCGTGCCTTCCGTTGCATAAGAAAAAGAGGTTCCCAGCGTAATATCTGTCACATATTGTACCCCAGCTTGTATCGCGCAAATAGAGTTAGGTAGGCTGTTCCCATTGATTGGTATCGCGACTCTGCTTTTTCGTCTTCTCTCGGCCTTTTCCTCTCTTTCCCATTACTCTGAGGTCGTGAACTTCTTAGAGATCCCGGATTAAACTGAGGAACTGCCTCCGTTTGAATTGGGAAGAAATAACCAACAAGGACCTACCTGGACCATGGTTTCACACCAAAACCAACCATCTGCATCCAACTCCCCAACCGCAGATGGTCAGTGAATGTAGCTGGACACGAATTCTTCAAGCTCCAGAAAATATGCATAATCAGGGAAGATGAGATCCCGTACACCGGAACTTCTACTTACCTGCAAAATCATCCTTTCTACACGACTGGCCTCAACGTTCATGTTGAGTTCTGACTGCGCCATTTGTTTAGCCAACCGAGGAGTCATACTATTTCAAATAACGGACTAAACAATTGGCTCATAAGAAGCCTTGCTAGTTGTACATGTTCGTGCAAAGTACTTGACGACAGGCTTTCCGGAAGTGGTGAGTTTTTGCCTGGCAAACGTTCTCCCTAGAAAAAGCAACAAAATTCCATTTCTCAACACTGTGACGTGGCTGCTCTGATTCGCCACAAAATAAGGTCACTTCCCACTATTACGCTCCGGAATATCCACTTGTCATTTTTCAATATTTTACTGACACGCACATCAAAGCTACTCCCAGCCCTTACATACTGTCCTTACTTCATCTATTGTATTTTTGTCTTTACTTAAGCACGTATGAAATCAGGTTCCGGCACCCCACTGATGGCTTTGCCCCTCATGAGGGCTTCGTCTGTTTCTGCAACTTATACAACTTTTGGCCACAGCCAATTACGTGCGTCTTAACCTGGCAGTTGCGCAACCAAATTGCTCGTAACTTTTGATCGGGCTGAAGTGCTGTGCCTCGATGAATTGGAGCATAAAATAATTATTTTTTATATATTGTCTAAGCAAGGTAAGGAAACAGCAAAGACAGGTAAGGCGAGGCGAGACGAAGGCACCGGACAGACCACAACCAGACCACGTGAGGTGAGAGTTGGATAAGTGGCTCGGACAACTAAGCGCATTAGCGCATTTAAATGGCATAACGGGAAAATGAAAACCCACAATCAACTCTCGGGAAAATGAAAGGGTAAATGCTAGTTCCAAACAAGTGTCCGTATACCACAGTCGCTTAGCAGCTGCAGGATGCTAGAGGGCCAGCTCAGGAAAGACTGGATTAGGCAGAAATCAGAGACTATCCGGCCCTGCAGAAGTAATGGTTAAATTTAAAGCCGCAAGCAGTGATAGAGAAAATAAAATTTGAGGTAAGTTTTCTTAAAAGCTTTATACGGTGGTCAAGGCAACGAAAGGTGTGAAGAATCCGGTGTTACCTAACTAATCCAAGGTGGCATGCGTAGGTTTATAAGGGCAGTGTGACACAATAGCAAGAACAGCGTATGCAGGCTGGGTAGCGTAGGCTCAGGATGATTGGGCTTACATAGGTAGTATGAACAAGGATTAGCCCGGCGAGGGTTAGAAAAACTACCACAGTGAATCTGCTGTATCCAGCATTTTAAGCCTTAATGTTTTAAACGAGATAAAGAAACAGGAAAGCCAGATGAGACAACGCGAGACCAACACATCAGACAGACAACAAGCAAGGCAGCAATTGGAAGGAACTATGCGACCCATCGGAAGTGGGGGTGATATTTGAAGACGCAAACAGAACTTCAAGACACAAAATCGGCAACAAAGATTGGGAAAACGACATACTGTGGTAAGAGAAATGTAAGGTGTGATGAATACGGCGTTACTCAGCCATACCGAGGCATGATGCGTAGACCATAAGGTCTGGGTGATGCGGGCTCTAGAAAATGTACTCAGGCAGGATAGCATAGTCTCAAAATAATAGGGCTTAGATAGGTAGTATGAAAGCAAGTTTGCCTGGTTAAGGTAAGAAAATATTACCGCGGGTGAATTTACTGGATCCCAGATTCCTTTGTCTTAATAGACTGAGCGAGGCAAGAAGACAGCAAAGAGAGGTAATGCAATGCGAGACAAACGCATCAGGCAAACAACAAACAGGCCAGGTGAGTTCAGGGTGCCATAAGTGGCTTAAACAAATACGCTTATTATTGCAGTAAAATGACAGTATGGGAAAAAGTACAGAGGAAAAACAATCAAGGCAAGAGACAATAGGAGCAGTGGAAGTGCCAAACTTGTTTCAGTATACCTCAGTCACCTAGCAGCTGGCAGAAGATAGATGAGCCAGCTCAGACGATGCTGGATTAGGTAGAACGAACAGACTGTTTGGTCCGGCAGAAGTGAGGGTGATATTTAAAGAGACAAGCACAGCCTCAGGACACGCAATCAAAAAAGCAGGTTTAAGAAAAGTCTCATACGTAGGACAAGAATACGAAAGGTGGGTTGCATCAGACGTTACTGATCATTTGCAAGGCGGCATGCCTAGGTTCAAAAGGTCATGGCGAGGCGAGATCAAGGACTGACTAGTCAGTCAGCTTAGCCTAGGTTCAGCATAATAGGGCTAAGATAGGTTCTGTGAAAGTGAAATAGCCTGGTTAATACCACGTTGGAACTGCTGTAACGCAGGCTTTTAAGCCTCTGTTGTCCAAGCGGGGTAAGGAAACATCAGAGAGTTGAGGCAATGCGAGACAAACTCATCAAACAGACAACAAGCAAGCCTAGTGAGGGTAGAGTGGGTTAAGTTGCTCAGGCAACTAGGGGTATTATTGCATTGAAACGGCTTTAGAATAAAGTGTGGAAAACCACAATCAATGCAGGAAAGGTAAAAGGATCAGTGGAAGTACTATTCATGAGACAGTGTACCTCAGTCGCCTAGCAGACGCCAGGAAGTTGGCAAGCAAGCTCATACGGGACAGGATTAAGCAAGATGCAAAGATTATCTGACCCTGCATAAGTGAGTTGTTCCGGCTAACTAAGTCCGTTTTGCTTTGTTCTCAATCTTTCAGGCTTTTAAAGGCGTTAGTTGTCTCTAGAGTATATTTTTCCACGATTTTCACTTCTCTTTTTCGTTATACTTACAGGTTTGCTGCTGCTAGCTTTTCTGCTATCACTTTTTTTGGACATGGTTATTGAACGTTGTTTGGTTATAGCAATGAAACTGGTAGCTCAGGTTGTTCAGATGGCTGTTGAACTGTGCGCTGTGCTTGGCAATTTTGTTACAAACGTTTCACCAATCCAGGTGACATCATCCGTGCGTAGTGGATTGGCATGCAATAGCGTAGAGTAGCGTAGAGGAGCCCCGGTGAGAGTGTTTTAACGTCACTCTCAAGGAGTTGAGACCAGTAAGGTATACTCTGGCGAAGTCTACAACTATCGGCAAGCACGCTTCTGGAGCAACTATACCGTGCACCGTTAACCTAACGGGCATCTTTTCTCTGAGTTCCCAAGCGGCCGAGCTTCAAAAGGAGGTTATGAAGAGCAGAATTCTCTTCAACACACTAGAAACTTTTACTGATAGACTGGCAGCCATAGCGAGTAGGATCCACTTCAAGGACCGTATGGAGGTTAAGCAAGCGGTGTTAGCTGGGATGTTCCTTATTATGATTTGCACCGAAATGAGGCATGGGTCAAAATGTCTCAAAGAACTAGCGGTGTATAACGTTCCAGACCGCCTAAAACTGCACACCGTTAGCAAAATGCTGATAAAGGTGTGCGGCTTGGTACACAACCTTCTGAGTTGTAAAAGGCTAAGAAAATGGATCACGATAAACCAAAGTCCCCTTTTTGTCAAGTACGATAATTAGAGGTCGGCTATAATGTTTATCTCCTAGCAAAGCGAAGTTAGAACTTGCACGACGTTTGTTGGCTTAAAGTTAGTACCAGCTAAAATGGCTTTGCAACGCCAATACGATATCCTAGGAGTGCTTTCCGCACAGACCGGGTGTCTTAAGGCAAATTGTGACAAATCTCCGGCGCCTGGGCACCTAAGTGGCTCACCTACTGTGTATTTTAAAATTTCGTTTAATATGGACACTGGATTGCTTGATTCCTTGGACAAATCCGTAAACTCTAGGAGCAGTACTATTCATAAAACGACATCATACATGGATCAACGCAGCCAATCGGCTAACAATGTAGCAAACGCCTCGGTTAATACTAAGTCTTTGGCTGCTGCTACAACTGGACCCCTATTCCGGAAGGGACAAGGGTTGAGGAAATCCAAATGCAATCTTTAACTAGCCCAGTTACCTCAGACTTGTTAGGAAAATTCTGCGACAAGCGAATCGAGCCCAGCATAACATAAACTCAGAGAAAGGAGCCGCCTACTTCACCAGCCAAAAGACCCCGTGTATGGGCTACACAACCGAGTTCATCTGAGCAGCCGGGGTCATCGACGCCAACTAGGATAATAAGAAAAGCAGAGCTCCTTACACCACATACCGGTGCTTGCGGGAATGGAGCGCGTAGCATACCAGTGTCCAAGGTGCCGGACGGTATATCGGTGGACGCATTTAGGTGTGCAATCATTGCGGTTAATGGCATTGCAGGGAATTCACTGAAGGTTCAAAGACTGAGAAGCTTGTACCCAAATTTGCGGCTCCCATCAAACTGAAGGTAAAGCATGAGGAAGTGTTGCTTACTCTCATAGCTAAACGTGCACAAGTTTGAAACGCAACAATGCAGAGTCAGCACATTTTTGGGCCGCTAAAAAGCATCATAAGCTGGGCTACGACAAATTCTAACACTGAACCAAGCTATAGTCAACAAGCGCCCAGCGCATCCAACAAAAAACGACAAGCAACCTATAACCTCTTAGGCAGCACCGTGGCTAGAACTACGAAGCCTCCTAATGCTAAACGGCGTTGTGGAGGGAAGGCACCTAAACTCTCACCTACGATGGTTATGTCCTCTACATATGCCTAAAATATATCACAATCCGTAGCCAAGCAGTCGCCGCAACCTGAGTTCGATAATGTGGAATTCTGGACAAGTTCATATCAGGTTCCGGATAGATAATCGACGGGAAAGTTTAGCAGCACAACCGTTAACGTTAACCGTGTTGCGGAAAAATGGGTACAACCTGAGAGGATGGCCAAAAGGGTCAGCAAATTCCAGCCTCAAGCAAACTGAGAGCAGATGACAGTAGAAGCTTGAGCAGTATAACGTTGAATTGTGAACCACTCAGCAATGCTACCAATTTAAGCCAATTGTATTCCGGCCCACCAAGACGGACTCTACTGTACCATACCCCAGATGCTAGTGAGACGGCATCGCGTACCACCACCGCAACCAGTTCACCTACGGCGGGCACTACATATGGGAATCTACACAGTTCTGCTCAACTTCATGCGCACCCAGGTTGCAGCGCACCTGCTACACCCTTCAGGCTTATGCCGGCGGTCCAGGTACCTAGACCAAATAGTCCACTTCTTCCTACCCTTCAACCTGCGCAATTTATAGACCAGGTGGGGATGAGCCGCGACAGTTGCATCCCGGTACCGAACATCTCGTCACCCAACTACCCACTGCAATTTCTTCTTACCCACTTCCTACGACTACTACAGGTAGCGACATAGATATCAACAGTTTCATTTCGGCCTTCGTAATGCTAGTGGACCCCAGTTGCTTTCTCAGTCCCAATTAAAATGATAGGTCTCTAAACAATAGAATGCATATCCTGCGTCCTCTGTCTCTCCTCGCCGGCCCTGATGCAAGCTTTGTCACGGAGACATGGTTTTCCCCTTCTGCTTCATAGGTGGTTTACTCCCATCCTGACTATCAGCTATTTATTCAATCTAGTGTACCTAAACAAAGGAGCACGTAAGCCAGTTATGTTAAAAATACATACTTAGCAAAATTTTCCGGAACCATTAACGCAGCTGAGCCGATGGGTACAGTATGGATAACAGCTGATGTCCTGGAATCGCGGACGCTATTTGGGCGTCTTTATGGACCTTTCGATACCGGTACAGAGGGTGACAACGCACTTATGGCTACTTTTGCGCATCCAGCAAATCTTTCGTACGAATACAAACGGTTCTCAGAATTTACAACCTACCTGAGGTAAACTGGTTCCCACCCGTTGCAACGCTGCAGTATGCAGGCCTACTAGCAAGTATCAATTTAAAAGGCTCGACGCAACATGTATCTGCTCCAACCAGAGAGGAACATATTCTTGCCTTAATATTTACTCTCGGCATCCCGTCAACGCGAATGTCAGCCAGCCGGGAGTTTCCGGGTAGTGATCACAGATTAGTGCATTGCTCCGTCTACTTAAAGCGACATAATGCCTACCCAACTGAAACAGATGCAGTCGTAGTATACCGCCCAACGTACACCTTTACATAGACAACCTTTGTTTTACTTGGTAGACCAGGAACTTGGGATGCATGCCTTATACCTGCTTCTGAGTATCTGTCGGCTAAGCTGTTTTATTAGGAAATACTTTATTGTTGCGACTCGCTGGCTCCCGTGTAGCGTGTAATAAGACAACCATCTAAAGTATAACCCAACCTAACCTGCACAACCGAATGCGTCAGGTTGAACGTTCCTACAACAAAACCTTCAAGTTTGCACACATCCTGAGAGCGGTTGAGATTGCAATCAGCTTTCGGTCAGGTCTAAGCAGCAGCAAACCAATCAAGCAATAGCCGCACTAAGTAGTGCACACAAAACTAAGAATCTCAGCTGGCTCTTGCGCTCTTGGACAACTAACTATGGACGACAGATATCTGCCCTAAAGTTTAGTCCCAACGACACTTTCAATAACGCAAGAATTTTATGTGCCTTCTGCGGCTTACACTTTGAAGAATCGCAGTGTCTCCAAATAGGTTCAACCTTTCAGGCTTCGCAAGTGTTCGGTATCCTGTCCGTGTCCGCTGCACAGTTTGACATATATCCTGTCTGTTCTGCGATTCCAAGCATTGTCATCCTCGAACACTAGTAAAGGCACAATACCGCCCAGACTACAAAGGAAGGCTGCCGAATATATCCCTATGTTTCTTTTGAAACTCTTTACTTTATCAGTGCAGTTTGGTCAATACCTGACCGCTTGGAAACATGCTATCATAAGGCCACGGCATAAGGGTGGAAGCCTACAGGAAGTTGGTAACCATCACTCTACTAACCACACTTTTATTATCTCTTGAGCGATGGATAAGTTGATTCAAAGGCCCTAATGAGTTACGCTTATGCAGAGACGTTGCCACTTCTGGTTCGGTTGACCTAACTGACTGTTCAAATGCCTTCGGAGACCTCGTTAAATTTTACACCCTTTAACAATAAAACCGTCCTCACCCTTACCTGAGACGTTATTACTCTATGCTCTACATACCAAACACTCTGTTCCCCTCATCCCGAGACTTTCCTTGACATGCTATCTGACTTTTCATATAGACGCTGCCATCCCTAAAGCTTCTTATCTTTTGACACACATTACTGCATATCACTACATATTTCACTCTTTGAGCTAAAATTCTAATCTCGTCTCAGTGGTCTCTTTGCTTCCGACTATTGTGACCCTAATGATCAGGGACGGGCAGACATATCGGTCTGCTCACATCTCCCTGAAAACATAATTGGCTTTTCCAATTCTCCTCAATAGAGCGCTTCCCATTCGCACTCTGCATTACTTTTTCTATTAGACGGATATTCCTTCGGACCTGGCTCTAATCTACCCTCGGCTGACCAGCCCCCGTTTCTGACTGCTTCCCGACATCTGAGTCATTCTTACACTAGCTCTGCATTCCAAACACACTGTTCCCCTCATCCCGAGACCTTTCCCTGACATGCTATCTGGCTTTCCATATAGCCGCTGTCGTCCCGATAACTTCTTATCTTATGGCACTCATTACTGTTATTCGCACCTTAAGTTGGCGGCCTATCTTCAACTTGCTGGCTTATCCGGACTCGTCTGAACGGTCTACTACTTTCTGACCCACCTCGGACTTCCGAGATCTAAGTGACTTAGGCTCTGCCGACGTAACTACCTGTAACCCTCAACTGAAATGAATCGTTGGCCAAGATTCATTCTTACTACCATACCCGCATTCTTCCTGTATATGTCTATTGTGTCCCTTCTCTCCCTTAGTACTTAGACCTACATTCAACTGATTTCACTCTTTGAGCTGATACTCTAATCTCGTCTCAGTGGTCTCGTTGCATCCGACTACTGTGACCCATTATATGATATGACTCCCTCAATCAACTCACTGTATGCTTGCATTCTTCTTGGCGGTTGTCCTTTCTTAATTCGACCTTCTTAGCTCTCGTCTGGCGATCTTCCTTACCTCATCCGGTCAGTGCACAGCTGCTCCTTGCTAGATGCACAGCTGTCACTCGTCTGTGACAGCTAATTATTGTAGTACCGCCCTCTCACCGGCTTCTCCATGCTCAGGCTTCCCTACTTTTATTACATTAGCACCAGGGCAAGATTTCATCATCTGCGCGTCGCCGCGTCTTCGCCTTTTATGCTCCGTACTACTTAACAACCATATCGTATGCTTGCGATTCATCCGTTCGCTCTCTTCTCTTCATAACACCTTTCTTAATTCTTTTCTGTGAAGCAAACATAATTCATTTGGCCTGCGCACAGCTGCTCCATTGACTCACCCTTCTAAACGTTTATTTATCCATTGCTTGCTGCAACATTTGTTACGCCAGCTCATATAGGATTCCAGACCTTGCACTGGCATTTTCCAGCCAAGTCTACCTTAATACTAAAATCTAAGCACCATAACAAGACTCAGTATCTGCGCCCCTCTGACTCATATGCTGCGATGTCCCCAGCAGGCTTACTTTATGCATGCACTCCGACTGTTTGATGTCCTTCCATATAAACTTTTCAGCTTTCTCTAGCACTCTTACCAAATCTTCAAGTCGATGCTCAGCCGTTACTTAGACTTTCTACTCTAGACGTTCGCATATTTCTTAATTGTTTTAACGTCTTCGACTGTTTCACCTGTAAGCGTCCAGCTATTTTACTAGCTTTCCAAGGCTCTTTCCAAAGTAGTAATATCCCAGTACCATAGCACAAATTAAGAACTTATACACCGCCGTGGTTCAGCATTATATGATACGACTCCCTCAGTCATTCTACTTGACTGTTGTCCTTTCTTTATCCGACCTTCTTAGCTCTTGTCTGGCGACCTTCTTTACCTTATCCGGTCAGTGCACAGCTGCTCCTTGCTAGATGCACAGCTGTCACTGGTCTATGACACTTAACTAATAATAGTTCAGCATTTTCACTGGCCTCTCGCGGCTCAGTCTTTCCTAGTTTTATTCCTTTAGCACTACAGCATGATCCTTTTATATGCGTATCGCCTATTTTTGCTCTAAACTAGTTAAGAGCCTTTACGTATGCCTGGGATTCATTCATTCGTTGTCGTTTCTTTATGAAGCCTTTCTTTGCTCTCTTCTGTCGTGCAGGCATATCCATGTATTCAGCGCAAGCCGCTGTTTTGCCTCACTCTTTTTGCTGTTCATTTATTCCTTACTTTATGTATTGTCTTAGACCTTATTACATGCAATCATACAACTCTCGGGCTATCATTAGCCGGCACTATCCAGCTTGGTATTATTATCTTAGCACCCTAGCTGCTGAGGTTAGGCCTCACTGATCCGATACGCTAAGCAACCTTACTCTACGCTTGCATTTCGACTATTCCCTGCCTTTCCGTCAATTAATGTTACTTCCCTCCTCTCACTTGGTCAGCACGCAGACGCCCGTTAGCTTCATGTTTCTATGTGTTCATTTCTCTCCATTTTCTTAGCACCCTAGTATGACTTGTATCTCTGCGCGACGCTGCATATATATTTGTTTCGTACGTGCGCTTTCTTTAACTGATTTTAATACTTCCTTTCTATCGATCAATCCTTGCTCCTCTATTAAACTGCGTCCGTTTACACAGCAAAGGTTTCAACACTTACATTTGTAGGTTAGCTCTCATAGGCTTTTCCTGTTTCAATAGGCCATAGCACTATACTCCTAGTACCCTCATATCGTCTTTCTGTCTTAAGCACCCGATAATTTTTACTCAGCGCTTGAGTCCTATCTATCCGCTGACTTATTATCTCTTTCGATGTAGGCAGGTCACCAGCCGTCCATCCACCATTCTAACGCCGCTGGTACTTGAACTCTGCTTTCTATCTTTCCATGCAATAGTCGCATCATAGTAAACTGATACTGCGTTTTTGCTTAATGGCGCAACGCTCTGTATTCCTTGTAGATAGTAGCAACTAACTTATAGGGCCACTGCTTTCAAACCATTCAAAAGACACTTTCAGTACAATCATTGCTGCACATTGTACATCATTTGTCTCCACTCCAAATGTTATAACATAGGAAGTTAATAATGTTTATATCCACGCCTGTTGGTTGCGGTCTTGGTTGTCTCTCACCTTTCTTTTCTCCGAGGTCTGGAACTTCTTGGGGATCTGGGATAGTACCGAGAAACCGCTTTTGTCCGGGACAGAAAACAAATGAGGACCTATTAAGCACACGGCTGTGCAACAATCGGATACGACTGCACTCACTACCAGGACCCCTGTCCAGTGATGATAGCTTGACTCGAGAACTTCACACACCTGAAAAGAATACATACTCCTGAAAAATCCAGACGCAAGCAACTGACGTTTCGCTCACCTGGATACCCACAAAGACGATTCTTCGTGAAGCCCACATCCTCGTTTCGCCTCAGCCAATATGGCATCCTTGCCCAAGATACCTGATCAAATAACCTAGGAAACTGAAGGTCACTTGACTGCGGACATCTGAGTGTGAAATCAGTCGACAACCTGGTCTGCCAGTTTTATATTATTGCACCGACAAATTTCTGACAGTGTTCCAGGACGTGGCGGGTTTTCGCCTGGCAAGCGTTCTCCCTATAAAAAGCCACAAATGTCCGCTTAACAACAATGTGACGTGGCGGATGTGACTCGCCACGGAATAAAGTCACTGCCCTGAACTACTTACTGGCAAGTCGACCAGAAACACTATTCAGTATTGCCCTGTCACTTTCAATTACAAGTTACACCATGCATATATGTATCGTTTTCATTACATATGTAGTGCCCTGACGGTTTCCACTACGCACGCTAGAATTCAACGTGTTGTCATTCATTGATGATGCTATCCCGTGACTACTTACACAATTTCCGCAGACTGTACAACCTTTGGCTTACTGCCGACTACACTGATGGCATCGTGTTTGTTGCGAAGCAATATTGCATGTAAATATTGATCATGCCTTGCTTGGTGTGTCTCGGCAAATTCAAGAATAAACTATTTATGTATTTATTTATTTAAATAAATCAAAGCACGGATTGCTAAGTGCACGGCCTTGTGCAACTTTTCAGTTTGGCTTCCTCAATTTAGTCACCGAGGCTACCGACTATAGTCTTTCAGTAGTCATTCTTCACATTGATTTGCAGGAGGCAATTGACAGGGAACCACACATGTACCTGACGCATAAGGTAAAGTCTTACGAAGTAGACTGTCCTCCATAAGGTAGGCCGGGTTCCTATCTAACAGGAAGCACGCTACCTGTTCAGATTGTGCAAACTGTATTCACCACGACCTCTGTCCCCAATAGCGTGGTGCAGGGGAGCTTTCTTACCCCTTCCTCTTTTGCTGTATATCAATGATCTGTGCAGATGATTGCAGCACGGTCGCTCCTTCACCTTCACTGACGACGTACAAGTTGTATACGTCTTTTCCCCTGGTAATGAAATAACCGCAATTAATAGTAGCTGTGATGCTCTTATGGCACTTGCACAATGATGCGAAGGCTAGAAAATGACGTTTTTTGATCAAAAATCTAAGCTCCTGACCCACAAATTTTGTATACGTGTTGGGTCCTTAATAATAAACGACATCACTATCAAACAGAAGGCCTTGACAACAGGTCTCGTCTTACACTACTCTCTGAGTCTAAACATTTGCGGAACAACTTGCTTATCAAGTGGCAAGGGCAAGATGATTGTCTTTCCAGTACGCCGTTACATAAAAGCTGCGGATGCAATGCTAGAGCTTCATAAGAGCCACATCCGTTTAAAAGTGGAATATTGCCCTTCTAAATGCAGCAACCTAGGTAGGCTTCCGCTTTAAAAGGCTCAGCGGCGCAGTACGTAGTTGTTTACTTCATCAAAGCTGGCGCTGAGGTATCGACAAAGGTGCGAACACCTTAAAATTTAGCCGCATTGGCAAAGGCGCATTGTCCTTAAGCTGCGATTGTTACATAAACTAATTTGTAAAATGTTGCACAGTAATATTACCTGTCTAAAACTAAGGAGAGCATCGGAATCTAAACTCAGAAACTTGGGCCATAACATTACTCCGCTCAAGGCAAAGAAGAGACGGAGATCTCGATTCCAATTAGTTGTATACGTGAACACATGGAACAGCTTACCTTCCATACTAAGATAAATCAACGCAACTAAATAAATAGCTAATTCTCAAGTGTATCATAGCACACCAACTCAGGCAAGAATAAAATTTAAACGTAGATGTTTCCGCAACGGACATGTTGCCATGTATATAATCAACGCTGGCCGAAAGTAGTACAGGCTGCGGAGATTGAGAATTGAGCATATAAATAAAGTCGTCAATGCACGACGATAAGTTTGATTTGAGTACGCATAGTGCAAATACCAAGGCACTATAAGTGCAGGGAAAAAGATATATGCAGACAGAGAGTATGTTCTTCTTGTACTTGTCAAGCTGAAATTGAAATAGGAATCTAGTCGACTTGCAGGCATTCAGCAAGGAGATACAAAGATTCCTATTTGTTGACAATATACAACGCAACGTCTATGTCTGCAATTCCCAAAACCGCTTCTTCGAAACTGTTTTTACTGTAGCTTGAGGACTCCCTGTGTATGGTGCATGACATCTAAGCACCTTGAGCTCACATGTGACCACATCCCTTGTCGTTACCGTCTTAACACCTAAGAAAATTTGGCGGTATCCGTCGCACACATTTTCTAGGTTTTAGGAATAGAAATCCGCTTACGAAATGACCTTTGTCTTCAACGATCTCTTCTTGACCTGCTTGAGTTCTATTACGGACAAATCTTTCTTATGACTGCCCTATGTTAAGAGTGGACGCCACCAGAAAAGTAGCCTGTAAGGGATAACCTGTAAGGGATAACCACCATGCACTGTCTCCATCAATGACCTCTATGTGTTTATCTTATCCATTACCGCAAGTACAGCACCTGGGAGTTCCCAGTCGGATCAGTCGCACGCATCTTACAGGTGCTAAGTTAAGAATTCTGAAAGCAAAGATATTTAGCCATTTCTGATTAGTTCCTGACTTGCTTCATTTCCCTCACGGACATGTTGGTCCAAAGGCTGATTGGACCAACCAGTATCTAAAACCCTCCGGCATCTCTTCTTTAATCGGTACTTTGTCAATGTATGAAATATTCGACTAACAGTACAGCCTAGCCTACTGACAGGCTGGTTCGCAAATCCGTAGGCATTCCTCCTATAAAAGGATGCAGGACAATAACGAAACCACCGAGCAGGCAAACTTTAATGCTTACAGCTTACCTAAACTTAGATTTCACGTTTTCAGCTTTAACATTTATTACTTTCCAAATTCTCAGACATTTGTGGTAGCCTAGTAATGACATACTACAAGACCTAAGTCTTGTATAAGGTGTTAAAACCTATTGTTGTTGTCGATACACCTAATGTTAGCATAGTAATTGTCCAAAAGATCGCCTAAACGCCAGCCACAGTTGTATCGCTACGCACTTACGTAGGTGGCAGTTACTAATCGGCCATAAATTTTGGGTTTTGATTACGTTTGAATACTACCTACTTTACTCTGCCCTTTCCAAATGCAATCGGTATGCTTGGCACAAAATAATATATATTTCTTCCTTCTTGTCGATAAAAAGATCACATTAAATATACTAGGCCCAAGAATCAGCCATTTTGCTCTCCACTTATCCACTCTTGACCCCATATAGTAGCTTTATCTTTTATACATATGCCTGTCACTATTGGAAACACTGGTAGAGAGGCATCCTGAAAACCAGGCACTTCTTCATTCGCCTTTGCTAGTAAAACATTCGCATTCCCAGGTTTCATTTCCCCGGCACGAAAGCTAACTAGCGACATAGAGGCACTTGCCACATTGGCTGGACCTCCAGAAAATTTTGACCACTACTTAACCTTATCACGGCCGCTCGCGCGTTATTCAGCTTTTACCTGGCTGCAAAGCCTACCGTGATGTGTGAACAACATGCTGCACCTTTATTTGTTACTTACTGTCCTACTCTTGCTTTGCATTATCACTCGTTGCTTAAGGTGCCAGAACTGCTCTTGCCACGAAAACTACCAAGGAAATAGCTGGTGCGACATTATAGTAGTAGTTAATATTGCTAACTGGATGAACGCTGTTGACATGTGCTTCAGAACTTAAAATTGGAGAGAAATAGCCCGAACCTAACCAAAGTGCTGCGCGTGAGTGTGCATTAACCCATGGGGCAAAATAATCGCTCACGTTTCAGCAAGCACAACCCCCAAAAGTAGAGTTGGTAATGCCCCACCAAAGCAGACCAAAAGGAAGTTTAAGCCTCGAAGCATTTTGCTAAATTTTACTACATTTTCCAATACTAATTTCTTTATTATTAGTGGCGGGCTACACAAGCGCGCTGGTTTTGGAGACATAACCTCATGAATATAGCAAATGGGCGCTAAGTGATAAAGCTTGCGATACTTATCTAAGAAATACGTTCATCTATCAGGCCAGATCGTGTCATATGATCCTAAAGGTCTCTTGTATTATGCAGGTTGCCATGACTCATGTAGCCTTGATTTAAACTTTGCAATCACATAGAGGACTTAGAAATACTAAACGCTATATTCCTAGTGGTATATGCGGCATAGGATTCACCGAAAATGGTACCCTGAGATCATTTGACCAAAGGTTGATTCTAAGTTGTCCTAAAGTCCCTTACATATACAACGTTCTCTATTGAACTCCTGGCGTTTTCGACACAACATTATTGCCTATTTTTGCTATGCTGGTAAAGTTTGCTTTTCGGCCAACTACGTCGTACCTGACTATTGCGAGGTATTACGTGCTATATAGAGCATTTCTAGACAGCTATGCCTGGTTAGAATTTATATGCTCTTCTACACCTTCAATTTGATTTAATTATTCTTGCTAGCTGCTTGCAAAGCAGGAAATTTTCTGCAAAAGAAAAATAGCGTTATCAGTAGACAGCCATTCAATTGCGAATAACCCGTGAAATACTACACGAATTGCATTGCTTTTACTTTTAACATAATCAGCGTTGGACTTTGGTTTTGAGCAGTTAGGATTTGTACTATTTCCCGCATGATCATGGCATTGCAAAATGGTTTCTCCTTTATTCTGATGTTTACTCAGGTTGAAATTTACCGTAGAAGATTAAGTTTAACGCAAGAAACTTAGGTTTTATTTTTCGTTGTTGTATTTTTCTAGTGAAATACGTCGTTGTATTTCTATTAACAAAGGCGTTTTTTTCATTGGCATTTCTTGAAATTAATTTTTACCTCTTGATATTCATTCTAAGTCTGCCGCGAGGCTGGAGTAGACGAGACTGGATTATGCAGGAAGCCAAGGCTATGCTGCTCAGCAGCTAAGTGAGCAATAGTTGAGGACCCACGCCAGAGATAAACACACGAAGTCTGAGATAAATTTATGAGAAGCCGCATACTTCGGCAGAGAGGAAACGCGTGAAGAATCAGCCGTTACTGAGCTAATCCAAGTCGACCTGCATAGATTTATAAAGTTCAGGTGAAGTATGATCAAAAAAGAATAAATAAATAAATAAATGGTATTTTCTCTGTAATACGAGGCACACCTCTAAAGGCATGATCAAATATGCATAAAGCATAGCTTCTTTGGACTATTAAAACATTTCGTTTCAGTGAAAGCAAGAAATGAAAGGATGTAGTTTATATGAGCGAGCATATTGACAGATAATAGTCAGCTCAAGGGCCATGATGGCGCTGTGGCGCGCAAAAACTTTTGCGTCAAGAACCAAGTGGGGGTAAATTTGCCATGTAGTGATCCATGAGCACAGGAGCCCAAACAAGGTTAAGTGCGATCAATGACCATTACGAAACCGGGATGATCTGTATGCACTAAAGCATTCTTCATAGCAGAATTAGTTGCACAGGTTGGATGTAGGAGGCTGAGGACTGCGTCAGTGTGAAATGTATAGCTGTGACTTTATTTTGTGGCAAGTCACATCCGCCACGTTGCAGTGTTGTTTAGCGGCCATTTGTGGCTTTTTATAGGGAGAACGCTTGCCAGGCGGAAACCCACCACGTCCTGGAACACTGTCGTATTTTTCGTTGAACTGTAGTGCTAGTCGGCTATGCATCGTATAGCCCGATTTTGCACTCTATTATTCGCAGTCGGTTGAAAGCCAAAATTCTTCCTTCGATGGCCGAATGGCTTAGTAACGATTCGGCAGTAGTCGTTGAATCCGGTCAATGATGTAAAAGAGTCGCAGAGTTGAATTATATTGATGCAGATGAGTAAACATATCGTTAATGGAGGCCGGCTCTTCTATTATATTCTTGCTCGGCTCGCAAACCGTGACCAGCTGTCCATACTGGACTTGTCATAAGGACGGTGAGTGCAGTTGTTTCTTGTGTCTGAATATGTCCATAACAGGAAAAAATGCTATTCTCCGCAAAGTAGACTAGTAATTCCTTCAAACGTAAGTGTAACTGTCTCCATGGCCAAGTGAGAATTCCATGAAAGCTCATCGGAAAAGCCGCTTATACGCGCGCAATGCTGTCCGTGAAATGACATCAGAAAAGCTCCAGGTGACTGGAGAATCGGAATATTTGAGGCAGTAAAGATAAACACGCCAGAAATCTCTGTCTTCGATTGTGGCACAGTGGATCCATGTAAATACGTTATTCCAGGTGAGTAAATTGTTAAACTGTGAGTACAAGGCGAGCTAAACCCATTTGTTTAGACCCCGTGGTGGTAACTTCTCCAGAATGGCGAAAAGAGCTCCATTTGGAACGATGTGTGGCTTCTTCATCTCCCGGAGAAAAGATCAAGCATGTAAACCAGCTGGCTATTGAGGGTGGGTCGACCAGTCCCAGTGGATAAACCTTGTTTTGGCGGATGTATCTGTAGAAATCTCGGGGGAAAACGGGCAACGGACAAGAGGCAGCCAAACAGAAAGACAGCAATGAATCAAGAAGCACAGACACAGGCTGGTGGCGCAACGGTGCCTATGATACATTAAAATTTATGTAATTTTGTTTAGTATACATGATTTGCAAGCGCGTTCTTTACATCACGTCGCTGGTGTGACTCAGACTGCAATTACTAGGTAGAAAGAAGTATCTGCACGCGCAGGGTCAAGAGACGGATATAACGAAGCGTGTTGACAATGTTAAGCGATTAACATGATTGTTGGGAAGTAACAGGTAAACCGATGAGGATGACAGCAGTCCGAATGCGAGCGGCGTCTTAGTTAAAACTAAGGACAACTAGGTTGAAACCGAGTGCGGGAGCAACATAGGTAAAGCAACGTTCCAAGGAGAAAAGGAAATTCAAAGAATCAGCTATGAGCGGTAGAATCCGGACGGCAATGCGAAGAGTAACTCGTGAGAGCAATTAGGAGACGACAGTCAGGATGAAAACGGTTCACTACTAAAGTGTGGTGAAGCCAAGGACGCTAACTTGCGAAGTATGAATCAATCAGTTCCGAAAAATCACCGGTAATATCCCGGTAGTCTGAGAGAACTCTGAGAGCCGGAGACCGAACAGACGAGACTTGCATAGTCGACACATCCTTAGGCCTCGTAGTAGTTCCAGAGCATTTCACTGATCAGATGATGACAAAGAAGTGCATGGCACTAAGCTTTGATCATCCGATTGAAGGTTAGAGGGTACAGGTTACTGACGGAAGTGCCTATATTATTAAAGGATAAACAAGTCTACCCGGCAGTCAATGTAAGCAAGACAGTTTTGAGTCTACAGAGATTAGATCGGTTTATCTTGCTAGTCTGGAAAAGGTCAAAGGAGCGTACCGGTAAGATGAGACTATGTTAGTACAGGGCACTGAGAGTTGGCAGTCCGATTAAAGAAAGGATAGGAGAGAACGCCATAAGGAGCGGAGACGGTCCGGATAGAGAGAGGTTTACTTATAAGGTGTGGAAAAGTCCATGTTGCTCGAGAGGTAATGGGGACAGAGCGTTCGGTGTTCTCATCAAATGCCGGTAACGTCACAGCAGTCTGAATGAATTCGGAGAGCAGGGGACCGATCAGCCTAGACTGGATTAGTCGGCACATTGAGAGTAAGTCGAACAGTTAAGGTGGGAAGATAAATAAAGAGTCAGCGGAGATGGATAGCTTTGGGATGCAAGAGGCTACATGAATATAAGGTATGCAAGTCAGGCAGGCTCGCAATGTGAGAGAAGTTGTGTGTTGGTGATAGAGAGCCTAAGACTACATTGCGCTAGTTAGGAAGCCGTCAAATAGGATAATAGAGCAGTGCTCTGAGAGCTCGCTATGCGGATGAAGAAGTGATAAAACAAGCCGCGATAGGGAGAGGACAGAGTCGAGAGTTTACGTTTACGGCTAAGGAACGCCACAGTTAACGTGGCACTCGAGGTAGTGGTGACCGAGCATTCAGTCATCCGAGTATGGCATGCAGCGTCGCAGAAGTAGGAGAGAAGAAGACCGATCTGCCGAGGTTGGACTTGGTCGGCGCATTGTGATTGAGTCCTATGGTTCATTTGGGAAGGAAAGTGGAGTCATTAGGATTGGACTGGTCAGAGATAGAAGTGGTTATGTTAACATAGGGCGAACACGTTCGGCAGGATATCAAGGTGAGGGAGGAAGTGCTTTGGATCGACGGAGCCTAGTCCGCTAACATCCCGGTAGCCTGATAGCAGTCCCATAGAATTTGGCTGATCAGCTGAGGCTGAGTTACGGGTGACAGATCGTCCGATTGAAGAATGATTGAATACAAACGGCGCTCAGTCATCTGAACGATAGCCAGTAATGTCACAGGAGTCTGGGAGAAGTTGGAAAGCAGGAGACCGATCAGACGAGGCAGGATTAGTCGGCGAAACGAGATTGAGTCCTACAGCTAATTTTTGGAGGGCACATGGAGTGGGTCGAGAAGTGGAGGTGCCTATATAAATAGAGGGTGAACAAGTCTAGCAGGCTGTCAACGTAGGTGCGACATAGCTTGAGTCTACAGAGTCTAGACCGTTTAAATGTTGCTGGTATGGAAAAGGACAAAGAAGCAGACCGGTCAGATGAGACTAGGTCATTACAAGGCACTGAGAGTTGGCAGTCCGATTAGAGAAGAAATGAAAGTAAAGAACGCCATAAGGAGAGAAGACGGTCCGGATAGAGAGAGGTTTACTTATAAGGTATGGAAAAGTCCATGGGGCACATGAGGTATTGGGGACAGAGCGTTCAGTCTTCCGAATAAATGCCGGTAACGTCACAACAGTCTGAGAGAACTCGGTGCGCAGGGGACCGATCGAACGAGACTAGATTAGTCGGCACATTGAGAGTAAGTCCTACAGTTGAGGTGGGAACATAAATCAAGGGTCGGCAGAGATGGACAGGTTAGGGATGTAAGAGGTTAAATGACTATAAGGCATGCAAGTCAGGCAGGCACGCAATGTGCGAGTAGTTGTGTGTTGGTGAAGCAGAGCCTAGAACTGAATTTCGATAGTCGAAAAGGATAATAGATCAGGGCGCTGAGAGCATGCTCTCCGGTAGAAGAAGAAATAAAGGCAGAGCGCGATAAGAAGAGGACAGAGTTGAGAGTTTACGTTTACGGATAAGAAATGCGACAGTTAACGTGGCTCTCGAGGTAGTGGTGACAGAGCGTTCAGTCTACCGAGCAATAGCCGGCAGGGTCACAAAAGTCGGAGAGATGAAGACCGATCAGCCGAGATTGGATTTGGTTGGCGCATTGCGATTGAGTCCTATGGTTCATTTGGAAAGATAATTGGAGTCAAAGGATTGGACTGGTCAGAGATAGAAGTGGTTATATTAACATAGGGCGAACAGGTCCAGCAAGCTATCAAAGTGAGGGAGACACTACTTTGGATCGACGGAGCCTAGACCGCTAACATCCCGGTAACCTGGTAGGATTTCCAGAGAGTTTGACTGATCAGCTGAGGCTCAATTAGGGTAGGCACAAAGAGGTGGCCGTCCGATTGCAGAAATATTGAATACAGATGGCGCTCAGTCATCTTAACGATGGCAAGTAAAGTCAGAGTAGTCGGAGAGCAGGATACCGATCAGTTGAGACGGTATTAGTCGGCGAGATGAGATTGATTTTGGAGGGCAAATGGAGTGAGAGCAGTGTAAGTGCCAACCACGAATAAGAATACCTCAGTGGTCTAACAGCTGCCAGAAAACAGGCGAGAGAGCTCAGCCGAGCCTGGTTTAGGAAAAACCAGCGAATATTTGGCCCTGACAGATTTGGGGATGACGTTTGAAGACGCAAGCAAAGATTAGGGAGATAACATCTATCATTTTCAGGAAGAGCGATTTACTGATTTATGGTTGCTAATAGGGGCATTGCATCTGCCAAAACTGACGCGATTTTAGCTAAGTAGACTAAAAGCAGCCTGATAGTAGTAGGTGAGAGAGGCTACATTAGGCTAGCCCAAGGTGGCAAGCACAGGTTTGGATGTCAGAGTGCGGTGGGATTAAGCAAGGAATAATCAGACAGGTAAGAAAACTTAAAGGATGGTAGTGTTTGGAGGGGTGGACCATAAACAACATCGAGCCTGGTTAAGGGTAGAAGAAAGCCCATGGAGGAGTCTGCTGTAAGCCGTTCTATTAAGTCTCGGTGGTCTAAATGAGGTAAAGAGACGTGGTGGGTCTGCAATATGTCAGACACCTAAGCCTCTCTCGTCTTTGGGCGGCTACGAAGCAGGAGCGTTATGCCAGCATATACGAACCAAAGGCTGCAGGCAAATAACAAGCAAACTAGGTAAGCTAGGATTTGGATAAATGGCACAGGAATATGTGATTCATTAAATTGAAATGGCTTTAATTAAACGTGTGAAAGGGCTCAACAACCTTAGGTGAGGAAGAAGAAAATCATCGGTGGAAAGGAGATACATGTGGTGTTATTCCTCAAGTGCCTAAGTGTAAACAAATAACTGTTTAGGCAGCTCAGACGAGCGTGGATTATGTACGGTGAAGTGATGTACAAATCCCAATTATACAGAGCGGATGCAGTAGGTAGTTGAAGTGTATACTCCTGTGGATGGTGTGAAAAGTACCGAAGTGCGGCAGGAAGGTGGCGTTTAGTGGCAGGTAGGGGCCGTTTAGTTTCTTTGTGAAGCTATATATGAGTAGGTCAATTTTCCAAGAACTCGTCTGCAGATACTCTGGTGACCAATTTTACCGCTGCTTTAGAAAATGTAATTACTCTTTTTATAGACGCGGTGAATAGTAGGACACTTGCAGGCTTACTGACGGCTTCTGTCAAGTTAAATCATTCGTTGGCGTATCTGTAGAAGAAGTTAAAACCTGTAAAACTGTGTGCTTTAGGTAGAGAAAACGTGTGGGGCCTTGTACATAAACGGTACCGGGCCTTGCCCAAAGTTTGGAAAAAGAAGCTAATACCTGAATTACAGCCTTGGAGGAGTTTATGGAGAAACATAAAGTTGAATTTGTCTACGAAGCCAGAGTGACTCCAGCCCGAGCTGCTTACACTTGTCTTGGCAAAAGAGTGTACTAGGGCCTAGTAAATGCTAAGTAAACGAGCGCTGTAAATTCTCGAGCCCCGAGCTATCAAATTTGGGAACATTAGCAAAGGCTAAGCAACAGTATACCAGAATTGGTCGGTGAGCCCAGCTTCCCTTAAGCGCAGAGATTTGAAGATGTACCCAATAATTACCCTAGCTTTTGCAGAAATGTAGCTCAGTCGTTCAGGAAAAGGTGGTGAGCTGGAGTAGTGCCCACCAAGGTAACGAAGAGCGTAGCAGATTTCTAGAGAGGTACAGTTGAGTGTGAGCGGGTTAGGTGGTATAAGACACCTGTAGGAGAGCACGTTGCAATTTGATGGGCAGAATTCAAGTTACCACAAATTACACCAGATTGCTAGTGTACCAAGGTCGTTTCGAAGGAGGGAGAGTCCATTTTGTAGGTCGGAAGGATCGAATAAAATCATCATCATCGCATCGTCAGCAAACATGTATGATGTGTCTTGAACGAAACCTTGAACAGTCATTTATGTGGAGTTGAAACGGCATTAGACCAAAACCTCTTCGCTGGAACACACCGCTGGTTACAGAAGACCGCTTCCAGGTGATGATACCCATTCGCACTGACGGTGGTTGGTGGCTAAGGTAGGTTGAAAATTAAGAGTTGTGATGACCTGACATGCCAAATGCGGCTAACCGTGTGTAGTCCCTTGTGTTGGACTCGGTCAAATGTCTTTTCCATGGCAAGAGAGAAAATGATCAATGCCTGCCCCATGTCTATGGAGTGCGGTATATTATTGAGAAACGCACACTGGCAAGTTTGGCAGGATAATGATGATAGAAACCCGTGTTGTGAGCTCTTAATGAGGTTGCAATGCAGTAGTAATACAACCATTTCTTCCATAATTATCCTCTTTATGACCCAGAGACGATATTTTTGCGGCTGATAGGGCGGTAGTTTTCAACTTTTGGACGAGTACGTCGTTTAGGGCGTGGAATGACCGTTGCATGCTTCCAGACGTCTGGGTGGAATCCGCACTTCCTAGACTTCGTGAAAACCCTAAGTAGAAGGACTAGGATATCTGGATCCCCAGTTTCAGTGGTGTAGAAGCGACACCGTCTGGACCACGGTAATGTGACACTTTCAGCGAAAGAATGCTGGCGTAAGTTTGCACAGGCTGAAGTAGATAGTGTGCAGCATTTTGTCAGTGAACTTATGTGTGCTATGTGGTACCAGCAAATCTGTGGCGGTGTATGTGTCAGACATGGTTATTAACGTATCGTATAGCTCGACTGCATCCGTAAATACCCTTTTATCAGAGAGCTTGGGGGAGGCAATGGGTATATCGGTATGGTCAGTCAGCATTTCATAAGTCTAGCAAGAGCCTGTACTCGTTGTGGGTACTAAGCGCTCAGTGCTCAGCTGATATCTGTTCCAAGTTTAGCAAGCTGCTCCAATTGGTCAAGTTTGCTTTCATACGAATTATGAGATGAATTTCTTTGGTCTAGTTTAGGTAGAGCGTATTTTCTTGACCTTGGCAGAGACTCTGTGCGTTGTGGCGTTAATAAGGACTGTATTTTGTTTCGCTTGATGTGCTTTGGGCAAATGCGTCTAAGAAATTCGGTAGGTTTGTATAAAGCTCACAAGCCGATATTTCTATTTGGGCCGCCAAGAAGGAGTCCTCCATAGGTGCCTCGAGAAGCCGTAGGGTAAACTATGCCCAACTGATGCGGCTGAGAGGTCCTAGTGAATATTTAATAATAGGTTGGTGAGGCTGAACTTCTGGGAGTAAAATTATTAGCCGCACTATCTTGTGGTCACAAACCTGAAGGCTGTTTAACACGTTATCCCATGCGTGGGGTGTGCCTTTCGTGAATAGCAGGTCCACGGTATTAGGTCCTTTCGTGAGAGCGTGCGCATTTTGAGTCCAATTGTGTGTAACACACGTATCAACTAAGGCCTTTCGCCTGCAAGGTGTGGACTGCTCAAGCCATGAAATAGTGGAAATATTGAAAGTGCCGCCAAGTATCTTATGAGGTGCTGGCACGAATGATGCACCATAAAATAGCTTAACCAGACCAATAACACCAGAACTGGAGGACTTAGGGGGGTTATACACACAACCGATTAGGAGGTCAAGTTGGCTGCAAATGTATTGAATCCAAACGGCATCTGCTGGGTTTCCTATGAAAATAGCTTGGACAATGGATACTGGAAGTACTCGTAGACATAAACAAGACAGCCAGCTCTATGATGATTGGCACATCAATTACAGAAAATAGTGCAACCTGGAATTGCAGCATTGCATCGCAGGCGTCATGTGGGTGTGTGTTTGCTCTAATATGTGCAAGCTGCGTACTGGACAACAAAGTGGAAAGTCCTAGAATATGCATTTTATTTCTAGTTGGTCACGCTTTGAGGAGGACGACTTCATAAGAGTCGATACGTGGCACAGGTATGTTTGCTGTTACTCCGCACTTCACGGTTGCAGCGATAGCAGTGTCGGTGTCAACGTTACCATAGTGCTGGTCCGGTTGTTGATGTGAGTCCGTTTTACCATGCTGAACCGACGCAGTGATGACAGTTTCGTGATTGGCGAGGACTAAGTTATTGACAAGTATATGTTAGACGGAACCGTTAGAAGGTAACCATGAACTATAGTGATTATGCAGTCCTGATGGGCATAGACCTGTCAGATGTGAGTTGGTTACTGTTGTATCTGCACCGCATTCTAAGAATCAGGGAAGAAAGTTGGCATGTTTGCATTTAATGGTGTGGCTCCATGTTAGGTAGTCGGTTGAAGGCGTAGAAATCAAATCCACTGGTGCGACAAGAAGTGTCTTAGGGGAAGCAAAAGTCTTCGTTGCCGTTACTCCGGGGCCGTCGTGTGCACCGGTGGGGAACTTTTGGGCAGTGACACATAGGGTAATAAGAAAGGATAATAAATGCTACTGCCGTAATTGATTTTTAATGAGCCGGCGCCTGCAGGAGGTGTTGGAAGTGTTGGGAGCAATTGCTGAAGGGCCGCGGTGGGATGTTTAAGAGCCTGTAAAGTTGATAGCAAGCAGTCTCGTCCTGCAGTCTCGTGCATTGTGGCGTGCGCTAGCCCGCCGTAAGACAAAAAATGAACGTCCTTGGATAGTGATTAGTTGGGAGTTCAGTTATCATTGGACTTCTTATAAGGCGCGGGCGCCTAACCTTTGCAAGCATGGGTGGGGTTGTATGTCTCTTTACGTCTCGGTGTGTCCTCTAAACAGCTGGGTGGTATCGGGGTACCTGCTATTGATTATAGTTACAGACGGCTTGGTAGCACCGCGGAGGTGGCGGCATTTGGGTGTCTGGTATGGGTTCGCCAGGATACCTTGCTAAGTTGGGCAGTCTAGGATTGAGCGACTGGTTTGTCTGGGGGCCGCGTAATGGGGCAGTGGTGCTGTTCATCGTGCTACCGCTATCGATTGGGTTTAGTGCTGGGTGGGCATTGCGAATGTTCTTGCCTTGAATGAGGATGTTGGCTTTTATATGGTGAGCAGCTGGTGTAGGGGTTGGAAAAATGTATAGTTTTCTGGGGTGGCTCTTGTTTGTTCGTAGTCGTAGTCTGCCACAGAGGTACATACTTGTTAGATATTGCCTTCATGAGTACAGTTTGTCTATTACGAGAAAAGAACTTGTTCGGTAGCACGGAAGGAGTGGGTTGCCCTGTTCCTTTGGAACGTTCAATGGATTGTTTTCTCGGCACGTAGGACTTGCAAGTGGCAGGCTTTTTGATCCGCCTTCGTTTGGGGCCGTTGCGTTTGAGTTCCTTAGTAGTCACCAGGGTGCTTGGCATAAGGCTGTTAGACGTGTTGCCTATAGCTTCTGCTGTCTGACGTTCTGTATGGGTGTCACATATGTCGGTAAAGTTTGGTTTATCAGCATCAGCTTCAACATGGCTGCTGGCAGCCCCATAACGCACTACCGAGAGTGCTAACGTCTTTGTTGTGTTGGACGAAGTTAATTCAGCGCTGTAGGCCCTTCTCATATTAGGCTCCACATGCTGTTGCAACAGAACAAGATCTACTGAGAGCGGCCTGGCTAGTCCAGTCACGGTGGGGGAACGTTCCTCCATTTGTTAAGGCGGATGTATATTGCATGATGCGAATGCTTTTTGCAGAGGTGCTCTTTCCTGCTTGCTCGCAATAGGCCACAAATTAGCTGTCACTCTAATAATGCATCGTCTTGATGTTAGATACTTAGCCAGTCCTTGATCTCCAAAGGTGATAAGTATAGGTCACGATTTACATTCGGATGGTTTTCGCAGACCTTAAATTTCGATGAAGTCAGGAGTTATGTCGCAGAGTCTGATGAGCAAGCGCCTCACAGCCTCTTGGTTAGTCTTGGCCGTTACATTGAATATCGTTACGTTATGTGCCCGCCAAACTCATACGGAAAATTCGTTCGCAATGTGTGTAAGCAACTTACCTGCCTCTTTGAGTTCCTCCACATTATCGGTCTGTGGGATTCCCGAGAGCTGAGGTAGTGGTATGATCTTTGCTAGTTGACGCTCAGTACAGAGCTGTTACAGTTGAGTGTGTTTACCGATCTCAAGAATGTTAATTTTGTCGTGTACTTCTTTCAGGAAATCTGAAAAGATCACCCTGCCGTCAGAAGTTAAGGCAACGTTTGTATTATCATTTGGTAGCTTACTTGCTTCAACCAATGTTTAAAAAACACAATCAGCCGTGCCCGCCTTGCCTTATTAGAACCAAGCAAGTATGACAAGCCAGATATCCTAACTATTCTACTGATTATTAGAAGGTTGTCAGAATAGCCAACAAAAGGCGAACAGGCACCGTTTCAAACTTTGCGCGATCAACGCTTGTAGACTAGACCTATGCAAACTCTTACCCGTCACCGACCATTACACGGTAATGCTGAATCCATGCCGCAATGGCTGTACAGAAACATTTGTATTATATGAACAGGCTGCCTGCGCGCTGTGCATAACCATCTTTGTTCAATCCCTTTGGCCGTCGGTTGACAAGCGCACTTGGGGAAGGCTCAAGAGTGTAAATAAATAAATGTTTATTCTCGAGTAACCTTGGCAAGCCTTTTGTGCATGATCAGAATAACGCAGGGATCTACCTAATAACATAATGAGGAGTTCCGAGTGCAGGGCCCATATAACCCAAAGCTGGAATAAAGTTTATGTTCAAGAGCAGCGTGGCACGCGTCGACATGCTCTCTCAGAAACCTTCGCGTGGCATGCTAGACATTTGTGTCGAACCAGCGTCGTTAAGCACTTGAGAGATCCCGGTGCAGCGAGACAGATTAAGGCAGCACCAAAGCGCATTCAAGTATTGGCAGACCGAGCTACGAAATCTTATAGATCAAACATTGAGGAGTATGTAGTACACTCCTATACTTTTTCATGAGCATCTCCGCTTGTGCTTTTTAAAGTAAAAGGACGGTTATTCTCCGTTGTGGGTGGACTACAGACGGTTAAAAGAAGTCACAGGGAAAGACACGGCTCACGTCCCTGGAATGGATGACTTGTTTGATGCATCTGGTAGGCAAGCTGTGTTTGTACACTGAACATGGATGCTAGGCACTGGCAAGTAGTAATTGAGGAGAGCGTTTAGGCGAAATAAACGGTTATGGTACCCCTTAGTCTGTAAGAAATTTAAACCGTTCCCATTGAACTAGCACATGAACATGTAACCGTTCAACTCTTAAGGCAAAATGTGGTAAACTGACTGATTCCGCATGTATCTTGTTTACTTGGATACTGCTAACGTCCAAGGGTAAAAAAAAGATGAACCCTTGATCGATCAATAAAAGATGCTGACACAAGCACTTGATGTGAGCCCCCAATTACAACCGGAAGGTGCTATTCACTTCGAAAAGAGGTGACTTGCTTACGCCGTCATTTCGGACATGGGCATTTGGATAGATCCTCTCAAGACC
The DNA here is from genome assembly GCA_944474145.2 of Dicrocoelium dendriticum. NCBI lineage: Eukaryota > Metazoa > Platyhelminthes > Trematoda > Plagiorchiida > Dicrocoeliidae > Dicrocoelium > Dicrocoelium dendriticum. The sequence goes on from OX104063.1 coordinate 67,882,124, forward strand.
GAGCAGCAGAAAACCTGACCAGTCTCAGGCACTGCCGAGAAGTTACGTAACTTTCTTGGTGTTGCCGCACACTACAACTCACTTATTAGCAGGTAGTTTGCTATAGTCGCACTGTTAAAGGTACTGCTGAGAAAGACATCCTTTCAAATCATCCACTGAAGGTCAGAAGGTGTTCGACCAGTGCCACCACGTTGTTGGTAGTTACATGTTGAGTACCATTGGCGGTAGTGTTCATTAAAAACCCGTCATTAAAAGAAGCCTGCTTGTGTACAATTGTGACAGCAAAAGTTACTTGTCGACTGCGATTAAATATAAAAACAACTAAGTTCGTTATTCTCAGACGTTTCGGTACACGCCTATATAGGAATTCTCATAGTTAAGGTACAAAGCAATGTAGGAAAAAGCGCAAAAACTGGAGCGCTTATCGGGAACATTGAAGCTGTTGCTTCCTACAGGCGTGTGAGGGTGCATGTGTGATGCTATTGTTCGAGGTTAAAGATATGCCGCTGCAATGGTGATTAATCACGTGAATAATGTGGTAAAAAAGCGTAACTGCAGTTACGGGGTGGTGGTTGACTAGGTAACCAATGGGTCGTGTCGTTAGTTGAAGATGAGTCACAGCTGTTTCGTTGCTGTGCCGTTAAACATGCATTAGTGGCTTTATATAGGGAGAACCCTTGCCAGGCGAAAACATATTTTGTCCTGGAGCACTAACGCCAAACTTTCGCTGAAACGGGGTAGACCCGAACCACCGAGCGGTTGCCACAAGAAGTCATCGTTGCCTTGTCGGTGAGGAAGCGTGTGATTTCGGACAATTCACAAGCAAGTGATTGGACGCTTGACGCTCAAGATGTTAATTTCAGTGGCTTCGGATTTTTCAGGTGTATTGTGGTAAGCATTTGCTTCCACTGTTTTAGGCGGTCCACGGATGTTCCAATCCCATGGGTATGGGTGTTCGGATCCAGTTAACCAGTGGTATTTGACCAAATTATAGGTGAGTTTGTCGGAGGTTTGTTATGATTCACGCACATCTGAAGGTTCGCTTGGTGGCCGATCGCAAGGCTTAGTATGGCTCCTTCGTTATTCATTTATGTTATCTTCAGACCACAGGGAAACGAAGGGCGAAAGAGCACAATGTAAGCTTGGTTTACCTTACCGTCATATCCGACAAATTGAGGAGATGGTCCCCATGGGAAATTGTTTGTAGTGATTGGGCTATCAACTAGGTTCAAGTCCACATTCCAGCCGAACAGCCTCAACGTGGTTCCAGCTGCGTGGTTGGGGTTGTTCAAGTTCCGGCCAATAGTCAAGCAGCAGTGTGGTGGGTGTGGTGGGTTTCCGCCTGGCAGGCGTTCTCCTCATAACATGTCACAAACAGCTGCCTAATAACACTTTTCATACCTAACCAAACTTGCGGTGGCTGTGCAAACCAGTTGGATGGAAACGCTGGTGACATACGTAATTCAGTACTTGTCGGAATAATTGTAGTTTGTGGCACTTCGAAAGTAAAACATGAGGTTAAACTATGCATTGTATCCGAGCTCTGGCAGTACGGTATTGAGCACCTCTGTTAAGGTTAAGCTACATCCGTGGTCGTAGTTAATCACACCATTACTTAAAGTAGTGAATTCAAGCGCTGCCTATCCAATTTCTATGGTAGCTGCAAATTGTAAAAATGGTCACGCGGTCCAAAGCGAAGCCTAGACACACCTGTTTGATCAGCTTTTGGAAAATCGGTTATAGTAGCATTTGCTTAGAAAAACAGCCAAAGCCCTTGCACTGGCTACAGGTGTGTCAGTCTAACTTCAGGAGTGACAAAGTTGCAGGATTCCGATGTCACACATTAGGTTTCTGCGTACACGTGATCATAAGTAGGAAGCGAACCGTTTTCTGTCCGTGCAAAGTTGTGTATCATAGGGTTGTAAGAAGTACAGCTCGACCACACTCATTTAAAAGGCTTTAAGAGCACTTTCGATTTACCAGGCCGCTCCGATCTCTCCAAAAGATTTAGCCCAAACGTAGCTTTCAGCTATTAGATGTGCACTTTGTGTACCTTACAATCAGCGCCTCTGGGTCAATAGGGCGCTTTTGCAATGCTTTCCAATACCGAGCTACTAACCGGAGTTGACGCGTTCCCCACTTTGGTTTGGTCTTGGGTACTAACCAGATACTTGTCGGAAGTGGTGGCGCATACGTAGCGGGTGCGGAATTCCTGGGTACAGCCTGATTGACTGGTCCTAACTGGTATCGAAAAAAGCAGATAGAATGGAAAGCAGCTTAGCATGAGCAGACAGTGGTTTAGAGCTTATCTCAGAGTGAGCGTGAGAACGAATCGTCGAAATCGCACTATTAGTAAAACAAACGGAGGACCGAGTAACGAATAATAAAGACCAGCGTTTTAAAATAATGAACGCCTGAAAGTTTTGTGATTAATATAATGTCGATCACAATGTCTACCATGCAGGATTCTCTTCCATTGCCTTACGACGCGGTTATTGGCGCCATGATTGGTTAAACGAGATTATGCGGATGAGGTCATATTTATGGTTGCCGATGGTGAGAAGGCATAACCGACGCTATATAAACTCTACTACTACTCTATAGCACACCATACGCGCCCCGCAAGCGCAAGGTTGTGTTACAACATACCAACTGCTTTCTATCCTATTGCTCTTTACCGCCAGGTAACTTCAGGTGATTGGTTATTCAGTGTATCTTGACAGCTGCAATAGTAACGAATGGCGCTTGCCGGACTCTCCGGTAGTTAAGCTTGACGCCTGATTTCCTCTAGTGAATCCCTTTATAGCATCGCATCGATTGACAGATAAGCTTACCTCGCTGGATAGACCTGTACGTCTACTTTCGACTGTATGTAATAAAGTAACAGCTCCGTTATTTTAGCAGTCAAAAGACTGGTCCAGTTGGCACCGTGTGGATCCTACACAAAATCTAGCCAGCCTAATTTTCCAATGTGAGAAGTGCAGTACAGCATTATTTGCACGCACATTCTGTTTCCAACTTACTAGGAAGGTACTTAGCAATTGGAAACGGATTACCATACTGCATTAAACAAATAAACACGCTGCATGTTTTCCCCAAATTGGTCCTCTCTATAAAACGCAAGCCTCCTCTGTTGCTGCGTTTTGTTAAAGACGTAACTGAAAGAAAATCTCTCGAGACGGTGCGCTAAACGTCCTGCTTGGACAATTTTCAAAAGCAAATGACTCCAGTTGCATTACAGTATACCTGGCTGGATCTACACTTGAAGTTTCGTTGATTATCCTACGATCTTCACATGGTTTTTCTTTGTACTATGGTGCTTCGTTGTTTTCCTATGTGTGTACCTCATTCGGCGTTCCCCGGCAAATTACCTCCGGATGTCATTTTTTGCAGCTTGTCAACTCACCATACATTTCAACTGGCTTGGAAACCCAATCCGTTTTATTTCGGTAGAGGTGAAATATCTAGTAAGGTAAAAGTTTCCTGTGCAAGTGTTTGAAAAAACCATAGATTGAAGCAATTCTGTATGGTTTCTAGTTGAACATTGTGCTAAACTGTGCAAAGCCAAAGCATGCGCTGAAAGCATTAACTGACGCAGTAGATGAAGGTAGTGCCGCTTGCAGGTAATTATTGTGTATTTTTGCTCTAACCTATTGCACGTACTGCGAACGGTAGAGCGTTTTGAATAATTTGGTCATACGTAAGAGCAATTTCTACTAGGTAAACACCCATGCGCGCAGTCAACCAGGGACCAGCCAAACGTGTATACAAACATACAGCGGGAGCAAACATCTGTGCGGCCGTAAAGTATAGTGGTTGTTGGCCAGGTGGCTTTCGCTCTGCACAACACGCCTTTCCATCCGCAGCACCATTTGATCAAACAAAGCGTTCGGCGACCAGTGCGCAGTAATGATTTACCTAAATAAAAACAACTAACTATTTTATTCTCGACTATGCGAGACCGGCCCATGGAGGCATGATCAGATATGTACAACTTTACAGACATTTTATGGAACTGTAACAGTGACAGTAGAAAATTGTTCATGTATCCATGACTGGAACTGTACCATGGTGAAAATGCAAAATAATTATTTGGCCGTCGTGAAAACGGGACCTCGGCTAATAGTAGATTGAGAATCCTGAATGATCCTTTGGAAGATAATTAAAGCGCACGCTCAAGAGAGATATGACAATACGGTGAGATCATGCACAAGTAACTTAAAGGTCAACTGTAATATCGTAGAAAGCAAAAAGATGACAGTATATGCAGATGTAGAAGTTCCAGTGTAACGAACCTATATAAAATGATGACGCTAGTTGACCTGCCGGTGTGAAGTTATGGGCTGTGACTTTATTCGGTGGCGAGTCACATTCGCCACGTTTCAGTGTTGTTAAACGGACATTTGTGGCTTTTTATAGGGAGAACGCTTGTCAGGAGAAAACCCACCACGCCCTAATACACTGCCGCCAATCCACTGAATGGCAAGTTGTAACTGGCTATGTTTCTGGTTGGACGTTTGTTTGCTCGGTTATTCGCGGTCAGGTTGCGTCCCATTTCTCCGCCGGCTGATGCGTTATCCGGGTGCCTATTGCGTTCCTGAATCCTGTCCTGTGCCCGATTGGTAGGTCAGGAACTATACATTCTTTTTGAATTTGACGTATTGATCCTCTGCAGAACCACGCGAAGTCTCAGAGGATTATACATTGAAATATGTTGAATTGTTGTGGAGGTCTTGAAGGATAGAATATGGTTCCGAAGAAAGAGTCGCAGATACCCGGGGTATGTAGTAAACTTGGTTAGAAATAAAGGAAACCACGGCCAATTGATCGGTCAACGCGGATTGAAGGGCTCATAATGACCAATTGTTCCGGCTTTGTATCGTAGGAGAATGTGCCTTCCGAAGTCAAATGTAGTTCTCCAGGCAAGAGTAATGTAAAGGAGATAGTGTTAGGCAAACTGAACCCAAAGGTTCAAGCCTCGGAAATTTGTATCCGTGCATGATAAAGCATGAGTTGTCCAGTTAGTAAGTTGTACAAGGGTTGTTAATCTTCCGCTCATTTCCAGATAAACCTTAAATGGTTGATGACCCTTATAGCCAAGTATTCAATATAAAAAGGGCCTGGTTCCATGAATTTTACTTGGCGAAAGTTTAGGCTACCAGCAATTTGGCCAACGTTAGTGGTCAGTATGTAGAAGATGTCAATTGTTAGGGTTCTACCGTGTTCTACTCATCGTCTCAACAGCGAAAAGTTTAGGTACAACAAGCTACCGCTCTGGTGTAGGGTGAATACATGTAGGTTGTATGTTGGGTTATATAACGCAGGCCATATTTGCACCTGAGCTGATTGGCTTGCTTTATTCTTAGCAGCTGGGAGTTCTTCGGTGTATACGTACTGTGTGTAGACCTTGCTAGTATGCTCAGCAGTTCTTCAGCTACCCCTTTCTCTTTATCTAGGTCACATGAGAGAACAAAATTGCCTTGTTGTACAACGTAGCTAGCCTGACAAATCCCAAGCATTTCTTTTCAAGGCTTTTTGAACTGCTTAGTCAATTTGTCGCTCCTAATGAGGGTGGATTGTGTTTTGTTCAGCTATTACCATTCTGTGGCTTTTTATTTATTTTGTTGTCTTTATGTTGCCAACCTGTCTACCACATTCTATTCCATATTACACAATGCTTTTCTGCATGTTTAGTCCTGCTACCATTGCCGTTCCACCAGGATGTGGAGGGTATTCACCTGCCAAGCGTTCTCCCTAAAAAGTGCTACAAATGTCCGTTTCACAAAAATGCAGTGGCCAACGTGCCTCATCGCTCACTATAGTCACAACCCCCTTTCACTCATTGGCAAGTTGGCTGATGTTATATTTCACAGGTTCTGTGCATACATTCACTCACACATCTATAAGTACATATTTAAACAGTGACATGCTGGTATGCCTAAAACGTTTTTACGGATTGGTCCTCATCCTTTACGCACCAGACCCACATTGCGTGCTCAACATCATGGGATCCCTTCCACACCAACACATACTCCACGCAAATGATCTCTGTAATATTTATCTTTACATCTCCTGCGCGGCGAAACGTTTCGCCTATGCAATTTTGAATATGCCTGCCGAGGCCCATCTCGATACACTCGAGGAGTATGAAGGGCCTTGCAACCTAAAGAAACGTCAGCAATGGTAGTGAGCGGATGGTATGCGGACAACTGCCGTCTTTCTTTCGAGCTCCGGAACAAAGCAGTATTTACTAAGCAAATACACGAACATGCGATTAGTGGGACCACTTGGCGACAAGAGTGCGGATAACTTCAAACAACTAGCCAAAGGAACTGGCAAACACTCCTGATACAACAAATACACAAAACAAAGAGGTAATAGTAAATGCATGAATTGGACAAAGGTGAGTTCGTCAACCCGGCTCAAAAACGATTAGTTATCAACTTTTACCGGTTATCAAAACATTTTCTCCAAAACACCTATCCCACAATGCATTGCTAAAAACGGCGAACATATTTGCGTTAGACCAATGCACAAGCTGTCTTGATCGAACTTCCGAACCATGACTACGTCAAGTGTCACATGGCTTGGACCTCACATACCTTACAGAAACCTGGCTTCACTCAGACATTACCGATGCCGAAGATGCTATGTATGGCATGTTCCGTCTCCAAAACGACGGGCCTATTAAAGGTGGTGGGATAAGGTTATACTACCGCAACGACCTGCAGTGCAAACCGGTGGCCGATCGGGAAACGCTGCTCATATACTCTGGTGCAGTCTGCGACTGAGAAGCAACGAAAGTTTTATGTTGGCTGTTAAATAGATAAGTAACTAAATTTTATATCCACGGTGTTGAACGAGACAAGCCACCAAGGCATGGTCAAATATGTACAACCACGGCTGCGGCGATCAAATATGATCAACATTGGTCTTGACATTGGAAGGGTAAGAAGTGATGTAAATAAATAAATAAATAGTTTATTCTCAAATGTATAGAGACACACCAAATCAGACAGGATCAAGGTTTACAGGCAGTGGTGCAACACATCGATACTTTGGGTTCAATCGAGCGTAATGTAAACGGCCAGGGCACTATACGTGCAGTGAAACTGTACATGTAGACGGACAGTATCATATTCTTGCACGTGTTGGGAAAGTTGAAATATGAGTCTAGCCGACTTGCCAGTATATAGTTGTGGACAGTGAGTTTATTAATTGGCGGGTCACCTCCTTCACAGCGCAGTGTTATTAAACAGACCTTTGTGGCGTTTTATGGGGAGAAGGCTTGCCAGGCAAAAAGCCACCACTTCCTGCAACGCTGCCGTAAGTCACTTGGAACACTAGTGTATAACTGGCACAGCCGCTTGGCAACGGATTTCATATTTGGTTATTTGAAGTCGAATGATTTCCTATTTCCTCTGTTTGCTGGACAGATAGTTTGACCAGGGCCGCTATAATTGTTGGGGCCGGTTGACGATGTAAACCACACAAATAGTCGCCTTGCCGTGTGTCCAGGTGAGCAGTTTCGAACTTTCTGCTCTCTGGATTTTTCAGATCTATAAAATATGAGAACTGTTCAAACGCGCAAGTGAAACAGATTGTTAATGTGAATATAAGAATATGAATAGGCACGTTATGTGGTACTGGAATTCGTTCAAGTAAGCGTTATGGCCTAAAGCAGAGCTCATGTGCTGTTACTCGCAATCAACGGTTTTCCAGTTTCAATCCTCAAGCGTATGGTGCATTCTGTGGCCGCTTTACTTTTCAATCCTGCGCATTCAAGCGCTGTTTTTTTTGAGAAGGTAAATAGCAAAGTGGGTAACAGTGGACCATGCAGTCGTTGAAGAATTGCTCCAGTCCAGTCGGCATATCTGTGGGAAACTTGGAACAAGGCAACGCACAAGAGCAAGTAAGGAGAAATGCAATGGAGGTAAATACGAGAAAGCGAATAGTATGCAACGAAGCTATGTGACTTGATACGCTATGCACACCTTAGATTTATTGTTATTTGTCATATAAACTTGTCATGCATGTGAATGCAGAAGTGCAAACGTGTAGCTTTAAAAGTGTTGGGGGTCCGTTTGCAGCTGTGTACTGCTATCGTGCCGCGTTGCGCCAGGTTACTAATCCTTACAGCGTTTCTAGTCGTTGGTAGCATAGACAAGTTAAGTGAGGGAAGGCCAGTAGCAAGCTGGGCCGTGGATACAGGTAAAGGTGGAGTGCACTTCAGTAGCTAAACGGTTAGTGCCCTGCCTGGAAGTGAGTGGGAGCCAGTAGCATGCCGAGCACCAATCTAAGGCTAAGACCAATGGCGATGAAGGAGGGTAAGTGTAGGTAAGTTTGAGCAAGCAAGTAGCAGGCTGAGCGGCTATTCCCCAGCTCAGGATCATGCTGTTAGTAGCTTCAGCGGCCATTTGCGGCCAAGATAACTTGCCGTGTTTATCGTCCCACAATGCCGAACCCAGGTGAACATCAGCCTGACATTACCCTTGGAAAGTATTTTACGTCGACCATACTGTCCGTTTCTTTCCTCAGGTGACTGCAGTCTTCATGCGTTGGAAGTTCCGGCATCCCCCAACGAAAAGTTTAAGGCCAACTTGCAACCTTAGATTCCAAGCATTCCGCCCTTCAGCCATATCAGTTCGCACACATGCTTCAGAGCCGGAAATAAACTAACTGTGCTTGATTTAGTGCCTACGAACGATGAGCTCCTAGTTAAGAAACCTATGCTGAAGAGCTCCGGAGGCGAGAGGACCCGTAACCATAACTAACGACTTCGTTTTCTATGTGGACTATCCACGATACATACTAAATTGTTTCGAGCCATGACCCACTAACAAATACTGGCGGAAATTGCGGGATCTGTCAAATGTGCGCTTTCGGACGACTGTTCCATCGACAGTGCTTTGTTGAATTTTATGGCAATTTAGTCAGCTGGTGTAATCTGAACAACTCAACAAGCCCCTTCGTTCTGCAAGGACAAAATCAATCATTCGGAGTAGGACCCGAACACACATGCAAATAAGAGACTCTGCGCGGCATGTGTATAGGGTGAACCTTAGCCCTGACAGCTGGAGTAACTATGTCATGCATTGTAATAACTGTACAATGGTTGTGCACGAGGACAAAATATTACATCAGCGGAGTCTAGCGGTAAAGTTTTATGTTAACGAAGATCGTCTGTTGAGACTTGTGAACAGTCTCCGAAAGGCGATGTGTGGTGTCCCCTACTAATATCAGAGAATGGATTTGCACAAACCGGTGAGGATGCAGCCAACCTTTTTCGGCTACATTATGCCCCAATTTTCCGATGTGCTCCAAGCATTCGTAGCATACCTGCCCATTCGTACTGATGCCAGTATTGCCATGCGTCATGTTTGTTTCAGCGACCATTTTGAGGAAGCTGTTATCGTTGTGCACACATAGTTGGTCCAGGGTTAACAACTTTCCCCCGAAAGCACTGCAGGTGGCAGCTACTGTGATAGCCGAACACCTAGGTGAGATTTCTTAAGTTGCCTGGACTAACAGCGGGTCCTTATCATGTCGAAGCAAGGCACCATTGCCCCGATTTTAGAAGTGGTATTCGTTCAGCGCCAGCTAGCTATCGCCCAGTGACACTTCCCCCGGCGCTATCTAAAGTGATGGAATCGCTCAAAACTGTTACTGTAATGGGCATGTTTAAAAGAGCTAACCTCATGGCACCGGAGCAAGACGGAAGCCGCCAGCATCGGTCATAAACTACCTACCTCCTGCTTGCCCGTGGCAGTTGGACCGAGACAGCAGACAGTAGAACCGGCATTGCTGCCACCTACCTAGACTTTTCTAGGGCGTTCAACCACCTACATCACCATACCCTGCTCCAAAATCTGCAAGCATACGGAGCTGGAAACCCCGACCTCGGGTGGAACGGAAACTTCCTCTTTCAGCGGCGCCTTCAGGTTCGAGTTTGAGGTTATGTTCGGGTCCAATTAGTGTGGCCTGCAGTGATCTACAATGGTCGTGGTTGGTGCGCTGGTTATGCTTACTCTTCATTAATGATCTTGCGAGTCTCAACAACCCCAAGTGCCCGCTGTTTGCCAATGACCTCACGATACGCAGGACAATCGACTGTCATGAATATCACGATAGATTGCAACGAGACATAGACTGCGATTTTGAAAATTCAAAGTTATATCTACTTCGTGTACCGCGCGTCCGCCACGAGCCTACGTACGCATAACAGCGAGCAGACGATACACTGAACACGGCGTTACAAGAGCGGGCTCTTAGGGTGGCAATCCGAGACGAACTCGGCTGTTCGGCCGAGTCCTTGAAGGGGTCCAATGCAGCGAAAAAACATGTTGATCGGTTACGGAGGGAGTTCGGAAGGTTCGGTTCATCCATCTTCTTTTAAATGCTTAATGCGTATGTGAGAGCCATATAGAGTATGGGACCTAACTTTGGCAACCCTGGTTAAAGCGCGACCTGATTGCACTGGCGACCCCACAGCGACGGCACTGAAAAATATGAAGGGTTTGTCCTATCTGTAATAAAATAGGCGACTGAATGCACTCGGTGTGTACAGCGGAATATATCGCCGTCTGCGACAGGACACCTTCTTATCGTTCCAGGCATTAAAAATTCCCAGTTACGCTTGCCATGAAATTCTGAAGCTTTGCTACAAAGAAGTATTGAGGGTTCATAACTTGAAACGTGCCACCCAACACAGTCGGCTAGAGTGCCGTTGGAATTACTTTTTCCTTCGAGTTTTTCAACACTGTTTCGGCTTTTGTCATTTCAGCACCACGGCTAACCATATTTATAAACAATAGTCGATGCTTCGCTTAGTTTACATTACTTGATCTGCTTTCTGTTCACTGAGTGAGGACAAGACTTAGACAAACATTTTGCTTACCAAGCCCAAGAAAACGGGTTGGACGAATATGCCTATGTGTTATGGTGAAAAACATGGCGAGCCAAAGATTTGTTTCCAACTATTGTGTAACTAAGTTGAAGTAACGTTATTCCTATTATCCACCTCACGGGACTTGTCAAACCTTGGCTTTTTATCTGTATTATACCATAGTTACGTTGAACTGGGACGCGCAATGCATATCTATATTACCATCATCCATCTTGACTGAAGCGGCGGTCTCTGGCATAGGTTGATGTAGTCTATCTCGACTTCTCAAGGCCGTTCGGCAGGTTAGACCGTAACGTACTGCTCTTCTTACTCCATACTTTTAATATTACTGTTCCTTTTCTAGGATAATAAAATAACTAAAATAATTATGCAAATATTTCTCGATGGTACGAGAAGCTGTCACTGGATTTTGGACAGCTCGTGGGGACAATAAATATTAAACTTATGCATGAGTGTGAGATGTGTCCTGGGGTGTATGCTATCAAAGCAATTTAGCATCACATAATTTTGTTGTTGTTGTTTTTCGCAGCACCTTTAATCATTGATCATATATTCCTTAGTCCATCTTGGAGGAACTCGTTTGGAAAGTTACCCGGTGCAAACATGGTCAGTTACGAATTCTGCATCAGAAAATTGCAAAGCTGAGTGTGGAATATTCGTGCATTCGCGTAAGGCCTGATTGTGTCTGCTAGGCTTACCTACTCGACTGCGTTTCTGACGAGGAAGTAGTGGATCGGTTAGCTGTCCTGGTTCTTGGCACACGTAAAGTACAGGTTTGGTTGCCATTATCCCAAGTGGAGTTAGGTGGCAATGTAAGTGTGCATAGATTGGAGTATGTCTTTTGGGTGATAAGAACGCGTATCAGCATCAGGTTATGGTTCAGTCGTCGCAAACAAAGGGGCTTGAGCTTAAGCTGCTGGTGGTGCGCCTGATCATTCAAGGTGTTTGATTATCTGAAAATTTTTTTAGTTCTTGGTCAATGCAGGTCTTCCAAAGCTTTCCTGTCACCCATACGCAGATTCCCAGCGAAGATGCCGAAGGATTCAAATACAGGAAGTAGAAGTATTTTGAACACCACGTGTTTGATAAGAGTTGTGTAGCTTTTAGGGCGTATGACAGCCACAGATCACTTGGCACGTGCTATTTGATACCCAGGTTGCCCTAAGATATTATAGTTTGTGGGGTATTGTATGCCTAGGGCAACGTAGGATAGTTTCACACAGATACGAGCGTTGTTCTGTTTAACGGACTCTTCAGGGAGCAGACATCGTGTGACATAATACATGTGAAATACTGGGAAACATAACGTCCATGTGTCTCACCATTTCTCAAGTGAATGGAGGGCCCCTTGAACGAGCGCCTTTGTACAATTGCGTTCACCTCATCGAAATCTATAAACAATCTTTAGATCATTGGCCAACAACTTGACCTGCAATGTTTTATGAACAGCGAGTTATTATTACTATAAAGTGGGAAACGGGAAGGACCGAGTGCACGCCTTTGGATGACTCCACAAGTGATTAGCCGTGGGAGGCGCTATAGTTACCCAGAGTGAGAAGCTGATAACGCCCATTTGGGTGTGAGGTCAACCAACAAAATGGTGTACTCTGATGCCAACTGAAACGATTCTCTTAATAGCCGCTTGTTGGGCGCTGTTGGATGCTTGCTGAATATGCAGGGAAAAGTATCATAACTGTATATTTGGAGTGAATGGCTTCTGTGCTACAACCAAATTAGTGCAACTAGCACGTTGTACAAGAACGTTTATCGAGGAACCTATGTTGCGATTTGTTAAATAGCACATAATGATGGTTACAGCCTGCTTCCCCGTTTAACTTACGTTTCGAGTAACCTAGCGATGACGCGATTAGGATGGATACTACTGGAAGTAGTGACGCTGTTTGGTCCCTTTTATGACGAGGGACAATAAGTGAGTTTTTTCACTGTGCAGAAAAGTAGCTAGATTCTGATGACAGGCTGAACATACTAAGCAACAGCAGTAGTATATCAAGTCCACCGACTTTAGTGACTGATGGGTGGATGGCATCGGAGACTGGTTTGAGCTATGGTTCGATAAACTTTATACCCAGTTGGTTGGATGGATGAGAGATCGCGACATTATGTATGACTTGATTTCGTCCCGAACAGCAATGTGTAGGGTTGGTTTCTACGTTCATGGAAGCAGAGAAACAGGTGCTAAATGCCTCGTAAATAGCAGGTGGGTCATTAAGTTGGCGACCCATCTCAACAATAAGTTATGTAATCAAAGCCATTCGATCGTTAGTTCAATGACGGAATAATATTGCGAGTTCCATTTCTGCATGGATGAAAACTCGCTTCTTCACTGACGCTTGGCTGTACGTGTGCGTAAATCGCTGTCAGACTCTATCCTACTTGAAGGCAGAATACTACAAGGGTCGGTACATGGGACGCGATTAAGTTCCATATTTACCAACAGTAGCACGCGCCTCATAAGTTCGAACTGCCTGTTATATGCCGATGTCACTAAGGTGTCGCGGACGATCAATACACTAGCGGGCATCAAACTACTTCCAGCTGATTTGGACAGGTTATATGCTGGTCAAACGGGAAACTGCTTCGATTCATTGGGGACAAATGCAGAGAGCAATACTTACAGCAACCAGGAGCTTCAAACTTCTGTCATGAAGGACTTAGGTGTTCTGTCCGGACCGATCTGGGATGTTCGAAGCAGGCTAACACAGCGTCAAGGAGGGACATCCAAGACGGTAACCTCCTGAAACCTGCATTTAGACCATGTGGCCCTTCAATTTTTCCACAGCTTCTCGGCTCATGCAAACGTCCATTCATAAAGTAGGTTTGTCAACCATGGAGGTGGAGCGTTATCATCGTGTTGTAGATACTCCAATGAAGGACAACCAAGAATATCAAGGGATTGTATAATTTGCCGTATGAACGAAGGCATCAAGTGCTCGCGATCTCCAGCAGACAGTATGAGCAGCACCGCTGGGACTTCATTTTGACTTAACAAATTTCGTTGGATGCCAACCTCGTGCCCCTGCTCGTTAGAGCTCGGTCCCAACAATAACTTGATAGGCCGCTAGCTCGAGCTGGATGAACAGCACAATAGTTTGAAATGCCGTCGGAATTTCTTTTCAATGCGCGTTCGTATGACGTGGAAAGCCCTAACGGAAGTTGTCATATGTACTCCCACTTGGGCGAACTTCAAAGACCGAGCTGCCCGTGCCCTTATTTATCTGCACCACCTTAAATGACCCATTGCCCATGGATAAACACAAGGATCCGTAATAGGTTTCCTTGGTCGTCATATCAATTTTCTTTCTACTTCTACTCCTCCTATACATGTACGCCGGAATGAAATTCGCTGTTTTCCAAACTCCTATTTGCGTCATTCCTTATTAATTTACCTTGGGTTTGCAGTTAATGCTACACATACTTCAGTGGGTTCACCAATGTAATCTCAAGCATACTAAGGATGGACATATCGTTTTGTTTCACCATATTCCTAGGACTTCTACGTGGTACCAGCTCGATAGTTCGGGTTAACCCAGCTCCAGCGTAGTATTCGGCGTTAGTGATCCAGGATGTGGTGACACTCGCGTGGCAAGCGCTCTTCCTATACAAAGCCACAAAGGCCTGACTAATAACACTGCGACGCGGCGGAGATGACTCGCTACTAAATAACCTCACCGCCTCTTCTCCTTCCGGATGATCCCCACTTTGAGAACGCCATCCAGTTCGAATAGTACCTATGATCCCTTCATATGGTGACGCACACAGCAACCCAACCCACCACACATATTCCCTCACCATGCCCCCTAACATGTACACTTACATATATACAGGCATATAAATCGTGTTGGTTGCTGGTCAACTTGCTGTATTTGTATACCATTACCAACCAGACCTGTTTTTATTAGCCTGAATATTCTTATGCAGGCGTGCCCCGCACTGCCGGGAATAAACCCGTTATTTAGATATTTATATTGTAGTATAACACACACGGCTCCGTTTTTAAACACCACGATGCCTACACGTACTCGCTTTTGCCTGACAGCAGTTATCCTGAACATTTTACTAGATGTTTTTTACGGATACTGTACAACAATCATACTCTGTTAAATACTGTTGTTACGCTGTCTAACCCTACGTCAGCGCTTGTAATCCTATAATCATGTCTAACGAGGCCTTCTTCAAACCATCAGAGAATAAAATTTTATTTATTTATTTTGGTCCAAACCCTTAGAGAACTGTGTTACAAAAAGTGTAAGCCACTGAAAGGCTATTGGAACGGTATCAACCGCCGGGAGAACGTGGAGTCAGGAAGTTCGAGGCAGCGGCGCGCCGACGTTTCTGGTGATTACATCAGGGTAGGTGTAGTTGACTTTCACCAAACATGTGTGACCTGCGCCAATTTCAGAAATCCAGGCATTGGCTAGGGGACCAACTGTAGCTCATGCCGGTAGGGTATGTGAACGCGAAAGTGGGGGCAGACCTTATTGGTCCTCTAATGGAGACAACGCGAAGGCATCGATACCTTCCTATCACTTTAGACTACTTAACTGCGATGTAAACCGTTTCCAAATGCACAGGTTGACACAATCATTTCGATGAAGAATCCTTGTGTTGGCTAATGGGGAGTTACACGAATACGGCATTCAGGTAGAGAATACTAGTTTTAATGCTCGGTGGTAAAAGAAATTTGTTGGGTACACGTTATAGATAAGAGCCAAATAACGGCGCATCACTCTAGGACAACAGACTGGCAGAGCGTACTTATCGATCTCTAATGTCGCTGCTGAAAGGTTTCATGCTCCAGAATATACGTCAATGTGCCAGCTTGCTATCCAAATGCTTGTTGTCACATGATACTGCCCTTCGCAGCTCTAACAGGAAAACGCCATGTTTTGAGTAAACGGAAAGAGAAGTTCAGGTGCCTACCGTCGCCGAACGCTCTGTGTCGCAGCAGGTGTACCTCGGAAACAGGTTGTGTCAGTAAGCCCCGCGGTTCTATTCGACAACTGCAGCAAACTACGCGAGTTCATTTGTCGAACGCTCAGTGACGACAACAAAGGATTCTTAAGACAAGATTTTTGGTATTATATTGTGGCTAGTGGAGCGGCTATGTTTGCGCTAGTTACTAACCGTCAAGACTCCAGCGAAGCTGCAGCATGAACGGGCAGAAGTACACTCAGTGTAATAGGAATATTTAGTTTATTTATGTGACTAGAAGCAAACAACCCGTGGGGCAACCCATGTTCGTACATTTTAACCGACAAGTGTTACCGAAGCGAGACTGATCCTGCAGTTGGGGGTCAGAAAACGAATCACTGACAGAGGTAGCAAGCGAACTGGACATGTCGGCCGAGGGGGCTGTGGTATGGCAACGGGGACGTCGCGTGAGCAAAAGGGTGCGGCGTAACAAAAGGCCGGTATCGTCGTTTGCACTGAATGCGCGATGTCATTTCATTGACGCCACATGCTCGTTTACCATTTAGGGCATCCTACTTGTGCGTCTGCAGAGGAATAACCAGAACCAGCGGAAGACGTTAACTTAGCCTACGTGTTTTAACGTAGAAGCCTTGCTTGGCACCTAACATTTAGCTTTCCTCGTACCACACACCTACTTAGCTTCCTGGAAGGTTGAATCGAAAGAAGTATTGAAATCAAACTTTTATGACTGCTTCGCAGTACATGCAATGCCTATGTAGCATTTGCTGTAAACGTAATGTTGACCAGTGACCTAAATACAAAGGCAATAGAAAATGAGGAGCCTTTTATAATTATTTATGTTATTAGTATAGGTTTTAGAAGGCCAGGACGTAAGGGTAATAAAACAAAGTAAAATTGTACCTCCATAGCTAAACACATGTAAAAGGCCGATAATAAAAGAATATGTTATTGTTATCAAACACTATAAGAAGACAAGGAATATCAGGCTTAGGCATCTTCTGGCCAAGTGAACGGGATAAAGTAAATTAAAGATACATGCTGACAGTGTGGAATTCTTCCACCAGCGAAATTTAGACTGCGCGGTTAAGCAGAAAATGGCAGACAGTCAAAGTTAACATTGTAATACCACGGGTTTCGGCTTAACTGCAAAGTACATGAGCAATTTTATTCCTTAAGTGACAACCAAACATCACATAGAACCACCCTAACCAGAAGTTGCGGGACAGTAAATAATTACTCCCCGTGAGCCCCATAGTTACTAAAGTCCACATAAACAGTATGGCTTTTTCTGCTGTCTTATGTGTACGAAATGTAAGAAAATTGGTACTCAACTAAATCTCGTAGGCAATGTTGCGCAGCAGGGTGTCATCGTTTTCCATCCTAACAAAGCATAATGCGCAAGGATGACGTAGGAATTCGGGTGGGCCATTCTGTAGGTATGCAAGCCACAAACCAGCTTCCAGGTTTAAATACTTTACGCCTTCCTTGCGCATGGGTGATCGCAATCTACTCTGTTAAGTTCCAATTTTAGCATAGGTACGGCCGGCTTGCGTACAAACGGCGGCGCACCCAGAATTTGACAAGAATCAAGGTATGGGTGTCGTGTATAGGTTAACTGAACACGGTCTGTCAACGCAGTTAAAGCAAAGAGTGCAACAATGAAAGAGGTGCTTACACTTTTTGATGTTGTTATAAGTTAACAGAGTTGCAGTTATTTTGCCTGGTTTGGCATTCTTTGGTCGCCAGCGGCGGCAGAAGGGTTGTTCACCACTATGCTGGGCTGGAAAGTTCCACAACACTTGGAGCTCGATGCTGCTTGGCACGAGATTTTCTCTAAATTGTAGTTACTAATTTCGATGGTTGTTCAATTCAACATTAACGAGCCTCGCTCTAATTTTTCCACTGGATAGATCGAGACCGCAGAGCTAACCTGAAACAATGACAAAAGCGACGGGACAAACTCGAAATATTTCATTTAGATGCACACCATTCACAATACAAGGCCGGCAGAGTCTTCTGCTCCATGCAGGAACGTGATAAGCGGCAGTCATATGAGCACACCTTGACTAAGCAATCCCTTTCCAGCCAAAATAAAATAATCGCGTACGTAAACAGATCTTCCAAGGCCAGCTGTGGAATTCATGCATTGTCTAGGAATGAGCCAAGTATAATACGTTATGATGAGGACAAGTAAGCTGACCTCTTGGCTCTACAGTTCTCCAAATTATTCAAGGGGTGCTACACCTTCAGCCATATAGTTTGACAATAAGTACCTCTAGGACATATCGAACTTGATACCGATGTTACCTTGAAGTTACTATTAGACTAAACTCGGGTTCCTCACCAGGACCAGACAGGCTACACCTCCATTTTCGTAAGGTGGAAGTAGAATTCCTTGCTGGTCCGTTTCACACAACTTTTAGCTCCCTCTTGTTACAGGTCGACAACCTGTGGACTTGCAGTCAGACATAATTGTGCCGAAATACAAAGATGGGAACCGTCAGGACCCTGCGAACTATCTGCTAACGTACTTGTCGTCGGTCATCTGAAACTTCATGGGAAACCGCATTAAAGGTGCCATCCAACGACACTGCGAAGGTCTGAAGTTTATTTCATCTACTTAGCATGGCTTACGAAAGGGACGTTCCTGCATAAATAACCTGTTACTTGCAAAAGAAAAGTAGGCTGTCACTGGACACCCTAGAATTTAGTTATGATCTTCAACATCTACGGCAAAGCTTTTGACAGGCTCCCTCATCAGGAACTGCCAGCTAAGATCTGCAGAATTGGCATACCGGCGTCAGTTAGACGCTCTTGGGTGGCAATTGGAAGGTCAAAATCCGTGGACGATAAGGCTTCCGCCTAACCAGCGTCCAGCTTCTTGTACCGGTAAGCGAACCACAGCCCCCGGCACTTCGACTTTTGATCGCCTCTCCTTGCCTCTGCAAAAAGAAATGAAACAAAAGCGAGAGCAAGCTTTGCTTTTACAATGATCAACATCGGATAACAATGCGAATAAATTGGATAGGATTATATTAATTCCGGGAAAATACGCGGCCAGCACCTGTCTAGGCCTGCTTTGAAGGCAACCACAGTCTCACAATCCATTAGTTCCGAAGGCAACTTATTCCAGTTGCGCACTACACGATTGGAGAAGAATTTAGCCCTGACGTTCAGTCTAGCCCTCTGCTGTTTGAGCTTCAAGCGACGTCCACGCAAGCGTTCAGAATCAGCCAGCTCAAATAAATCAGAGGGCACGATGGCACTGAGGCCCTTCATGATCTTAAATGTTTCTATCAGCTCCCCTCTCAGTCTACGCCGTTCAAGGAAAAACAACCCCAGGCTCTTTAGGCGATCTTCGTACGGCTTCCCCCGTTGACCTTCAACCATCCTGGTTGCTAGTCTTTGAATCTTCTCCAGGCAAAGAACATCATCACGGAGATAGGGCGACCAAGCTTGAACGCAATACTCTAAGTGTGGCCTAACCACTGCTTTGTATAGTGGCAGGAACACTTCTGGCTTGGTATTACACAGAGCCCTCCTGAGGCGAAACAATTCGCGTCGCGCTTTGTTGGCGGCGTATCGACATTGCATCGAAGGCTTGAAGCTGCTCGTCATTATGACTCCTAAATCGCGTGCCTGGGTAGTGCATTGTAAGGGGAAGGGCCCAAAGGAAGTCTGAACTGCAAGTACGTCTCTACTAGTTGTCAGAATTTGGCACTTGCTTGCATTCAAGGGCAAGTCCCATTGCTTCGACCAGTTTACCACATTGATGATATCCTTGGCCAGTGTTGCACGGTTGCCCCTGCTGACTAGCTTCGTCATCCGCAAATATATAACAGGGTCTTCAATAAGAGGAGCCAAGTCGTTTATAAACATAAGAAACAAAAGTGGGCCTAGCACCGATCCTTGGGGTACTCCACTGTAGGCCACGCCCACACTAGAACTCACATCACCGATTCTAACTCAAAACATTCTCCCACATAAGAATTCTGACACCCAAGACAGAAGTCTAGGATGTACTCCGAACCATGCTAATTTTTCAAGTAGGAAACGGTGATTTACTGAGTCAAAAGCCTTGCTAAAGTCAAGATAGCAGACCTCTACCGGAATCCCGTTGTCAAGACATCGAGTAATCTCATCGAGGAAGCACAGTAGATTAGTGAGGCACGACTTCTTTTTAATGAAACCATGCTGCTCTGCTCTAAGTAGACTGTGTTCCGCCAAATGCTCACAAATCCGGTTTCTTATAAGCTTCTCTAAACACTTGAGCAGAACACAGGTTGGACTGATGGTTCTGTAGTTAAGGGGCTCCGATTTGGAGCCACCCTTGTGAATTGCAACTATGACTGCTTCCTCCCAGGCTCGTGGCAACTTGCATTCCTGGAGCGACAAGTTGAACAGCTCCAGAACAGGAGGTTGAAGGATGTCAGCTAGTGGCTTGACTATTGCCGGATGTACGTCGTCAGGACCGGCTGATTTGAAGGGATTCAAGTTAGTCATCACAGTAAAGACCTCTTGCGCAGTCAGCACGATATCCTGCATTATATAACTGCTGACACAGTGTGGCCGCGATGGTGCAGCATATCCATTGTCCCTCCTATGCAGCTTCTGAAAGACTCTTAGCAGCATTTCAGCTTTATCTCTAGCTTCCACAGCCTGGCTGCCATCTTCCATAATTAGACACCCAACTTCCTCTCTTAGGGAGGCTTTAGACTGAACATAGCCGTAGTAACACTTTTTATTTGTTTTCGCATACCAAGCCAGCCGAAGCTCATAAGAGTATTTAGCCTGCCGTTGCATCTTGATAGCAGTATTCCGGTTTTTGTGTACTGTAGCCATCGTCGAAAGCCCCTGGCCTCATTGAATTTTTTCCACTTCTCATTTCGTCTCTTTAGAGCTCTATCAATTCTCCTCCTCCAACACCGAGGCTTGCTGAAATGTCTCGCAGGACGAAGAGGAGCAAACTCATTCAATGCTTGTACTAAACCAGTTTTAAGCACAGGCCACCTTTGTTCCAAAGATGCCTGTTCCCATTCTCTTCCCATCATTCTCTTCTCACGACCATCTCCATCTTCTATGTTTGAGTTCAGGTTCCGTTATTCTCTTCACTCTTTTGTGCTATCGTTCGTGTAAATGACATTCCTTCCTCCTTATCTTCTATTTTCTTTCTACGTCTTCCGAAATTCACGTAACGTACACAGTTGGGATTGCCAGTTCAGGGAACTTGGGCAGTAATTGATAAACCACCCTGTAGTTCGGGTGTTCCATTTTAGGTTTATCAAGATGTGCTAGCACCTTAGTAATTCCTGGCACAACGATCCCCTCAACAAGGACCATGCAATGTATTTTCCTACCGTTTCAGTCCCAGATGAATATGAATATGAACGTCCTACTATAGATCCGTGACTTCTTGCAAGGTCGAAACATGCATGTCAAGGTAGATGAGACCCTATCGTTTCCAGTGCCTGCGTCCAGTGGTGTAACACATTACTCGGCCCTCGGAGCGGAATTGTTCAATATCTGTACCAATTGTCTACCAAGTATGCTAAAAACTGACTGTCTGATCTATGGATGCCCTCAAGCTATGGTCGGAAGTGTTCAGCCTCCAGGACACCGACCGATTACAGGCGAAGCCGTAACTACTGCATGCCTGGCCTATGCAGTGCGTTTGCCGTTTAAAAATGAAAAGTACACTGTTTTGCTTTCCGTACTACTGAACCACGGGGCACATAGCACGTTGGCGGGTACTTACACAATATCGTTACTCAGGGTAAGGACTTAGGTACAAAAGAGTCCGTTGAGCTCAATGAAGCAGACTGCTGAGATTAACAGAATGTGGGGCGTCCTAAGGAGATAAGTCATTAAAATGATGCCGCAGCTAAGTAGACTTCTCTTCACCTCCAACATTTTAGCAAACATGGCATTCGAGATTCCGACCATACACCCACTAGCTAGGCATTCAGTTAACAAGATGGAAAATGTTAAACCACGAGCATCTAAATTTGTCCTTTCGCTACGCGAACTTCACTATCCTGCCAGCCTACCGAGAATGAAACATTTGCCCATGGCATATCGCCGACGTCGCGCAGACCTCATTTACCTTAGGCATATTCGACGAAGGAAATCAGGAAACCAGTCAAGGAAAGTTTTTGACTAGGACTTGACAGGTTAACTTGAGGTCACGGCTGGTAGCTGGTTAAACCGTGGTTCAAAGTCCGTTTAGACGTTGCTCTCTCTACTCGAGTAGGTAAGGACTGGAATTGAATGACGGACCCGATTGTCACTGCGCAGGTAGATGCGAGTTTGATACTTAATTTAATGAATTCCTAATGAGTACCACAAGAACTGGTACTACAGATACTAAATCCTGCGTTTTGCCACAGCCAACACGCCTGTAATCCTTGGAAGGTCGGAAAGCAAAGTTGCTGATACCTTCCCTCCCTTCCGCTCTCTATCACTCAATGAAATCTATGAATCAAATTTTGTGCAAATTTGTAGCGGTCGACGGTTAGAAACCCTTCAAATCGATCTCAAGTTCCTCCGACATTTTGATTCATATATTCTGATTCCTATTCCTATGGGACTGAAGCGATAAGAAAAACCAATGAGTGTTCCTTCTTGAGCGGTTCGTTGGGCAAGGCAATATTAATGTGGCTGGAGCTCTTGATGGATCTAAAACACAATACCCGAGCCACCCCCGGTCAAGCAATTACTGCCCACGTTCCCTGCACTAGCAGTCCCCCTGTGTAGGTTAAGTGAATTAAGGAAGACGCAGCAAGAAAATGGAAGATAACGAGGAAATCATTCACACGAAGGAGAACATCAAAAAGTGAAGAACAGGGCGGAATAAAAACTCAAGGTTGGAAGATGAACATGGACAAGAAAAGAGAAAGGTTTGGTATTGCCACTTAAGAGCGGCTAACTGACGCCGGAAACCCTTGTCAGTAGCTCTACTGACTAGTTCAAGTTCGGGTGGGACTGGAACGATAGAAGAATCCCGTGAGTAATCCATCTTGAGTAGATAGTTGCGCCATGAATTGTTGCAGTGCACAGAGTTATTTCTGGCTCTAAAATAGAAAACCCGCAATGCACTGCCCAACCAGTTAATGTCAACGTTTCCTTCTCTAGCATTCCCTGCTGTGGCAGTCACCTAAAGTAAGCAAAGGATTGGAAAAGAAATCGTAAATACAACATAAGGAATGGCACTCGAAATAAGAAAAGAATACCAATGCGCATAGAAAGGTAGGGAAAAGAAAAGTGCCGTATGAAGACGTGGGTTACTCAGGAGAAGGGAAAGGTTCCGTGTTGCCTCCCAAGAGCAGCAAGTTGCCAGTGAAACCCATTAACCGTAGATTCCCTGCTACCATTTTCCGGTAGCATGTTCCAGTGCTCCATGACAAGGTGTGAGAGCCGGCATTCCGCCCTAATCTGATCGGCCTGCGGTTCGTTAAGTGACAAGGAATGACCGCATAGGCCAGATACTCCAGCGGGACATCTTGGAGATCTGGGATTGGACTAAGGAACAATTTTGGCCCAAGACGGACGTAACAACCAACAATGACTGACATGGAGGATGGTAAAACTCCGCAAGGACCAACCTACAATCACCATAACCCTTGTCCAGTATGGAGAACTGGACATATCCTCATACTCCCATACATTATACATCTGAAAAAACTGGACAGCGGAAAAATTGAACTTTTGCTCACCTGGACATAAAAAAAGCAGAAAAATCGCGATGTCCCTCTCCTCCACCGACCTCAAAAATCATGGCGACCCAGATCAAAATACCCGTCCAACTAACAGAGGAAATTGGAAGCCATTACCCTGCGAAAAACCGAAGGTGAAAACAGTCGTCAAGCGGCTTTGCCAGGTCAACATTAATGTTCAAAATGCTTTACGGCAGTGTTGCAGGACGTGGTGGGTTTTCGCCTGGCAAGCGTTCTCCCTATAAAAAGCCACAAATGTCTGTTTAACAACACTGCGACGTGGCGGATGTGACTCGCCACTGAATAAAGTCACAGCCCACAACTACATACTGGCAAGTCGACTAGATTCACATTTCAACTCTTCTTGACACCGTTTCAAATACACACGATTGAACCCGGAGTATCATCGTGATGCACAACAGTTTTTAAACCATGATCATGCCTAATTTGGTGCGTCTCTATGAAACTGAGAATAAACTATTTATTTATTTTATCATGGACATACGACCAATTTTCTATATTACTGTCACGGTTGCCATAAAATGTTTGTACAGTTGTACCTATCTGATCATGCCTCCATGGGCGTGCCTCGCATAGTCGAGAATAAAGTATTTATTTATTTATTTATTTAAGCTAAACCTAGACCAACCTCCCCAGTTAAGGTACGGCTGGTTAGGCTGTAATCTCCTCTAAGCCTTCGGTAGTGCATTGAATTCATTCCCAAAATAACTAGAGGCTCGGGTTACGTCCGTCCCCCTACTCCCCCAACTAACCTAGTACCCACTAGTAAAACCCTGTCTAGCTCCACTTTGTCCCGGACGACGCAGGGTGGAAAAGCCTGGACGCAGTATTCCAGGTGATGCCGAGGAAAGCCGATAAGAATCTCCCAGAAAGGCCGCCCGTCAAGCCTCTGAAAGAACGTCCTATTAACCAAAACATACGGAAACCTCTGCTTGTGGCCCTCTTCCAGTGGCTGACGCATTGTAAAGCCGAAGAATGTAAGACGCCCAGGACCACCTGGCTAGATTAACGGGGAGTTCGACCCCACCGACCAAGTACTTCGCAGGAGGACAACCTCTTCCAATGTGAAGAAAGGAGCAGTTTACGTGATTTATGGGCAGTACCCATAACGTAGACCAGTCTCAAAGGTTAGCTAAGACTTGCTGAATGGCCTCGAAACACCCAGGACATCGAAAATATACCACAGCTTCAGGTCGCCAGCAAATAGCAGCGGTGGTACCCTAATCTCCGCTATTAGGTCATTCACCTAGATAAAGAACAGCAGCGCTCCAAGGAACTAGCACCGCGGCAGGCCACTGAGGACAGACTGCCTGAACGATAGGCCACGGTCTACACGTACACACTGTTCTCTACCGTCCAAGAAGGAAGTAAGTCAATGAAGGGCGCGGCCAAATACCTAGTATGAGGGCAGTGTTTGCGCGAGCCCCAAATGAGGTACCTTGACAAATGCCTTCCAGAAGTTGAAGAAAAGTACGTCCAGTGCGTCTCCGTTATCCACTGCATCGCCTTGCTTTAGCTAGTCAACAGTAGATTCGTCAGACACGAAAATCCCTTCCGGAATCCATGTTGTACATTGCTAAGTAGATTAACCGATTGCAGATGACCCTCCACTGAGCCTCTCACCAGTTTCTCGAGGTGTTTGGCTACTACACTCGTCAGCGTAACTGGCTTGTACCTAGCGGGCAGACCCGTCTTCATTGTTGAAGATGGGCCTAATGACACCTTCTTTTCATTCGGAAGGTACTGCACAGTTATCAAGCGATTTCTGAAACATCATAGCGAACGGTCCAATTAGTTCCGCAACCAATGCATACAGCAGTTGCTGGTGCATTAAATCAAGCCCAGAGGTATTAGAAGGGTTCAGCCCTTATAACCGCCTACGAATTTCCGTCTCCGCTACAATAAATTCGGATAGTACTGAACCCTCTGAGACGCCGCACGCCAGCACAACACCTGTCAAAGAGGTTTCCCTTACACGCGCTACTGTACATGGCCCAGTATGTACGCAGGCCTTGTTGTAGTCTGTCTGCGCAGGAGTACCGGCATCAAGCCTCAATACTCTAATTGATATGTTCAAACTGCAGCTCCTTCTGACTCAAACGAAAAAGGTTTTTGGATTCTCTGAAGATTCTTCTGCTAACCCTTGCTAGAAATTGCCCCGGACATTCCTTAGGCGTTGCTTACAACTATTTATAGCCTTGCAGGAATTGCCATAAGTAGCGGTAAACGAAGAATCCGTAAACAATTTGACCTCTTTTTGAGCAGGTGCCCGCAAGCGGAATCTATCCAGCGCGGCTACGTTCGCGCCCCCTTTCTCCTTGTACCTGGGATGAAGGGAACAGAGAACTCTTTGAGGTCGGACGTAAATATACCCCAGGCAATCTGGACAGGGTCATCGCCTGGCTCTCCTTAACTGAATGGTTTCGTTCCATACGTTCGGGAGCGACTCAACAATACTCTGGTAGCATCTAGACAGAGTAAAACAAAGGGGCAAAAAAGAGTCACTGGAACCTAGTGACAGCAAATACAAGTTCTAAGATAGGCTATACCTGGGCGTCTATGTATCCAGTGGGGAGGTGAATAAACTGACGCAGCGATACTTGGGACGTAAGCTAAACTAAATCGGCGCCAAACGTGCCTTACGCTGTTGCATGCATTAACAGCCCAGCAAACCTCCATGTGGTTGAAGTCGCCCATCACCAACCAATTGTTTGCGGACTGGGAGCAAATAAAGTCAAGTAGCTCTTTAGTTACGCTCCCAGAGTTTCTATACACAATTAAAACTGTAACCTGAGCCGAAGCTGTGCTAATCACCTCCGACAGAGCCTCAGGATTTGTGTGCAGCCTGAAATAAAAAAGTCTGCAAAACGTCAATTTTAAAGCTCACATAAAGAGCGACGCCTCCTCCCTGCCGGCCAGCGGAGCGAGCGCATCTAAGTAGTGCGTAGCCAGTTAACTATAATTCATCATCCGTGATGTCTTGAGACAGTTACTTTTCAGTGAATCCCAGTACATCGGGATGGCACCCATCTACGAGCCGACGTAACCCATACACCTTATGCCTTCGGATGCGCATGTTACTTACCTCTATCAGAAGATCCTCGTAAGGTCAGACCTGGGTCGTGCTTTAACAGAATGGCAATGCTAGTGCGGAATAGGACCGCCGGCGGACCACCCGAAAACCCATTAACCGGTGCTCTCGTTCACTGGCTGCTCGCCTGCTGTTTAGGTCCTTGATGGCCACCTTTAGCTTTAGCCTATCGGCCAGCGGAATGTCTGCTGAACACTAATATTCTTACCTTTCAGCTTTAATGCAACTCGTATGTGAGCGTTGCGTTCCACCGGGGTATAGAGTACAACACAGTGGCCGCGGTCGAATGTTTGCTACATTAAATGGGACCTTCCCCAGTCCTACCAGCTTCCTGACGGGAACGCTTGGAACAGAATGCAGAAGCAGCTTCGTTAGGCACCATTTAAACCCTTGAAGGTCGTCCAACTTGCCATCAGCAGGAATTATAGTAGTGGATTTCGCGGCGTTACGGAATATAACCCAACCATCCGTGAAGGAATCACCCCGACTGGGTGAACAACCCTACTGACCAGTTTAAGGAGCTCCAACCAACCAGCCCTGATAAGCATATTTGATTCAGAAACAACTTAACCGGTATCGCGCATGAGGTGAAAACCAAGCTAATTAATGAAAATTGTGCCATTACAGCTCGACATCTCCAAACTTTAGGTGAACTACGAGTTAAGGACGTAGTCGTAATGGAACAAGATAAAGGTTCAGGACTGGTAATTATGTGCAAAACCGAACACAATGAGATGTGCGCCATACTCAACGATGCGAGTAACTTCGAACAGCTCACGAAAGTGGGGAATATACACAATGCCGAAACGCGCATAGTTCGTCAACTGGAATTACTTCTTCTCCAACGCGTGATAGACGTTGATACATGTAATAGTTTGAAGCCGAGTGGCAACACTATTCCACGGTTGTATGGGTCCCCAAAGACACATAAGAATGAACTGCCATTTAGGCCAATCGTTTCAATGATGAACACACCCAAGCACAAACTCGCTCGTTGATTAGGGATGTTGCCAGCTCCGCTGAAACAACAATTCAATTCGTACAGTCTTAAAGACTCGTTACAACTCATCGAGGACCTGGATGAATTCAACCTGTCAGATTAAGTCATATGTTCCTTGAATATAGAATGCTTATTTACCAACGTGCCGCTACATCAGACAGTTGATTACGTGTGAGAATTAGCTGAAAACGGTGGATGTTCACTACCATTTCTGATTCAGGTATTGCGGCACAATAGCGGAGGTGTTTTCCCACCTCTAGCTGACGTGCATAATGATGATGATGAGCAATTCGGACTAAATTGCTAAGAGAATCTCTACTATTGCGCACGGTGAATGTGGATTTTCACTTCCAGAATACACCATACCGTCAGATTGACGGCGGAGCAATGGGTAGCCCATTAGGTCATGTGCACGCTGATTTCTTCATGCTGATGGCAGAAAGAAGCATTTTTACGGAAGTATCCCAGGTGCCATACTACAAACGACATGTCGATTATATCTTGGCTTTCTGTTCGTCGGAGCACCAGCTCACAAATTTGGTAGAACGGCTCAGTCGTGCTCATGTTAAGGTACGGGTTACATGCGATGTAGAACAGAACAATTGTCTGTCATAACTGGACATACTCATAAGTCGCAGGGATGATGGATTGATTAAGAGGCCCATTTACCGAAAATCAACTTGGTCCGGTCAGTACCTGCACTTCACCAGCTTCACACCAGTGCGGTACAAACGGACACTTGTGAAGACTCTAGTTTGTCGTGCCAGACGAATTTGTTGGGCCGACTGTTTGGACGATGGTCTAGTGTTAATTACAGCATCACTAATGGCGGACGGTCACCGTCGAACATTTATCGAGAAACACAGGCAACCGCGAGGGCCAAATGACTTGGTGCACACGGCAGCCAAGAAGAAAGTGTATACCGTTACATTTCAAAGGTGACTTAGCCACGCTGAAGACAACTAAGCGTATAATTTCGGATAAACAAGGAAGTTACTATGCTGCACAAATTGTCGTCATCAACCGAACCCGAAATTTGACCATACCTACAACGAAGGAAGCTCAGCCTATTGGGGCCAACTCACACTGTGTATACCAATTTATATGTGACTGCGGAAAATGTTGCATAGGCAGAACTAATAGAACGCTGACTTCCCGAATAAAGGAACATGTACCAAGATGGGTTCAACATGAAGTTGCTCAGATTGCCTACCCTCGTCAGATTCCATGTGCGCGCAGACCGCCGGCTTCCTCGATAGGCAAACACCTATTAGTCTCGGGTCACCAAATAGAGCTGGGCTCAGCGTTTCAAGTTGTGTTACGTCACACTAATCCCCGCTTCCTTCGGTTTGCTGAGGCTGTCGCTATAAGCCGGATTAAGCCAGTCTTGTGTGTTCAGAATCAATTATTTGTCAGTCTAGAGCTGCCTTGGACGTAGGTGTGAACTTCCGTCATTCGTTTTACACCTTAAGCTTGTCTAGTTGCACCTACTGTTAGCTATATCTATGCTTATCGGTTATTGTTAATGGTACTGAGGAGACAATACGAAATGCATGCATCTACCAGCCTTCGTCTTCTTTCCGTGCTTTTCAAACCCTACTGTTCTTTGATTCGATACTTGAAGCGAGTGGCTGCACCATTGGTGTTTGAACTGTCATTATCCCCCAGATGATGTAGCAACGGCAGTGCAGGCTTTTGGCTCCATTGTCGACGCCTTATATTTTTCGGGTCATCGATTCCACCGAAAGGCTTTATGGCAGGTTTGGTCTGTTTTTCTTCTTGATAACGGAAGTGGGGTTACGTGACGCTTTGTTGCGATGAGTCGAGTCAAACAAACCGTTTGAATGTGCCTTCTCGGTGAGAGCCGTGATATCCGAGGGTTCGGTTCTCAAGTAGTGTGTGTGGAAATCTTCGCCTTTGCACAAACGCCTGACAATTTGACAAGTAACGGCACTTGACTTGTTTCCGGTACCGAGACTACTACATCTTGTTGTCTAGTAAAGAGCTTACGGGGTTTCTTATCTCTCTTTCGCTTTACTCGAATGGACTCTTGAACCAGAAACTTGGCGTCGATCATGGTAGATTCAGATATGACGTCCGAAGCAGCTTTCATACTCTTGGTCGGCAGCCATTTTGAAAATCGACATAATGATTAGTGCCACCAGTTGATATCCAGTGTAAGCGATCCAATCTGCGTCGTTGGAGACCAGACGCGTCGTCATGAGCAGAGCAAACTTATGGCGAAGATCTGAGATCATGGAGAACGAACCCACTACATTTCGCAAATGGTTAGCAAGCGATTTGTCTCTCGTTTGTAAGGCTGCGCGGCAATGCCGGCGGCTGCAGCCATTGGCACAACTGAAAAGCAACATTTCTCAGGAGGCTAGCGCTGCGTACCGCCCTATATTCAGGTCCCTGCAAAGCTGCTGAGACCATCGGTTGCAGACATAGCACTGCATACCACCGGAATGGACAGTTACTGGCATATAGCAGCTTAAACTGTCGCAAAGTGTGATAACCTTAGAATCCAAGCCACCTGGAAAACAACTCCTGTGCATTGGGAGACAGACATAGTGGAAAACAGGGAAATCATAACACTAATACCATAGTTAAAGGTGCTCAATTAATAGAAACTTGATACAACGCGGGACTAAACTGTGAACAACCGGTAAAAATTACCAGTAAGCGCCAAACAGGCGTTGAGAAGATCCGCTTTAATCGATCCGAAATCCTAGATTAGAATTAGTATAATATAGTCAAATTCAGTTTCAAATGTTTATCCAAACACTGCTTTCCACAGTATTGGAAGAGTTCCAGCGCTCGGTAACTACGCAACGTTCTCATGCTATCATTGGTAGGTTTAGTTTTTCGCCAACAGTTTGTTGGTAATCGCAGTCAGAGCCAGCAATACATCCAACAAGTTAGTATTCGTTTTTTTGACGCTCTCGGCGGACTAGTTTTCGCCTTGCCACGTCATGAATCTAGCGAAGTTCCTACGTGAATGGGCCGACGATCACAACCTGTATATGGTGAATTCAAATTAGTATCTATTATTATAACAGGACTATAAGGGACAAAGGAAGGCAGAATGGTGTCTGTACATTATTATCGCGATATTTTTCGTAATCCTGCATTTTTGTCATCCACCCTTTTTTAGTTGATCGGCTTTCCTCTCGGCTATTGCAAAGAAATGCTGTCAATCAGTATCTATACAGTGTTGATTGGTACAGTTGTTGCTGCAGTTGTCGTACTCCCGCCGTGGCCATGTTATCGGAGGAATCCGCTCAATTGGCAGAAGGAGCTTGATTCTTCCACTTCGGTTAAAGTCCAGAAGGACAAAAAATGTATGTGATGAACACTGTTCCTAATCTTGGGCGTTAAAGTGTTGCTTCAATTTTTTGCTCCTACTTCGTACTTTCCCCCCTTGTTTGCCTTGACTTGAAGCTTCACAACTTGGAATTTAACGTCTAAATACAGTTTCATTCCTTTGCAATGAATGGAAGTTCATATATAGCGTTAACAGCAGTGCTTTTTTCTTCGTATTCATCATCAAAACAGTGTACCTAATCGCATGGCGGTATACTTCCTAGAGTTGCAACGTTGTTTCCGCGTTCAGTTTTAGGTGATTAAAAGGCCACATCTCTGCTGAATTGTTTAGCTTGAATACCGTCAAAATGCTGCCTTGTTTCACTCATGAATTTAGCCTTTGGTATCCTACTGCTGTCAAAACAAACTGCTCTGCCTTCCAACCGTCAGTTGCGGACTGCGCTGCAACTACATGTTATATGCGTCTGGTCGAGGGTTCCAAAGGCTTTTGTACCTGGGACGTATGTGGGTCGTATTAGACCTATTGGGCTGAATGGCAAAGAAGATACTTAGTAGGCGGCTGGAATACCACCTAGTAAGTGTCGGAGCTGAATGAACGGTGTGCTTGTGTCACATCTCGTGGCTAACTGGACAGTACCGTCACAGCTGCCCGTAGAGGGCCGAGCGCAAGGCGACTAGATAGATGGTGGCTCTAACGATACTGAAAACGAAATGGGAAGGTAAAGAGAGGAGGAAATGACAAGCACTATATAGGCTACACTCCGTGACAGCTTATCTGTTGACTTGTTACGATGACACCCTGACGCGCTACACTATGCACCATGGTCTTTCACTCTAAAACTCAGTACCTATTACAGTATGCTTTACATTACCTTTCTCCCGCTAATGTACTTATCTTAAGGACCGGTCTACTGCAATCCCGTCGAATATGCAATAGAAAATACCAAACCTGGCACTACAAATCCGTTTAACAGCAATACATATCAGTACCAATCCTCAACGCATGATCGGCTCCCATGTTTCCTCCATCCAAGCATAGAGCTCATAAGGTTGATGATAAGCGCCCACGGTATAGGCTCGGTCACCTTCAGCTTTGCATCGTCTGCGAAATATTGACGGAGACAAGTCTTTGGGCTGTTGCAAGGGCTAAGTCCCTCCATAGATTCTGGCCCTGATTCAATTTATCCGAAGCTGATGCATCAATTGGCCGCTAAACTAATTGACCCCCTCATATGTAAGTTTATAATATCGCTAGGCAGCTTCGCCTTACTTTCAGAATAGGACGCAATCTTCTCTCCGATTTTTAAAGGTGGTGACAGTGCTCTGCCCGCAAACTACCCGCCTGTCAGCTTGACAAGCGTAGTAATTGTTGATTGAAAAACTGGTGAGGGATTGGGTGGAGAATCATCTGAATAAATTTAACATTAGTGCCTCACAACACGGTTTCCGTAAGAAATTTTCCCGTCTGACGAATTCACTTGTAGCTCATGATAGCTGGGCTGTGGCAGTAGACAGCGGTCATGCTATTGACGTGCCTTTTGTTGACTTTCCGGAAGCCTTTGATAGTGTCCCAAATCCACGATACTCACTAAAGTTGTGATCGTATGGGATATCTGGTAGAGCCCTTAATTGAATGTTTGGTGACCCGGTTTTGCATTTGGTTTTGGTTTTCTTTAACGATTTTCTTTGAACCTCAGAACTCCCATTTTTTGCCATGATTTTTGAACACGTTTCCTCTGAGGCCACGTCGGAAAATGTTAGTTTTTCTGTGCCTCTTTTCGATGCGTCTAATCTTCGTATTTGATTTTTACAACTTGAGACACTTTTTCCTTGTCGCCGTATTACCTCGCAGTCCAACATGTCTTCTTATGTCGCTGCACACACTTTTGTCGCCGCCGACGTCGCAGACTTGCTTAACCTTATTCCTACTGATGCGCCTTACGGTAGGCTTAAACCTGCTATTCTAAAACGCACTTCCGCTTCCGATGAAGCCCGACCTCAGCAACTGCTTGTCACGGATCACGAAAAAGCTTGTTTGCTCGGAGAACAGTATGCTGGGGTTTATGTTCGAGAGTCACAGCCGCCGCATATCAGTCTCCAGGCAAAAGTTCCTGAGGGCTCTCACTTGGAGGAGATTTCTATAACCGAGGCTCAAGTGCTCCGGCTTCTGAGGCAATTAAATCCCAATAAAGCTGCCGGTGGAGATGCTATTCATCCCAAACTGTTGTACGAGTTGGCTGATGAAACTTGCCGTCCGATTACGCAACTTTTTGTGAAGTCCCTACGAGTCTGCTCTCTACCCAAAGACTCGAAGGAGGCTATTGTTTGTCCCATTTTTAAGAAGGGTGATAAGTACCTCCCTGATAACTACAGACCGGTCAGTTTAACAAGCGTGCTGGTCAAGTTATTGGAAAAGCTCGTGAGGGACGCTCTCGAAGGACACTTGAAAGCGTTTGAGTTGCTTAATCCCTCTCAGCACGGTTTTCGTAAGGGCTATTCTTGCCTTACTAACTTGTTAACCGCTCGTGAACACTGGGCCGAAGCCGTTGATTGCGGGAAGGCAGTGGACGTGCTGTTTATTGACTTTTCCAAAGCTTTTGACACCGTTCCACATTCGCGCCTTTTGTACAACCTGAATTCCTGTGGTATTTCTGGACCAGTCTTACGATGGATTTCAGCTTTCCTAATCGGAAGGGAAATGTGTGTGCGGGTGGGTTCAAGCCTGTCCTTCCGCCAATGTGTTCTCAGTGGCGTTCCGCAAGGTTCGGTTCTTGGCCCCCTTCTCTTCACTTTATACGTTAATGACCTACCTGATGAATTGGGTGTGCCATCCCTAATGTTTACGAATGACTTGAAACTCTGGTTCACGATAGACGAGCCGATTGGTCCACTGACCCTACAGGGGGCTCTGGATAGACTTTGGGACTGGTCAATTTTGTGGCCGTTGCCCGTTAATTTAGCGAAATGTTCAGTTCTACGCGTCGGTCCGAATGACCCGCCGACGCGTTATTTGCTTGGCGGCAACGAGGTACCGCGAGTTCAACTCCAATCTGACCTCGGTGTTTTGCTGTCATCCGACTTTAAGTCTAATGTACACTGGACGACAGCTGCTCGCGAAGGTTGTGGATGATCTGCAGGTCATTCGGGATCATGACCACCGACATATTCGTTAGACTATTTTCGGCTTTTGTAAGGCCGCACTTGGAATACTGCGTCCAGGCTTGTCCTCCATGCCTGGTTCGTGATAAGATGGCAGTTGAACGAGTCCTGCGGTCCGGGACGAAAATGGTGCACGAATTAAAGAAGCTGACGTACCCGGAGAGGCTACGTAAGTTGGATATGTTTTCCATGTATTACAGGCGGCTTTGGGGCGAATTGGTCCTCACATATAGTATATTGATGGGTCAGATTGGTCCTGATTTGACTGGACTGTTTCGCCCAACTCGACTGCCAACCCTTCGTGGCCACCCATTAAAGTTGCACAAACCCCGGTCTGACCGGGTTTTGGCAGCTTTTCGGTTATCGCGTAGGGTTATAGCTTATTGGAACGCATTGCCTGCAGACGTCGTGATGGCACCGACCGTGAAAAAGTTCGAGCTTCGATTTGACGCTCTCGGTCTGCAGTTCAAAGTCTTCCCCTTCATGTCTTAAACTTTTCTTCGTCTAATACAGCCTACGCTTCTTTAACTCATTTTAACTTACATCTTAATATTGCCCACGATAATTCTATAAGCTTGTCTTCCCCTCTGTTTCCTTTTCTTTACTGACACTACTGTTTTCTTTTATTATCGATGTGGCCGGCACAGCGGGGACTGCTAGTGCAGGGCACGTGGGCATTGTTTGATTGACCATGTGAATCGTGTGTTGATTTGGCTCTCCTTTGGCACATCAAGGCACCGGTTTCGCTGTTGGATCAACGACGTTTTCGAAGGTGGTGCATTCGCGGGATTTTCCTACTGTTCCGGTCACACTTGAACTTGAGCTCGGTGACCGCGCACTTTCACAACTCCTTCGCTACATGCGCTCTATAGTCGGTCCTACCAAGGTCGGCGACGGCTTTGGACAAAATGTCTCCTAACAAATACTACTTCAATTTTTGTGTCCGCCGATGATGTATACTTAGATAAGCTGGAAGAAACAACAAACAAAGTCCATGAATGTTTATTAATACATCCAGTTTGTCACGCTGTCGATTCGCCTACGACTTGCCCCCGGGAAACGACTCTCGAATCGTTATCTCACAGGTTATCCAAACTTGAACTCCAACTTCCGAGTGTCCGACGCCCTCGTAGTAGAAGTCGCAGACCAGTATCTCGAGACAGACGCAATTTTTTGCGGAACGCTGTACGTCACCGTTTTGGTAGAGCAGCTAGAAATACTCTCCCTGTTTGCACTCATCCTAGAGCATCTAACACCCCACAACGAGACGACATTAACGCGGTGAGATGGTTTACGTACATCCTTGACCCATTGAGCTGTACTGGGTGGTGCCTCCGGGCCCCTTGAGAGCTACTCCTACCAGGTTGATCAATGGTGATAGGTCAGACAAACTCACTCTCCCGGTCCTCCAGGATGAGGGTTTGAAATCGGATGTCGTCTATTTCCGTAAAACTAACTCATTGCCACCTCCCCGCTGCCTTGCAACAGGCTTCTGGGCCAACGGCTTTGGATGAGGACCATAATCGTCCTCCTGTCTAGGTCTGTACGCCCTGGCAGTATCCCAGCCCACATACAACCATGACTTTTTCTTCAAACATAAACTTCATCCTGCATCGGCCGTCGATCAGATTATCAAGGGTCGCCTTATCTGCTGCATACAGCAGGACGGATATGCGAAAACATGCTACTGCTGGCGCCTCCTTTCTTTTCCACCTGTTTCTCTTACTCCCAACCCGACCTCCATTGCTAACCTTCTATAATTCTCAGGATAATTGACAGCAACCGAAGTGCCCCCGGAGTAAAACCATCTGCAGCCACCTCGCGACATGGACCGGACGACTATCCGCAACAGCCCCTTATAAGGCCACGTTGTCCCGTTTTCATGGCGACGTTCAACGTTCGCACTCTAAGAAAGTAGGTCAACAGGCTGCACTCGCACGCACGTTGGACACACTGTGTATTGATGTGTGTTGTGTGTCCGAAATTAGAATCAATGACCCTAATGGTGTTGTTTAATTAACTGCACCCGGCTTGTCCTCCCGTTATTGGTCGCACGCATCCGGAGACGCCGATGCAGCACTCACGGTTCAAGCTGGCGTAGGTATCATTCTAAGCTCCAAGGCTGAGTCATTGTTGCTTGATTGGATTCCGGTGAACGGTACGTTTGATTTCATCAGCTAAGGTTGATTCACGAAGTAATACAAAACGCTGTTTGTTTATGATTTCCGCTTATCCTTCCACCGACTGCAGTTCAAATGCTGTCAAGGACACATTCTGTCACGAACTGAAGGCGCTACTACGCAGTGCTAATAGTTAAGATATTATAGTACTTGCAGAGTATATAAATGCACCATTAGGGCGTCAGCTCTTCAGAAGCTCCGTTGGGTAGTAATTATGGGCTTATCTCCGAACGGACTGACGACGAGCGTCTGCTGCAACTGTATGCGGAGCACCACTTGTTTCTTAGTAGCACTGCCTTTAGACATAGTGGGCGCCGAAGTGCCACTTGGCGTCCTCCTGTAGCTGGCCAGCGATGGACCCAATTTGACCACATAGCCATATGTTACAGATGGCGTGATTCCATTCTGGATTGCCTCGTACTGGGATACTTGCGTCGACTCTGATCATGCCTCGGTAAGCTGCCTTTTTTCCATGAACTTTACCCGGAGGCGCATCAAGCGTCCCCTACGATTGGCAACGGAGAAATTATCTCAGTCCTCGGTCAGGCAAGCCTATCAAGACGCATTGCATACCGAACTTTCGCTGTCTTGTCCTAATGACACTGAGCTTCAGTGGAATAGGATATCGGCCACCGTGCACGACGTAGAGGCATCTGCTTGCAGCACTATCAGTCGTCACCCCACCAGTCACTGGATATCCGAGAGGTCGGTGAACCTGTTGGAATCTAGAAGACACCTCCCGGATGGCTCTGAACACAATGTAACCAGACGGGCTATTAGGCGTGAACTAAAGCAGAGCCTGCGTGCTGACAAGGAAGCCTGGTTAACCAGTCGGGCTCAAGAAATGGAGAAGGCAGGAGCAGTAGGTAATTTACCGCAGGCTCTTCCAGCTGATCCGCACCACTGGTCCCAGAAAACCAGGCGTCAGTGAGACAATCAGAGACAGCGCGGGTGCACTGATACACAATAAGGAGCGCCATATAGCTCGTTGGGCGTAACACTTTCAAGATCAGTTCAGCTGGCCCCCTCTTCCCGGACTTCTTCCTACTCAGGTGGTGCAGGCAGAGTCATGGACGGTTAGTTTAGAGCCTCCGTCGGAAGCCGAGGTCCGAAACACGATCACGGTCCTCAATCGCTTTCGTGCAGCCGGCCCGGATTCCCTCCCACCTGTACTATTTAAGGATGGAGGTGAGGTCCTCTGCAAATCACTGACCTGCCTATTCTAACGTATCTGGAAGGAAGAGAGTGTCCCGGCTAATTCAATCGAATCGAATATAGTGACAATATACAAGGTCAGCCACACAGACTGTTCTAATCACAGGGGTATTAGCCTAACACCAGCTGTGATAAAATTACTGGCCTCGATTCTCGTTAATCGCCTCACTGTGGAACGGGAATCTCGGGTTAGGGAAGAGCAGGCCGGTTTCCGCCCAGGACTTGTTTGTATAGACCATATATTCACTCTGCGGCTGGTGCTAGATCAGCGCTGCGCAGACCGAAAATATCTGTGTTCATCGATTTCAAGAGTGCCTTTGATTCAGTCGATCGATCGATTCTGTTCGAAATACTTGCGCAGAAAGGTGTTCCCACGAAATATGTGAACATCCTACGTGCTCTATACTCGGTGGCCTGTCGGATATCTTTCCTACCACAAGGGCGTTCGTCAGTATTGTCCGATTCCCCAATTTTGTTCAATTTCGTTGAGGATTCTATCATGGAGTGTTCCCTTTCGGAATCTCACGATGTAGACATTGAGATCCTGCCTGGTGAAAGATTAATTGTTCTTGATTATGCGGACGATATTGTCTTACTTTTCAACGATATTGTTGCGACACAACCAACCCTGAATGGCCTGTCTAGAGTGGTCCCATTATTTGATATGCATTTGGCACCTTCAAAGTGTAAAGTGTTACTGCAGGACCACCAACCACTAGATTATCTTTTGACCCTCTCTACCAAGGAACTCGAGGTGATTGATCAATTCACTTATCTTTGCAGCTGCATCAGCAACGATGGGCGCATTGAAACTGACGTGAGCTCACGCATTACAAAGGCCAGAGCTGTCTTCTTGAACCTGCGGCATCTTTGGCGACAGAAGGGTTTCCATTCGTCTACAAGGCCACAACGAGGGCCGTTCTGCTCTATGGTAGTGAAACTTGGCCCGTTTGGTCTGAAGATCTCAGGCGCCTTCAAGTGTTTGATCATCGTTATCTGCGAAGCATTGCTGGTGTCAGATGGCACCAGCGTGTCCGCAACGATGATGTGCGTAGGCGAGTACTAGGTGGTGATAATCATGCTAACTTCCTAGAGCAACAGATGGCACTGCATAACTTGCGTTGGCTCGGGCACGTGCTACGTATACCTGGTCACCGCTTACCTAGGAGGGCCTTGTTTAGTCTACCAGGTGTAGGATGGCGCAAGGCTCGAGGTGCCAGAAGTTGACTTGGCAGCGGGAAACGGCCACTGACGACCAAACTTGGTGCCGTTGGTCCGTCTCGCCTTCCGGGCTGGGGTCCACGTGACTCGCCTTGTGCTTGGCTCGAGAGATTTCAGGACATGGCTCGCAACCGACATCAGTGGCGCGTCTGCTCCTAATCGGACTGCCTGTTTGAAGTGTGTTTGGTGCTGAGTTATCTGCGGGGTAATGGCTGATTATGACTCAGGGCAGTGAAAGCCGCAAGGAAGCTGTCTCGCCGATGCCGCCTTATCTTTGCACGATAGCCAGCTGTTTGTGATGGTATGTTGTTAACACAAGACGTAGGCGCCTTAACCCTGAATGTTTGCGTAGGGCATTAAAGTTTTCAGGTAAGTCCCCCTTCTCTCCCTCATTATTTTTTATTTCATAGGTCATCATGGTTATATGGTAGCGAAGCATCAGTTCAAATAGCTGATGTACTGCTGTTGTTGATTGATCTAGCACGCCGCAGCAGGGAAACCATCAAGCCAGCCAGCAACGGCGACGGCTGCGGCTAGCCAACCCTCTGGTCACCGACTTTACATCCACGACTCCGCAACTAACCTTTTTCCTTGTTGACACCGGTGCCGAGGTAAGCGTTTTACTTCGAAGAACGGAAAAGCGCTACCTACTCCCTACCGGAATCACGCTTCAAGCGGCTAACAGCACCAAGGTCAACACTTACGGCTAAATGCTGCTAACCCTTGATCTCGGACTTAGACGGTCTATGCCTTCTTCGTCGCGGATGTGCAACGTCCCATCATTGGCATCGACTTTCTTACCAAATACAACCTGATACTAGACCTATGCTGCAGGAAACTCCGTGACAGTGTCACATCTCTCACTGTCCCTAGTAAAGTTGCCTCGATAAGCTCAAGTTCAAATAGGACTGGAACGATAGGAATCGTCCTATGAGTGTTCCTTCTTCAGCAGCTCGTTGAACCAGGAGTTGACAGACTTTGGAATACTGATGGATCTAAAACAAAGACCGCGTCACACCCTGTCCAATCACTTGATGCCCACTTATCCTGCCCTAGCAGTCCCTGCTGGGCCGGTTACGTGGATTGTGAAAGAGGAAAAAGTAAACTTAGAAAGCAAGAAGAGAAACTGGAAAGAGCAAAGTAGAATACTAAGATATTTGCGTCATTAAAAAAACTAAAACGTGTAGGCAAGTCAGTTAGAAGAAAGGAAAGGTTTGCTGTTACCACCCAAGAGCATCGAGCTGGCGTGCAAAACCCTTAGCGGTAGGTTCCCTAACCACGTGATCTGGAAGCGAATTCCAGCGGTCTATAACTCTGCGCGACAGACAAGTTCCCGTCCTAATCTTATCAGACAGTGGTTTATGCAGTTTCAGTGGGTGACCGCGGAGATTAGGTGACGTAGCGGGACTAAATAGCCCTGACAAGTCCTGGGCGATCTTACCTGTCAACATACGATAAGTGCAAATCAGCTCCCCACTCGCCAGCATGAAATGCTGATTTGTGTAGGACCGCTAAATCAACCTGCTGAGTGACAACAAGGACTTCACCACCTTGGACAACATATCGGGTGAGAGGATTTGCAGCTCCGCTTCGGAGAACCTATCACTTGACCCTATTTATGGACATCAACCGTAAGGTAGACCATTTCCAGAGCCTATCCAAGGTACGCTGAATTGCCTCAGGACCCCGGGATATCCACAATATTCCAGAGCTTAAGGTCGCCAGCAAACATTAGTGATGACAATCCTAGCTCCCCCGGCAAGTCATTTACATAGATCGCCAATGGCCCCAATACCGAGTCCTACGGGACGCCACTAAGGACAGCTTGCCTGAGCGAAAGGCTACGCCCCACCCGTACGCACTGTTCCCTCCCTCCTAGAAAAGTAGACACCCATTTAAGGGCGAGACCAGATATATCGTAAGATCTCAACTTTAGTGAGAGTCGAAGATGAGGAACAGTGATAAAAGTTTTTGTGAAGTTCACGAATAGCACGTCTACAGCGTGACCACTGTCTACCGCTTAGGCTCGGTTTTCATGAGCTGCAAATGGATTAGTCTGACACGAAATCCCTTGCGAAATCCATGTTGCGCAACATGGAAGGTTACATCTATTCAGGTGGTTCTCCATCGAATCCGTTATCAGCTTTTCAAACAACTTGACTACTATGCTTGTCAAACTGATAGGCCGGTAGTTCGCGGGCAGAGCGCTGTCATCGCCCTTAAAAGTCGAACACATCATTGTGTAGTAAATAAGAACTTAGACAACGTAGGACAGTTGGGTGAGAAGACAAACGGCCCGTAGATTAGGCTTTAACCATCTGACATAATACGTGTATGGGCTAAAAGTAAAAAGATGCACGTGATTAATACCACGAAAAATAATGGGAGCAACATGGTACACGAAGTGCAACATGCTACGTTTCTCCTCCACCAATAAATGCTTGTAATGTCATGAGTTGGGACAGATTGTCTATGCCTCTCTGTAAGGTAGACAGTAATGTTGTGTACGCGGTTGCTGGCGGTATAAGTTCTCAAGATTTTCTGACAACGGTAACTGTGTACTATTTGCTTCGTCTGGCTCAGTAGGTTCGACATGGAGTGGCTCTGCTGTAGTAACAGTATCCGAACTCCGCTGGGAAGTTTCAGAGGCTGTGACTTCTGGTACATCGGGTAGTGGAGCTAAGTGACAAAGAGCGATCGTTTCCTTGACGCCATTCGGCAATCGCACCTGTGCGTACGCCGGATTACATTGCAACAGTTCCACTTCGTCTACCAAGGGGTCATATTTAGAAGTTCGATTGTTCCGCTTTAGCAAGACTGGCCCAGGGGAAAGAAGCCAGCGCGGCAAAGATACTCCAGTAGTTGACTTTCTGTTATGCATAAACATCCTTTCGTGGGGTGTAGCATTTGTGGCCGTGCAGAGCAGTGATATGATAGACTGTAATGCTTCGGGTACAACGGACTCCCACTGCCGAATATCCAGTTCTTCGGAATGGACTTCAATAATGTCCCGTTCAGCCGCTCAACCTGTCCGTTTCCTTGGGGATTGTACGGGGTAGTCCGATTAGTCGCGACGCCTTTACCGTGCAGGAAACTTTGCAGTTTGGTGGACATAAACGAAGTGCCTCTATCGGTGTGGATGTAGGATGGCATACCAAAAAATAGAAAACAGGTTAACGAGGCAGGATATAACAGCCGAGGCTGACATATCGGGGCACGCATAAGCAAAAGGGAACCGTGAGAATTCATCAATCATAGTCAATAAATATTTGTTGCGGGTGGCTTTAACAAGCAAATGAGTTGCGGGTTGGGAAAATCGAGGTTTTACTTCAACACAGGTGCGGCACTAATTTTTTCAACGGAAAACAGTAATTTTTTGAGTGGACCAAATGTATCATTCGAGTAAATCCAGGGTGGCATAACGTTGTGTGGTTGTTCGAGGTCGGGGGGTGTTCAGCACGCCTATACAAGCGCCGCGTGATAGTACGTCGGCCACTTTGTTATCATCACCAGGTCTATATACTACATCGTAGGTGTAAGGGGACAACTCTATACGCCACCGTAAAATTTTGTCATTTTTGATCTTCCCCTGCTGCGTATCAAACATGAACGAAACCAAGCGTTGGTCTGTGATAAGTTTGAAATGATTGCCAAAAGAATACTGTTTCCATCTTCTAATGGCTTCCACGATAACATCCGCCTCTTTCTCGACAGTCGGATGGTGTTGCTCGCTGCCAGATAAGGTACGGGAGAAAAAGGCTACCAGTCGGCCGTTTCGGTTAAGGGTGGCGGCGAT
The DNA here is from genome assembly GCA_944474145.2 of Dicrocoelium dendriticum. Classification (NCBI taxonomy): domain Eukaryota; kingdom Metazoa; phylum Platyhelminthes; class Trematoda; order Plagiorchiida; family Dicrocoeliidae; genus Dicrocoelium; species Dicrocoelium dendriticum. The sequence continues at coordinate 67,924,705 of OX104063.1, forward strand.
GGCGGTGTCCGACGCATCCGTTTCGAGGACAAGGATTAATTGTAACCACTGCTGCATCGATTAACTTTTTCTTCAGATTTTCGAATGTAGTAACCATTCCGTCTGGAGATGGGAAAGATCTGTTGTGGATCAATGAATGAACTTTATCAGGAAAACGAGAAATCCATTGAGAGTAGTAGCAAACATGCACACAATGTGCTGCTGTGCTTTTAAGTCGTTCAGGGGCTGTATTTCTAGAAGCGCTGCGAATCGTGCAGGATCAGGTTTAATCACGCCCATGGAAATTTGATACCCGAGTAACTGGATGCACTTCGAAGCGAAGGTGCATTTATTAGTATTGAGCGCCAAGCCATACTTGTTGCCGCTGACAAGAACCTTTTTAGGTTCTCATCATGGTCTGAAGCGGTTTTGCCGCAAACCGTTATGTTGTCGACGTACGCAAAAGTTCCGGCGAGCTTTTACGAATTAACTCGTCCATGGCACGTTGAAAGCAGGCCACGCAATTCGTGACGCCAAACGGAATTCGTCGGAACTGATAGAGGCTGCCGCACGCCTTGAATACGGTATAGGGTTTGTCACTTTCGTTGATGGATATTTGATGCTAGGCTGTCTGCAAATCAAGCGTACTGAAAAATTGATATTGTGCAACTTTCTGCACCATTTCATGTATCCTTGGCATTGGATAGGCGTCTCGTTGCGTGAACCTATTCACGGTTTGGCTGTAGTCGATTACCAGTCGCTCTTTATGACGATCATTGTACGTGACAAGAACTTGAGCACGCCACGGCGAGTTGGACGGTTCGATGATATTTTCCTCGACTAATCTCTGAATTTCAGCGTATTTGAAGCGTTCGTCTTCTGGGTAATATCGTCTCGATTTCGTTGCACCCGGGGTGCAATTAGGATTGACGTTTGTAAACAGTGAAGGTGCGTCGATACGAGCAGCTGCGCACGGGTCCCGTCTGCTCTCAATAACGCTGGTATAGACAGTTTTGCCCCGCTGCATCTTTTAGCGTAAGCGAAAAACTTCTTGGGATTAGCTGCGGCCGAGTAGTTGCATTTAGCAAATAGTCAGGCGCCGCCGCCGCATGTGAGGAGGACAGGATAGACGATGTGTGTTTGTAAGATCCGCGCGATTTGCAAGCCTTTTGAAAACGGCTTTTCTTCCCACCTGACTTGCATATAGCATCGAGAGTCGGGCACCTGGAGCGTGGATGACGTGCATAACCACAGAAGAAACAGTTTGAGCAGGTGACAGCAAGCGCAGTTATAGGAGGGGGCGGTTTCTATGGGCGCACACTGGGCATCGGATGCAATTCCGTAGGTGTAGCCGATAGAGTGGTCAGTAGGCCCACGAAAGGCATCCGATTGTTTCTGTGCCATTTCCAGTGTTTTCGCTTGGTTGACCGCTGTCTTCAAGTCCAGTGTTTTATGTTCCAATAGCCGCTGGCGAATAGGACGTGATAGGAGTCCACTGATGAAGGGCTCTCGCACGTATACATCCCTATGTTGTTCCCCAGTAACGGCCTGGAAATTGCAATCTTTAACGAGCGACTGCATCTTTTGCAGATACTGTTCCACAGATTGACTGACATCCTGCTTGCAAGTAGAAACTACGTGACATGCAAAAACTTCGTTTTTCAGTTGTGTGTACAGAAATTCCAGTTTGGCACTGGCAACGTCATACTCCTGGCAATCAGAAATTTGGCGATAAACTGACGGGGCAAGATAGTTAACCAGTATCTTCATTTTGTCAGCACAGAGGTCGTTAATTGAATCCAGGAAATTGCTTAAAGGGCGAAGCCAATGGGTCCAAGAGTGGGAGGCAGCTGGTGAGTTAGGATCGGCGGCGAAACTTTCCGGTCGAATGAAGCGTTCCATTGTCGCTTTGTCAGATGACTAAATTGTAGTAAATAAGAACTCAAACACAACGTAGGACATTTGAGCGGGGAGGCAATCGACCCGTAGCTTAGTCTTTAATCATCTAACAGAATGCGTGTATGGGCTAAAAGCAAAAAGATGCACATGATTAATACTACGAAAAATAATGAGAGCAACGTGGTACAAGAAATGCAACATACTACACATCGCCTCCTTTTATTCCGAAGGTAGGGCGCAGCTGTCAAGCGATATTGAAAACACGCATGTGAGAGGACCGCTCAGCTCAGTAGCCAATTCATGCAGTAGCTTCGGATGAATTGAATCAGGACTGAAAACTTTACAGGGATTAATGTCTTACAGTTGCTTGAAGACCTGTGTCTCCGTTATGTTAAACTCAGCTAAGCAAGAATCCTCCGAAACTCTTGAAACCAATACAACCTGTGGTAAAGAGATCTGATCAAAGACCCCAGTATACTGATCACTAAGTATACAAGCCCTGTCATTGTCAGTTTGCGCACGGGTCACGTCTGCTCTCAATAACGCTGGTATAAACAGTTTTGCCCCGCTGCGTCTTTTAACGTAAGCAAAAAACTTCTTGGGATTAGCTGCGGCCGAGTCTGCTAAACCCTGCTCGTACTGGAGACGAACAGGCCTGAGATGTTGCTTACATTTATTTCTACTCTCTCGATAACTATCATAGGTACTGGCTGATGGAGCCGCTTTGTAGGTTCGCTAGCATCTAGACCGTTTCTTGTGTAGGTGCTTGCTTGTGGTATCTATCCATAGAGACTGCCCGTAACCCTCTTTTCCTCATGAGTGGAAAATATAGAGTGGAAACCTCCGTAATGTATGCCTTAACTTTATCCCAAGCTAACTGGACAGAGTCAGCCATTAAGAACTCACAGTTCAGAACTGAAGCTTTAGGTCGCATTGCACTAAAGTCCACGCGCCAAATATTCGCAAGTAATTCAATGGTGGTCTGTTGGTGCCTTGAAAGAACACACCGAAAGGATTTGTATGCGTGATCGCTGGACCCTAGAGGTGCCCCGTACGAAACCTCAGTCACCAAGTCGAGGGACTGGTGCAAAGGCACTTTGGGTGTCTGCTCAAGAAAGTCTGCACCGAATGTTCCTGACGCCGAAATGCAAGAAAGATTGGCCCAACAGACTTCTGGGAGGTTGAAATCCCCTAGAACTAAACAATTATTCGCGGATTGAATGTGAATAAAGTCAACTATCCCCCTGGAAGAACTTCCAGGACTCCTGTATATCACTACAACTGTAAACTGGGTAGAGAAAGTGCACAAAACAGCCGATAGGGCTTCAACAGTCTGACCAGACGACTGGAATGTATGTATGTGAAATGTGTCAGCTTATACGCCGTAACGACGCTTCGCTGCCGCGCGACCACCACTAGTCGCGCGCGGGCTGAGTATACCGCGAGGACGCCCACCCCCACGCGGATTCGAACCGGTGACCTTATGGTTGGGAAGCAAACGTGCCGACCACTCGGCCACCGGCCGACACTGGAATGTATAGGTCCTCAACACCACTAAATTACAGTTCACATACAGTACAACGCCTCCGCCTTTACGACCAACGGAGCGATCAGTTCTAAGCAGCACGTAGCCAGGTAAACATACCTCACCGTCCGTGATATCCGGAGACAGCCACGTTTCAGTGAAAGAAAGTGTCGGGACGAGATTTGTCTACAAGTAGACCCAAATGGTGCACCTTGTTCCTTAGGCTACGCACGTTGCTAGGTACTACCTCAGACCACCACCGGTCGCGCGCGGGCTGAGTATACCGCGAGGACGCCCACCCATACGCGGATTCGAACCGGTGACCTTATGGTTGCAAAGCAAACGTGCAAACCACTCGGCCACCGACAATAGGTGCGGCCCAGGATGAGTAGTTGACAGCTGTGATAACTCCGGCACGCTCCAGTCGATCGATTTCTTGCTCAACGGTTGACATGGCTGCGTATGGTACCAGTCTTTTAGCCATGAACACTGGTATAGCACCTGGTCGCAAGTTCAGTGTTGCTTTGAATTTCGTACAATGGCCCAAGCCATCCTGAAAGACAGAGGCCAATATTCGTTTTAGGGTACAAATCATGTATTCGATGGACTTTGATGATGGGTCTGGACTTGCTCGAACTCGGTTGCAGATCTGATTCAAGGGAACATCGAGGAGTTGCAACGTTTCAATCCAGCCAAGGAAAAGAAGAATCAAATTCGGCCGGTCTGAAATGTAGCATGTGCCCGACTTTTCCACCCCTTGAAAAGCAGTCTTGCAATTGAGTTCGCCCACACACCGCCGGATGCATTATGTGTAACTTTCTAAAATTCGACCATCTTCGGCCTCTTTATGTAATTCCATGTGCCCGGCCGGTGACCGGGTGGTCTGCACCTTTACCGTCACAACGAGACCGGAGGCCGTCGCAACGAGACTGGACCTTAAGGTGGTGCGACGGTTTGCGTACCTCATTGACCCATTGAGCTATAATGGGTGGTGCCTCCGGGCACCTTGAGAGCTACTCCTACCAGGTTGGTCAGTGGTGAGAGGTCAGACAAACTCAGTCACCTGGTCCTCCAGGTTGGGGGTTTGAAATGGGATGGCGTCCATTTCTGTAAAACTAAATCACTACCACCTACCCGCTGCCTTGCGGACAGGCTTTTGAGCCAAAGGCTTTGGATGAGGACCCTAATCGTCCTCCTGTCTAGGTCTGGGCGACCTGGCAGTATCTCAGCCCACATACAACCATGACATTTTCTTCAAACATAAACTTCATCCTGCATCGGCAGTAGCGCAGATTATCAAGGGTCGCCTTATCTGCTGCATACAGCAGGGCGGATAAGCGAAAACATGCTACTGCTGGCGCCTCCCTTCTTTCTTTTCCACCTTTTTCTCTTACTCCCATCCCGGTCCCCATTACTAACCTTCCTTCTATAATTGGCAGCAATCGAAGTGCCACTGGAGTAGAACCATCTGCAGCCACCATCCCACAGCACCTATCCGACGCCTATCGGCAAAAGTCCCTTATAAGGCAACGCTGTCCCGTTTCCATGGCGACGTTCAACGTTCGCAATCTAAGACAAACAGGTCCACAGGCTGCACTCGCACGCACCTTAGACACACTGGGTATTGATGTGTGTTGCGTGTCCGAAACTAGGATCAATGACCCTAACGGGGTTATTGAATTAACTGCCCCCGGCTTATCCGCTCCTTATTGGTTGTACGCATCCGGAGACGCCGATGCAGCACTCACGGGTCAACCTGGTGTAGGTATCATTCTAAGCTCCAAGGCTGAGGCATCGTTGGTTGATTGGATTCCGGTGAACAGCCGTTTATGTGCAGCCCGTTTGACGACATCAGCTAAGGTTGATTCACGAAGTAGTACAACACGCTGTCTGTTTGTGATTTCCGCTTATGCTCCCACCGACTGCAGTTCAGATGTTCTTAAGGACACAAACTATCATGAACTGAACGCGCTACTACGCAGTGCTACTAGTTCAGATATTATAGTATTTGCAGGGGATATGAACGCACAAATAGGGCGTCTGAGCTCTTCAGAACCTCAGCTGGGTGGTAATTATGGGCTTAACTCCGAACGGACTGACAACGGTGAGCGTCTGCTGCAACTATGTGCGGAGCACCAGTTGTTTCTTAGTAGCACTGCATTTATACACAGTGGGCGCCGAAGGGCTACTTGGCGTCCTCCTGTAGCTGGCCAGAGATGGACCCAAATCGACCACATAGCCATAAGTTACAGATGGCGTGGTTCCATCCTGGATTGCCGCTCATACTGGAGTACCTATGTCGACTCTGATCATACCTTGGTACGCTGTCGTTTCTCCATGAACTTTACCGGAAGGCGCACAAAGCGTCTCCTTTGATTGGCGACGGAGAAATTGTCCCAGCCTTCTGTCAGGCAAGTCTATCAAGAAGCACTACATAGCGTACTCTCGCTGTCTTGTCCTAATGACACTGAACTTCAGTGGAATTGGATCTCAGGCGCTATGCACGACGCAGGAGCATCTGCTTGTGGCACTATCAATCGTCATCGCACTAGTCACTGGATATCCGAGAGGTTGTTAAACCTGTTGGAAGCTAGAAGACACCTCCCGGATGGCTCTGAACACAATGTGACCAGACGGGCTATTAGGCGTGAACTAAAGCGGAGCCTACGTGCTGACAAGGAAGCCTGGTGAACCAGCCGGGCTCAAGAAATGGAGGAGGCAGGAGCAGCAGGCAATTACCGAAAGCTCTTCCAGCTAATCCGCACCACTGGTCCCAGAAAACCAGGCGTTAGTGAGACAATCAGAGACAGCGCGGCTGCGCTGATACACAATAAGGAGCGCCGTTATAGCTCGTTAGGCGTAACACTTTCAAGATCAGTTCAGCTGGCCCCCTGCTCCCGGACCTCTTCCTACTCAGGTGATGCACGACGTGCCATGGACGGTTAGTTTAGAGCCTCCGTCGGAGGCCGAGGTGCGAAACGCGATCACAGCCCTCAATCGTTTTCGTGCCGCTGGCCCGGATTCCCTCCAACCTGCACTATTTAAGGATGGAGGTGAGGTCCTCTGCAAGGCACTGACCTCCCTACTCGAACGTATCTGGAACGAAGTGTGCCGGCTAATTGGAGCGAATGGATTATAGTGGCAATATACAAGAAGGCGGTCGCACAGACTGTTCTAACCACAGGGGTATAAGCCTAACTCCAGTCGTGACAAAATTATTGGCCTCGATTATCGTTCGTCGCCTCACGGCGGAACGGGTATCTAGGATTAGGGAAGAGCAGGCCGGTTTCCACCCAAGACGTGGCTGTATAGACCATATATTCACTTTGCGGCAGATGCTAGAACAGCGCCACGCGTACCGCAGACCGACATAGCAGTGTTCATCGATTTCAAGGGTGCCTTCGATTCAGTCGATCGATCCATTCTGTTCGAAATACTTGCGCAGAAAGGTTTTCCCACGATATATGTGAACATCCTTCGTGCTTTATACTCAAACACTACAGGCCGCGTCAGGGTCTATGGTGTCCTGTCGGATAGCTTTACGACTACAAGTGGCGTTTGTCAGGGTTGTCCGATTTCCCCATTTCTGTTCAATTTCGTCGTGGATTCTATCATGGAGTGTTTCCTGACGGAATCCAACGATGTAGGCGTTGAAGTGTTGCCTGGGGAAAGGTTAGTTGATCTAGCTTATGCGAACGATATCGTCTTGCTTTTCGACGATTTTGCTGCGGCACAATCAACACCTAATAGCCTGTCTAAAGTGGTCCCATTTTTTGGTATGCACTTCGCACCTCCAAAGTGCAAAGTGTTGCTTCAGGACCACCAGCCACTTGATGACCCCTTGACGCTTGCTAACGAGGAACTCGAGGTGGTTGATCATTTCACTTATCTTGGCAGCTGCATCAGCAATGATGGGCGCATAGAAACTGACGTGAGCTCACGCATTGCAAAGGCCAGAGCTGGCTTCTTGGACCTGCGGCATCTTTGGCGACAGAAGGGAGTTTCCCTCCGTCTGAAAGGCCGTGTATACAAGGCCACAGTGAGGGCCGTTCTGCTCTATGGTAGTGAGACTTGGCCCCTTCGGTTTGAAGATCTGAGGCTCCTTCAAGTCTTTGATCATCGTTGTTTGCGAAGCATTGCTGGTGTCAGATGGCATCAGCGTGTCCGCAACGATGATGTGCGTAGGCGAGTACTAGGTAGTGATAATCATGCTAGCACCCTAGAACAACAGATAGCACTGAATAACTTACGTTGGCTTGGGCACGTGCTACGTATACCTGGTCACCGCTTACCTAGGAGGGCCTTGTTTTGTTTAGTAGATGTAATAACAATAAATAATGTATCAGCTGCACATCGTAACGACACTTCGCTGCCGCTCTACCACTACCAGTCGCACGCGCACTGAATATTCCGCGAAGAGGTCCACCCCTACTCGGATTCGAACCGGTGACCTTATCATTGTAAACATGGTGCACAGACTCCTCGGCCACCGACCGAGATGTAGGGTGGTGTAAAGCGCGAGGTGAACAAAAATGTACCTGGCAGCGAGAAATGTAGTAACTGACGACCAAACTCAGTACCGTCGTTCTGTCTCCTTCTGGGCTTGAGTCCACGTGACTCTCCGTGTGGTTGGTTTAAGGTCTTACAGCACGTGCCTCGCGTTCGGCACCAGTGGCATGCCTGCTTTCTTCTCGTAGTCGGACTACCTGTTTAAAGTGTGTTTGGTGCTGAGTTGTCTGCGAAGTAATGACTGCTTATGCTGCGAGACAGTGAAAGCCGCAAAGAAGCTGCCTCGCCGATGCCGACGACAGCCAGCTTTCTGTGATGGTAATGTTGTTGACAAAATCTAGGCGCCTGGACTCTGAGTGTCTGTTTAAGGCACTAGTTTTCCGCTAGGTCGTTTTTCTCTCCCTCTTGTTCTTCGTTCCGTAGGTCACCGTGCTTGTACGATAACCCAGCACCTGTTCAAATGGCTGATGAAGATGACGGTTTGAACTTAAGATCATGCGGCTTTTAAGTCATTGCTTTAAACCACTGTGTCGTAAACGATGGCTTCATCTCACATGTCTATGTTACTTGCGCGGCATACCAACCGCATCTGTTTCAGTGATCGGCTGATCCATTTGTCGCGACCAGAGCGATGCTTGCGCTATCGGAAGCATCTACCACCATGCTTTTAGTGAACGGTTATTTGCTGCACCACTGTATCATTCTGGCTTATGCTTTCCTGTTTGTTGATTGAAAGAACTAGCCTGATCGTGTCGTTACTGATTACCTGGTGTCACCCGCTGAAGCAGTATTCACTGTTGTAAGTCCGAACGTCACATTGTAACGATCCATAAGGTAAGGAGATCGTTGTACCTCTGTTAGATGGCCATTAATGTTTACTGTCCTCTTTACCTTCCCGCTTCGTTTATAATCATTATCTGCTTGTTTTCATCATTCATTCAGCTCAGGCTCGACATCTGTGACAACGGCATTCACTTTGCCACTAGATGTTTGCCAGTCGCAAGTTACATCCAGTGTAGCCACTTATTAGTTGGTTTTGATAATTTCATCCAACAGCCTACGAGGTATTGGTTCTCATTGCAGTCCCCAATCTCTGTTACTACCAACTACGCATTGGACATAGAAGCTCTCGAGATACTGAACCGTACGCATGTTACATATTCGGTGACTCTGTCCGATCCTAACAGCAGTGCACGAAGCTGGATCGTTGTCATTGAAAAGATCATCAACTTTCCTTTGACCAGGCTACGTGTCGCGGAACTTCCCGAACATAGCACACCGCACTCATCAGTTGTTTTGTACATCAGCAGGTCGAGACTGACTAGTGCTTCCGTTGGCGCTGAGGACAGCGCCTGTCAACTTGGGGATAATGTAGCAGTTCCGAGCGTTACCTTGTTGCGATCCATAAGTTAATAGGATCGTTGTACCTCGGTTAGACGGCCATTGCTCTTCTTTTCACCTTCCCGTTTCGTGTACACTCATTACTCGTGATTGTTTCCACGATCCGTTCAGCTCAGACTCGATCTCTTAGACAGTTGTGACAACGGCATCCACCTCACCATGAGGTGTTAGTGTTGCGGAGCTCGCATAGCTCCGCGTAACTTGCAGTTCCGGCGGGCTCACCTCGGACACAATCACCATGCGGCGACTCAGACTGCGATATAACAGCTGAGTCGTCCCCAGGACATTGATGCCAAACCACAGTGAACCATCATCATCATCATTATTATACACGCCAACTAGAGATGAGAAGCACCTCAGCTATTGTGCCGTAATACATGGGAAAAAAAGAGACAACAGAGACACGCCAGTTGAACTACCGGTATCAGATGGACATCGTCCTGGAGAGCTAACCTCCGGCTGTTTCCCGTAAAAAGTTATGCTATATTCCTGGAATGGAATCGTGATTAAAGGAGTAGGGTAAGCGGGAAGGGGAGGGATAGAAAAGCTCACAACGCAAACGCCACTGAGGTCGGCTCCTAGCCATATCGACAAGTTTATCCAGTTGGTTGGGACAATTTCCTGTTCTCACATATTCGCTAATAACATGTGTTAGTCATCCACAAGAGCAGATCCCCCGAGTTTGAAGAAGCCTGGAGAAAGATCATCTGGTCCCACAGCCTTGTTCAATTTCAGCAGTCTGATCTCACCTTCGACTTCTGAGCGGGGTGCAGATCCAAAGGAGCAGTCCAAGAAGCAGGGCGACCACTGGCCCGTGAGAAATCTGACGATTGCGACCAATTAAATTGCCTTTCAAAGTGCTCGATCCAACCTTCCAAGCGTTTTATCAAGTGGATTGGCTGCCCACACTCGTCGCATATAGCCTCATTAACACCAGGTCTCCTGCTGCTCGTTTCCCATATCAGACGGAATAACTTCCGATGGTTACCAAGGACAGCGGCCACTATCATCTCCGACACATGATGATACCACCAAGATTCGCAGTTCCTGTCCAGGCTAGCACGCACTTTTGCCCTGAGGTCTTTGCGAGTCTTATTGTGTAGGCCTATAGCTGGCATGTGCCTGCGAGCATGGATAAGTTTCAGAGACTGCGAAGAGACCCATGTCCATATTGGTTATTAGAAGAGAAGAAGGCGTCAGCAGTACCGACACTTCGCTACCGCGCAACCACCGCCGGTCACACGTGGGCTGAGGATACTGCGGGGGTCACCCTGCCCCTACGCAGGCTCGGACCCGTGCCGCAAGATCAAGAAACAAGCTCGTTACCTCTAGGCTACGGATTTGCCTACTTCTATATCATTACTTACTTAATTGCATTCTTGACACATTCACTTGCACCCATAGTGCAGTAGGTTGCATCCTTAGCGCGGAAACTATAATCCGTTAGCCACGCAATTTGAATTCACGACGATCTGAGTGGTCAGTCATTATCAGCTAACAACATTCGGACAATATACCGGCGTGGCTGTTTAGCACAGAGGCAGTTGGGGCTTATAGCCATTGCACTTTGGGAGGGCGAGTAGCAAAAATTGGCAACACTTAAGCTTGACCCACGCAACTTAATAGACACGTGTATTATAATAATAATAATAATAATAATAATAATAATAATAATAATGTGTTAGCCGCACCCCGTAAGGACGCTTCGCTGCCGCGCGACCACCACCATTTGGGCGTTGCTAGCCGAGTTACTTGAACCGGCGAGATGGTATTTAGCCGCGCACCGTTTGAAAGACTTGTTTGATTTTGTGGATGCTGTAGGAAACTTGAATGTGAAACACAAACAGATTTTCTCCCATGATGTCACTTCGCTATTTCCAAATATCCCCGTTAAGTGTCAATTTATTATCTAGGCGTATACACTGAGAGCAAAGGCAAGCGAGTTGGCCTACCCGTTTAAAAACTGGAGACGTTGCTTTTTCAATGCACTCACAATGTTCAATTTCGTTTCGCTGAACATTTATATAGAAAGAAAGATGGACTAGCCATGGGTTCACCTGTGGGTCCCTTGGTTTCATGGCTAAACTGGTAAGTGCCCACTAATTTAAATGGTTGTACGATCGCCTCTTTATAAGCGCTATGTGCTTGGCGGATGACTCAGAAAACCCTTTTGAATTTCTACGAAAATTCAATCAAACACGTGGAAACAGTAACTTAAGCATACAACCGGAGTCGGATGAAGGTATAGGCTTCCTAGACGTACAAATGTCCCATCGACTAGACGGAACATTACAAAGTAGATTTTATAGAAATCAGCAGGGTCTTGCCATTACACCAATTTTGATAGTTTTATGCCTTAACAACATAATCAAAACTTACTCCGTTGCCTTACACAAAGAGAAATGAAAATTTGATCGGAGATACGATTGCACATGAACGTGCAAAGATAGAGGAATCATTTCTTAACAATGGCTACCCCGAGCCGACGAGGTGTTAAATTGCATACAGTACAAAAGAAAAATGTGTACTTTGTAGGACTAGTTAATATTAGTCCGAGACGGTGCGCGAAATTAAGCGCGGATATCAGAAGGCAATCGGAATCGGACACAGCAGACTGTATTCGATGGGCTACAATAAGAAGCGGACAAATGAAGCGAGACGAGAGCGGACACGTGAGCGTGGGAACTTACAAGGGTGTCAAGTGACGTGCCGGTTGTAAGGAAGATTAAAACAAGAAAAGGTAATGTACAATCGGCCAACAATCAAATTGTACATGAAAGATAGCAGTTATCTTTTAGGACGCTACAGAGCTCACCCCCCCTCCCTAGAAGGCTGAACATAGAAAGCCTTCGAAATCGAAAAGGACTTGAAACGAGGTTCGTAAGGCAAAATCGTGCCGAGTAAAAATGATCGGGCGTTCGTGTCAAGTGGGGGTTCGTCGGAAGTCGGAGTCCGCTGTGCCGTTTGTGATTTGTTATTTATTGATTGCAGGGCAGGGTGCATTTCGGCGAGCCGTTGGAGCGGGCTTGTCGGACCACAAAAAAATGGCTAGCCCAGGAAAAGGCCGACAGGACCTCAACCTCCGCTGTTGCCAAACGGTGCGCTTGGGAGTGGTCTCTCCCCCCGCCGCACCCCGCCCCGCGCCATAACGACCCTCGTCCCACGAAGAATACGACCGTGGTCCCACGAAGAAGCGACCATCGTCCTGTGAAGAAACGACAAGCGTCAAGGTCCTCGAAAGCAGTAGTCGTTTGGGCCAGTCGATCGAAGGGGAGGGTTGGGGCATGTAGAGGCGAGAAAATAGAAAAACGCGCA
>OX104063.1:67937828-67993732 GCA_944474145.2 Dicrocoelium dendriticum
TCGGAACATTTATGTATTGCTCGAATGAATTTTCGTGCATCCAATCGACCATTTCCTTCTCCGGAGCACCCGTCCTGTTCTCAGCAAGCGCCAATCAGCATGGGGAAGGCTTAGGTCACCAACGGTCAGAAAATTAGGTGTGGCCATTGCCGCCTGTCTTTGTAACGTATCAAGATCCTTGTCCTCTCCTCGCGTGGAGGATGAGCTGCGATAAACACATACTACAATATCCAATCTATCCCACGCTCTTAGAAAGCAGGATACCACCTGAACGTTAGCATAACTCATGGTAAATAGAGCCCCCCAGTGTTTATATTGGCACTTTATAAGCAATAAGACTCCTCCACCAGTCTGATACCCAGGCCTATCAGTTCTATAGCACGCGAAGCCTATAAGCAGATCACTAATAAGGTCACCTGGAGAAAGGCAGGAATCTGACATAGCAGCCACATCAACAGGCTCACAACGCGTCACTAACTCTCCCCATTTGTCACGCACACTACAGCAATTACTGTACCACACGGTTAGTCTCTCCGGACGCGGTTGTGTCCCCTTGGGCGTAGAGCCCGAGGGGATAACCCGTTATTTTTTGTACCATTTCATTTCCGTCGGCTGCCTAAGTCGATGAATCAACGCTGGGCTGCTGTAAAGCATTGCGGGATAACCCCTTTTTTGGCTTCGCCCACCTGGGCTTGCCGGATAAACTCCAGACGGGTTTTCTCCCATTTAACTAAGTCGGCCTAACAATACTGCACTTCGGGTTTTCTGTACGGTCCAGTTTAGGTGTGGTAGATTTTTCATATTTCCTACCATGGATTGTTTCAAGTGAAAAAGTATCCCAGGCGTGGGCATCAGAACAACAAGTTAGCGAACAAGCTCGTTTTCGGTGGCTCTCGTCAGGGATCCCGTTGTGCTCGAAGGGCTTAATCAGCACGTTAATTTCTGCACAAAACTTGCGTTAGCGAAAGTGACAATGCGGTTCTTTGATGAATGTGTTTCGCGTTGCGAATATCCTAAACACTTACATAATACTCTGTAGAAACCGGATTAATCTAACTAATGTGGCAGTCAAACGGCATGCGTTGAACGAGCGTGATACCATTGCCTCGAGACTTGATGAGCTGGAATGTAATCGCTGCGCGTATTCCGTCACATTGGACAAACTGGACGCAGTGGAGCTTAAACAATTTGATACTTTTGTTCAACGAATAGTCACAAAGCAAGAGGAGAAACGCTTAGCCTCATTGCGGCGGCAGGTTTGCACAACTAAGGCAAACACTTTATTCCCCCCCCCCCCGAACCGGAAAGGTATGTTCACAATTTTACGTCGTTGCACTTGGATAAGACATTGCTTGAGCTGCTCTCACTTGGTCCAAACTTTTGCTGTCCCCGCAGTTATTCAAGACAATTAGAATTAGAAGTGTAGTTTGAAAATTTATATGCCCAAGTTTCTATGCTTACGCCCTTGTCAGCATTAGCGTTTGAGCATTTTAAGTCTACCCTGGTCAATAATAATAATAATGTGTCAGCTGTACGCCGTAACGGCGCTTCGCTGCCGCGCGACCACCACTAGTCGCGTGCGGGCTGAGTATACCGCGAGGACGCCCACCCCATACGCGGATTCGAACAGGTGACTTTATGGTTGCAAAGCAAACGTGCAGACCACTCGGCCACCGGCCGACCATGGTCAATAATGGTTACCAATATCTGGAGTACAAACCTAAACTTAGGCATTTGCTGAAAAAAGACCACCTAGGCCGGATAAGAGGGCAGGGATCTTGTTGATGGAGAAAGCTGATTGCATCGATAAGATGAACGCCATCCTTAGCGATCGCTCGAAGTTCCGGAAAATGGAGAATGAGTAGTACGAACTGCAGCCATAGAAAAGACAGTTACTAACCTTCTACGGCGCTTGAAACAGGAAAACATGATTGACTCCGCCACGTTCGAATACATTCGTCCCACAGGGACGGTGATCCCGAGACTCTACGGCTTACCGAAGGTACATAAGGAAGGACTTCCACTAAGGCCCTTACTAGACATGTGCAATTCACCGTATCACGCAACAGCCAAGTGTTTAGCTAAGCTTCTAGAGCCGGTGAGAAATATTATGTCCAGGTACAGCCTACGAGACACATTCAGTTTCTTAGACTCCATAAGACAGCTTCAGCTAACTGGAAGAAAGATGTTTTCGTTGGATATGGTGTCGCTCTTCACCAATATTCCGTTAGAAGAGACAACAGACTATATATGTGACCCCGTTCGAGACCATCAATTGGGTGTCGGCCTTTCAAGTGATCGATTGAAACAGCTACTCTTGCTGTGTACTAGTAACATACAATTTCAGTTTAACGGGGCCATATACATACGAAAAGATGGAGCAGCAATGGGCTCACCGCTTGGACCGCTGCTAGGTGATGTGTTCATGAGCAAATTAGAGAATAACTATCTGAGCGGAGTCTACCGATCTACCATATTACGGACGATATGTGGATATATTTTGCATAACATACAGGCACTGTTACCCAGAGACGATTTTATCCCATTTTAACTCAGCGCACCCTAATGCCAAGTTCACCCTAGAAACTGAAGGCAATGACAGGATGTCCTTCCTAGACGTTCAGCTTAGTAGAAGACCAGATGCATCGGTCCAACGGTGGGTGCACAGAAAAGCAACGTGGAACGGACAATATATACATTTTGTCAGTTTTGTCCAAATAAATCAGGAACGCAACTCGATTAGATGCCTAACCAAAAGGGCCAGGAGGATTTGTAGTGAGGACACACTTGCAGACGAGCTCAGTTTCTTAAGTGGCGTTTTCGAGAGAAATGGCTATCCAGAAAAATTTGTTCGGAAATATATGGAGTGCAGGGAAATGAGAGCTAAACCAGCTTCAGTAGAAAAGAAACCGGTTTATTTGTCGTTGCCGTTCAAGGGGGATGGTATAGCGCAGGCAACATCTAGAAGGTTATCCGACGCTATGAGCCATACCTACTACGCAGCGAGCTTGCGGCTAAGTTTTACTTCGACACCAATCGTGAGGCCTCAACTCAAAGACAGACTTCCTTGGTCATGTGCTTCTTACTGTGTATATTCCTTCTCTTTTTCATGTCGAGCAAGATACATCGGAAGAACTACTAGGAGGCTGTCTGAGAAAATATGTGAACATTGTCCAGCTAATCTACGCAATGGTGGGAGAAAAACTGTGATGAGCGCCATGTTGGAACACTTGGTTGATTCTAATCACCAAATCGACACCCGCCAATCTTTCCAACCCATTAACCGTGTACCTAGACGCCTTTCACAAGCGGTAAAATGTCGCTTACTACCAGCAGCGGAGGCAATTGCTATCCGCCACCAGAACCCAGACTTATGTGCTCAAAAACCGTTCGTTCAAATTCTGTGTTTGCCCTGGCCCGCCAATAAGTCATCGATCACTTCTGATCTGATTACTTAGCATTTTCATTCCAATGACCTTGAATTTTGAACCTTACCATTATCTGATGTTTTGTGTTAATCTTATTCTTATCAGTTGTGGTGTTTTAGCCTGACGAGAGTCACCAAAAACGAGCTTGTTCGCTAACTTGTTGTTCTGATATTTCCTACCATTTTGTAAATTTGTCATACCAACCATGGACTTTCGTGCCACTGCTATTGATTGTGAGACCTCGATTGTTTTTGAACCAACCGACTGAAGTTTCAGCACCGCATCATCAGTACAATCTCCCGCCATAGAGGTGTGATTTGCATTTCCATCAAGAGCAACTTTCTCCACAACCAAATGCAGGCCACGAGTCATCTCACTGGCGTCTTGTGAAGGGTGTTATCCAGACCAGCTGACTGACCTTACCACAGGAGAGCAGTCGCTAGAGGTTTGCTTAGGTGTCTGCGTAACGTGAGGCTCACTATCGCGATTTCCAGCGTGTGAGACCGCAGATTCGTTAGCCAAGCTGGTATTAGTACCTTCTAACCGGCTCATCCGAGGGGCTTTAGTCTTCGAAGTTAGTGTGTCCGACGCAATTTATACCGACCATCTGTCTGACTTGCAACCAACCCAGCCTTGTTAAGTAGTAGGTCCTGGTGTACAGTGTTCCTAAACTCAACTAGGATAGGTCTTGCATAACCTTGTTGGTGTAGCATACCTGTTTCCCTCCAGCTTCCAACACGATGTACTCTTTTGATACCGAGGTATAACGATATTCCGGCTATGCGAAGAATATTGTGCACTCGCCTTCTATCTAGGCACCGTCAAGTTTTAGCTTCTCGTGTGACTGCCTCCTCCCTATCGTAGACAAGAACTTTTCGTTGTCTACCCATAGCAAGTTCTGCACTTCGGAAGTAACATTCCAATGAAGACTGCAACTCATCGACTTTTGAACGTAATGTCTCAATTAGCAAGCTCTGGTTACTAATCAACTTTTCCGCAATGTCTAGTTTATGCACACAGTTCCTACCAGCAGAACCATGTACAGCTGAGACATGAGTAATTGGATTAAAAGTCTGATAGTGTATCAAGCGAGAACAAATGACTGCTAAGCACACACAGTGGAAGCAAATCCACTTTAATTGGGGATGTCGGGCATAAAGATCAATAGAGTCCTGGTCTAATCCAGAGCAATTGTTATGGTACCATAACAAACATCCGTCGCACTGAATTCCCTCTTTGACCTCAACGCCACAAGTGTGCTCACCACGTTTATAGCCAGTCATCGATGTCATTGCGAGAAGTACGTAACAGCCAGGTATAAAATAATAAAACACTAGGTAGGTTGGTAGGATTAAATGACCAAATCGATGCAGGTATGACGGCGTAAGATGAATAAATAGTCACAACAAGTTAATACAATACAATATGCAACAATATTAAATACAACAATAAACACAGTGGATTAATACGACCAAAAGGAACACAAAGAGAAGCAATACTGGAACGAACTCACGCGGTTAACGAAGATCCAAGATACTCGGTCAGTTTAGAACACTTCCCAGCGCACCACCAGTCCGTAGCGCGAGAATTCAACATGCACTACTATACGCGGCAGAGAACAGTATAGGTGATGAACGCCTGGGTGAATCAGCTTCGATTCAGTCGGAAACAGAAGCAACCCCCCAGGATTCAGTACAATCGTCAGATGCACCATCGCTTCGTAGATCTCAGCGTACGCATAAACCCGTTGACCGTTTTGCGAATGAATTCGATCCGTTTACATTAGCCGTGCGCGGACTGGTTGCCACTCACACCCGTCAAGTCAGTCATCTGACACACGCTCCCGGTCTCGCAACGCGAGTTTCGGTGAATCACGTATCTTCTCAATTGATTGATAATCCTCCTGCTGTTCAGACGTCTTCTGCTTTCTGGGATTGCGTGTCTCGGAAACATGCATTACACGCTTAGCAGTACTACGCTTTTGTGGCGAACTCTGTGCAGGAGCCAACTGATTCGAGCTTTTCTAGCGACGATAAACCAGCCAACTATTCAACCATCCACGCTAATTTCCCCTACTGTGATATATGTGATGGCTACTCCACCCGGCAAACTCACTTGGTCTAACAATGCATCTTGCAAACACTGTCCAAAACACGCACCTGTATCTCGATGTTTGCAGGTGAGTGAACACACGATCCACGCTCACACCAGTGTTCCAAAGACGTGCGGTCATCTAAACAGTCGGCGACGCTCGTGTCAGCTTCACTCACATCATCGTCCAAACTGAGATTCTCGGATAGACGACAGGAACATACGTCGTCGTGCCTGTGCTACGGAGGGAGCAACAGTGCAACTACGGAAAAATGCGTGATAACGTACAATCTGGTCAACATGTGAGGTCAAGCACGATAACATTTTTCAGCGCCAGTCGCATGCTGGCGATCAAGACGAAGCTTGTTCACTTACCCCTACCACTTTTCCTGATACATACTGTGCTTCAACATACCGGTAAGTAAGGATCTCAAAATGACACCTGTTAAGGGATATGCTTAGGAAGCGGATTTCAAACTCAAGACCACCAGCCACACAGTACAACCTGGGAATAGAGCAGATGCGAAACAATTCAATATTAATGAATCAATGGTACGGAAGTGGAAGAAGTAAAAAATGACCTGTGTCAAGTAAAGATGACCAAGAAGAGCTCCCGATGGCACAATACAAGATGGTTACAGTTCGAAGAAAAAATTGAGCAGTGAATTACTGAACATAGAACAGTAGGTAGAACCGTCTCTACAGTCTCCATTCGATTCAGGGCAATAGCGATGACACCTGATATGAAGATGAACGACTTCCAAGGAGGTCCTTCTTGATGCGTCCGTTTTATGAAAAGGTATCATCTCTCCATCCGCACAAGAATGACCGCCTCGCAGTAACTGCCAAAGGATTACGAAGAAAAGTTGGCCATCTTCCGCAAGAACAAGCTCACCGAAAAGAAGATCCAGCCAGACCACATCACAAACATGGACGAGGTTCCTCTCAGCTTTGACATCCCTGTGAACCGTACTGTTGAAAAAGCAGGGAAGTCTAGTGTACCTATACGCGCCATAGGGAACGATAAATCATCCTACACCGTAGTTCTCGGTTGTCAGGCAAATGGCCAGAAACTACCACCCATGGTCATTTTTAGGAGGAAGACTGCCAAAAGAAAGGTTTCCTGTTAAGGTCATCATCAAGGTCGACCCAAAAGGCTGGGTGAACGAGGAGAAAATGAGACGGTTGTTGAGAGAAGTTTACGTCGGCAGACCGGATGGCTTTTACCACACATCTCCGTCCTTATTGATCTACAGCATTATGTGCGCCCATCTCACCGAAACTGTCAAAGGCCAAGTGAAGAAAACTAATTCGGAGCTTACCATCATTCCGGCAGGATTAACCAAGGAACTCCAACCGCTAGATATTGGTATCAACAGGGCATTCAAAGTTAAATTGCGAGCTGCGTGGGAGCACTGAATGACAGAAAATGAGTACACATTTACCAAGACAGGGAGGCAACGCCGGGCTAGTTACGCCACTATCTGCCAATGGATCGTCGATGCCTGGGCCAAGGTATCGGTCTCAACTGTCGTCCGAGCTTTCACGAAGGCCGGAATCATCAATGAACAGCCAAGCAACAGCAACGAGACTGACTCAGATGATGACGAGAGGGATCCGGGCTTGCTTGATGCCGCTATCGCCCAACTGTTAAACTCCGACACTGAAGATGAAGAATTTGACGGATTTGTAAAAGAGGAGTGGTTGAAAAAGAAATTGCATTTTTCTGTGTTTTATATGTGTTACAAGTGAACAATATTGACAGTTATTGTTAATGAGTTGAATTAAATCTGACCCATCCGACTAGTTAGTTTCACGTTATTCGCCTTATAATCCGGTGCGCATTATATATGAAATTAGATCCGTTCACTGATACTGCGTCTTATAATCCTTATCGTCGAAAAATACGGTACTCGTCATCTGAACTCGCCACACTATGGAGAACCCAGACATCCTAGTAACACTAGAATCCTCCACCGACGTAGAAAACATTTTGCTCTCCACAAACGCGTTAAGATACGGATCCGGTGGGGTACGCATATGTACCGACGTCACTTGGAGCGCGCGACAAGCAAAAAGAAACACCGAAGAGGGACAGCCAGCAAGACCGCCTAAACACAATTTTCATATATGGCGTGCCAGAGCATTCTTCTAAAGATGTTCAGGAGGCCGGAAATCACGGTTTAGAACAGTGGCGATTAACATAGACCTAAGCGGAGCACGTAGGCTGTCTGCTTCATGCAAAGGTTAGCAGCACGGGAGTGGTACGACCTTTGACCTTTCCGCCGAATTTGGGAATCGAGTGCGAATTGATCGGCAAGCAAATACCAGCCTGCGTCAAAGGAATCGAACTATTCCGTCAATATGGTAAACCCGTGGAGCGGAATTCACTCACATTGGCTGAAAACCAGACGCAAAAGAGTGAGTGACCCTGATCTCCCAATACATAGAGTTGAGCAATCCTGTAGAGATACCCTTTGTCTACCGAGTTCGGGCCTTTTGTATTCCTTCGATCTGCTAAGCGCCAGAATGAGCATTCAGACAGTCGCAGTCTCATAGGGCAGCCAAGCAGCAGTACAACAGCGGTTCATTCGTGAAATACATTATTTGGATAATATTGTGGTGCTATCGCTCACCAGGAAACCCCTCTCACCAAATTATAGTGGATGCGACCCTAGAATTCTAAAACTTGTAGCACAGTCAGAGCAAAAGGGAACAAATATTTTGGAGCGATAGCGGAGAAATCGGAAAATACTTCCTTCTGAGCTTCGGTTAAAGGTCTCAGAAGCTTTGCAAAGTTCAAATATCAAAGCACCTGAAGCAGCAAAGGTACCGACGATGATACAATAGCTTAACTTGATTGCTGAAGCTTCAGAGATAAAAGTTTGCAATAAGTGTAAACCAGTTAGTTACGTTAGGAGCAGAACTCGAATGGGTGACAGTAGGCAATGCAGCATGGCGAGTGCACAGAGAAGCTCCAGCACCAAAAACTTGTGCCAACTACGTAGCCCAACTTAACCAATGCACACAAGACGAAGCTGCATCTCAGCAGAACATCGCAAAAACCCTCAGTGCTAATCACAAACTGCTGTAAAGCACGTCAAAAGCCTACGAAAGGTGAGGCAAGAATTTCCTCCACTCAGGACGGCCGATGGCCCAACAAGAACGGCTGTGGAAGCAGCAAACGCGCTGCGGATGCAATATGGCCAAACGTTTGCTACCAAGCGATGCTCCAACCTCTGTCGTCTCTCCGCTAGGACTAACCCACATCACTTCTACCGCGGAGACTGTATTGCAAAAGTTGACGTCCCTACGCAAACACAGCTCGTCGATTGTCCATACCATTCGTTCAGAGGCACGGGAAGCAGCAGCGAGCCAACTGGCAGGACTTTTAGCTCAGTTTTTCCAGCGCTGCCTAGATCAGAATCAAATTTCCGCTAGAACAACAGATAGCACTTCCCTAGAACAACAGATAGCACTTCCCTAGAACAACAGATAGCACTTCCCTAGAACAACAGATAGCACTTCCCTAGAACAACAGATAGCACTGAATAAGTTACGTTGGCTCGGGCACGTGCTACGCATGCCTGGTCACCGCTTACCTAGGAGGGCCTTGTTCAGTCTACCAGGTGTCGGATGGCGCAAGGCTCGAGGTGGACAGAAGTTGACTTGGCAGCGGGAAATGAAGTCACTGACAACCAAACTGGGTGCCGTTGGTCCGTCTCGCCTTCCGGGTTGGAGTCCACGTGACTCACCTTGTGCTTGGCTGGAGACTTTACAGGACATGGCTCGCAACCGACACCAGTGGCGCGTCTGCTGCCGTCTCCTAATCGGATTGTCTGTTTAAAGTGTGTTTGGTGCTGAGTTATCTGCGGGGTAATGGCTGATTATGACGCGTGGCAGTGAAAGCCGCAAGGAAGCTGTCTCGCCGATGCCGCCTTATCTTTGCACGATAGCCAGCTGTTTGTGACGGTATGTTGTCTTATAAGGTGTAGGCGCCTTGACACTGAATGTTTGCTTAGGGCATTAAGGTTTTCAGGTAAGTCCCCCTTCTCTCCCTCTTCTTATTCTTTATTTCATAGGTCCTCATGGTTGTATGGCAGCGAAGCATCAGTTCAAATGGCTGATGTACTGCTGTTGATGATGATGATGATGATGATGATGATGATGTAGAAGCTTGGAATACTAATCCCGATTCACAAAGCTGGAAGCAGGACGGAGTCATCCAAATAATCCCAGTATTCCTTCTTCCTATACTTTTCAAGATCATGGAATCCATAGTTGTCGATGCACTGGCGGGTTATATGGAAAACTGTAACATCACCACGCCTGAGCAGTACGGGTTCCGTTGACAGCGGTCATGCACAAGGAATTTACTAATCGCACGCATTAGTTGGACCGAGTCAGCTGTAGTTGGAGACGGTGATGTGATGTACCTGGGTTTTTCGAAAGCTTTCGATTGTCTAGGCCATCGGATACTACTCTTCAAGCTCCTGCATTACGCGATCGGCGACCATATTTAAGCTGGATTGCTAACTTTCTACTTCAACGGAAATTAGCAGTCAGAGTTCCGAGCTCGTTATCGGACCGCATACACACACGCACACCATACACGTTAGCTAGAGGTGGGAAACACCTCAGCTACTATGCCGCAATACCTAAAAGAAAAAAGAGAATAAAATGCAACAGGTGCAAGCCAGCTAAGCTACCGGTAACGGATGGGAATCGTTCCGGTAAGCTACCAGCCGGCTACTATGCAGCAGGAAAAAAATTATTTACCATGCAAAATAATGAGAACGTGGTTGGAGGGGGAGGCTAAAAGGGATGGGAAGGGAAAAAGAAACTCACAGCACGAACGCCACTGAGGTCGGCTCCTAGCCATATCAACAAGTGTATCCAGCCAGATGTGTTAATCGTCTTCCGGACCCCAACCAGGGAGCCAAGACGCTCCAATTGAGGCCAGCTTCGAAGTGAGGGCCTTCATTCCTCTTGACCAAGTCATCGCTTGGCCACCTCTCCTTCCATCCACACCCTCGGCGCGCAAACAACGCACGTCGCGGAGTTGGTGGGCTGGCATGCGTAACACGTGGCCGAGCCATCGGAGCCTGGTGCGTGAAATGACGGTGCTGAGCGGTTCATTTCCTTTTACTGTGCCGTAAACAAGGCGTCGAACACGCTCGTTGCTTACTCGGTGTTCCCACCAGATGTGAGCTAAATTGCGAAGGCACTACTGGTCGAACGTAACTAGCCTCTTTATGTCCGTTGATCTAAGGGGCAAGGGTCGAACGTACCGGTATATTGTACACTCTACCCATCCGGGCGAGAGTGATGTCGCGCCGACACCATAAGTGGCGAAAGTTGGCAAAACCGCCTCGAGCTTTTGCTATACGGTTCGAGATCTCATCTTCAATCCCACGGGCGCTGGTACAACTTCCCAAATAGTTGAATTTTTGAAAGACTTCTAGCTGGTCCCCAACAAGTGTCAGCCTAGGAGGAACCCTTTGCACTTCGATGGTGCAAAGCGAAGCCCGAAGTGACGGACAGCCAGTGCTAATCTGTACAGTGCAGCTTGGCACGTCTGGGAACTGTCATAGATTAGGGCAATATCGTCAGCGTACTAGAAGTCAAGAAGTCGTTCTCCTGGGAACAGATCCACACCTTTTAAGCCGTGTCCGCGATTTCCATGACTTCATCAAGCTGAAGAGGAAAGGGGACAGCGGGCATCCTTGTCTCACATCGCTGGAGATATTAAAGGGCGACGACAGCTTGCCGTAAGCCCTCACTCTGCCTGAGCTACGCGCGTATAATGCTCGGATAATATTTACATATTTCTCAGGTACACCTTTCCTAAGTAACCAGTCCCAAAGTGCACGTCTATCCACCGAATCGAATGCACCTTTGATATCGAGGAACACGACAACGGTGGGCCACCAGTGTATGGGACGGTGCTCCAACAACTGACGCAAAGTGAAGATGTGGTCAATGCAGCCACGACCTCGACGAAATCCGGCTTGCTCTTCACGAATATGGCTTTCACGAGTGCCAGTCAGTCTGTGAAGGATGACAGATGCAAGCAATTGGGAGGCGATGGAGATCGGACTGATTCCTCCATGATTGTCGCATTCCGATCGTGAGCCTCCCTTGAAAATTGGGACTATGACGGAGCGGCTTCAGCCGGTTGGGACAGTTTCCTGCTCCCATATTTTCTTTAGTAACTCGTATAAATCATCCACCAGAGCAGGTTCCCTGAATTTGAAGAGGGCTGGAGAAAGATCTGGTCCCGCGGGTTTATTTAACCTCAACAGTCCGATCTCACGTTAGACCTGCGAGCGAGAGGGCGGATCCAAAGGGACAGACCACGGAACGGGGAGATCAGTGGCCGGCGAGAAATTTAACAATTCCGACCGATTAAATTGCCTTCCAAAATGCTCAGCCCAACGCTCCAAGCGTTTTGATAAGTTGTGGATAGGCTGTCCACTCTCGTCACGTTTAGTTTCACAAACACTGGGTCTCATGCTGCCCGTTTCCCGTATCACCCGGAATAACTTAAGATGGTTCCCGAGGGCAGCAGCAATTTCTATCTCCGAAGCACGATGAGACCACCAGGATTCGCGGTCTCTCTTCAGGCTAGCACGGAGTTCTGTCCGGAGCTTTTTGCGAGTTTCATTGTGTTCGCTTCCAGCCGGAATATGCCGGCGAGCATCGATAAGTTCCAGAGACTGCGAAACCACCCAATGACTATGTTAACGAGTAGACTTACCACGTGGGGATTTGCCTGCTGCGACTAAGGTCTGGTGAATATGAGACCAGTGAGCTTCAATTGATTCCAGTGTGCGCTTATTCAACTCGCATGACAGCGTAGTTTGATAGGCATTCATAACAGCTGGTTTCGCCAATTGGCTGGTGTCAATGCACTCACAACGTCGTATTGGGCGTCCGCCAAAGCGCATCCGCAGGTCAGTACATATAAGTGCGTGATCGGTGTCTACACATGTGCTCCAACTCGAGCGACAGTTCTGGACGCAGCCTCTCCATCGGTAACTTATCACAATCTGATCGGTTTGCGTCCATAGCTGGTTCGAGGCTAGTGGGCGCCAAGTCACCCACTGGCGAGTGCTGTGTCGGAAATTAGTGTTCGCAAGAAATAAGTGGGTATCTTCACACAAATGAAGTAACCGCTCACCGTCAGTACGGGGGCCTACACCATGTTGGCCGCCCAGATGCAGCTCATCTGTGGATAATTTTCCAATTGAGCGTTCAGATCCCCAGCCAGCACAACAGTGTCCGACCAAGTTATGTGGCGAAGGAGCTCGTTCAATTGACGATAGAAGTCGTCTTTTACCAAATCATCGCTAGAATTTATGGGCATGTAGGCAGCGATGACGAACAGACACCTGTTAGCGACTTCGACATTTTAACGAGCCAGCCAATCAGATCGCACACAACCGGTTACTGATTGGAATCCAGTCAACCAGAGCAGCTTCAGTCCGGGGACTCAGGGCAAAATACCAACACCGGCTAGGCCGGTGCTCGAAGGTGCATCGTCACTGGATAGGCGCAATGAGAAAATGCTGCTGGTGTCACCTGAAGGGGATCGCAGAGTGAGCACAGAGCTCGAGTGTTGCAGACGAGTCTCCGATAAGCAGCAGATATCGATCGAGAGGGTCTCTAATGTTCGGGCAAGTGCTGCCTGTTGACCGATTTGTAGCAAAGTGCGCACGTTGAGGCATGCCACTTAGCGAAGGTCGAGGATTCCAAAGGGAAATTGATGAACTGACGTTGTCCGCTTGGTTGAACATTGACTTGTCGAATAGACTGGGGCGACGCTCTGCGATTGTGTGAGCTGAAACTAGAAGACAAGCGAGTGCTGAAGCAAGGTGGAAGAGGATCAAAAATTAGGGGATTGGAAACGTGAAGGTAAAAGTGAAGTTGGAGCGAGACGCTAGGGATGAAAAAGCGCAAGAGGGGGAATAAGAAGACGGGAAGCCCTGAGCAGTAGCGTCCAAACTCCTATCCACCCTGCTCGATGTAGCAATTAGAGCACCGTTGATTGTTCCCTACGATGGCCAGAGCATCAAGAAATCGTTCGAATATAAGGTCAGTTTATTGAGTGGGCAGGATACTGCCAGGTTCTTAGGCCTAGACAGGAGAGCGGTTAGGGTTCTCAACCAAAGCCTTTGGTTCAAAAACCTGAGCGCAAGGCGGCGGGATTTTGGTACTGGACTACAGAAAGCCCGTTTTATGATGTAAGGAGCCACCACCACTCCAACCCTTAACCTAGAGACTGAGTTTGTCTGACCTGTAATCATTGATCAAACTGATACAAGTGACTCTGTAGGTGCAAACAAACACCACCCAGTATAGGTGAATGGATCACTGAGACGAGCAAACCATCACACCACGTTAATGTTCAGTCTCGTTGCGATGGATTGAATCTTAAGTACGGAGGATGCGGTAACAGTTTCTGGTCTGAATCCGTTGATGTTTACGACTAATGAGAAAGTCAGCTACTCATGTATGCACTGAAGAACAAGGCGCAAGGTACTTTCCTAGTTTGGCAATCGCTAACTTGGACCAGTGTATTATTACTCGCAAACAGCCTTCATTGTTCAGCCTCTGCCGTTGCTGACGGCAGAATGCTGACCATAGTTGTCCGACTGCGTGTTTCACCTCACGTCAAACCGTTCGAGCTTGAGGGAAAACTACCGAAAAAATGTATTCTATTATGCGAACACTGTAGTTCACATGTGTTCGACGTTTGGTGACCTGCTGAGGTGGTTCGTTTCTCGGTCGATGCAATGCCTCGAGTAAGAGAGACAACCGATTCGAAGCATAGAGCATACCTAATTTAACAGATGAGCAACTATAATTTCATGAAAACATCATTCGTTCGGTTATGAGTGAAACGGTGGCAGCATTGTCCTGAATCATGTGCATCGTGGGAGCTTGTATGCTCCACCAACATGACAACACTCAAATGGTTACCCACCTACGTACACATATTTCCAATCGTTTTACGATAGGTTGTCTTACCTATCTGGTGATTCGGAATCAGTAGTGACACGTTTCAGTCAAAATGCAACTTGTGTTCGGCTTGTGATCTTAGTGCCAAGATAACCCAACAGTCAGATGTGCGGTAACAATTCCGCAGATGAGAGCATGCACACGACGTAAAGGAAACAGTCTGTGAAGAAGTGTAATACTCCACAGGAGTCACGAAACGACCAATGGAGTCCACTGGTCGCATTATTTTGCGATAAAAAGTTACATGAATGAGCTACATTGGACCGCAACTGTAGTTATGTAGTTATAACACAACACTCCCCCCCTCCAAAGCAACAAGTCTGGTAAGTTCTCAAGTAGCCTTTCATATGATGTTCAGAAAACAAAGTAGGCACATTGGACAGCTAAAAAATCGGACTCAATGGTTGTCAGTTATCGTCCCATAGCTCCGTAAAGTACCAGCAAGAAGGAACTGAGGTCCCAGTGAATCACAGCGCGATATATAGATATAGTATTTCTCATCCACAAATTGTCAAAGCTAGGAGTCCGTCATTTGACTACGTACGGATCCGCCGATTTGTCGCGGATCGATATTTATTCAATGGACTCCGCCTACTAATACGGACACGTGAATTGTTGGTCACTGCAGGTTCTTCCCCCACGGAGCCGGAACTGGTCCTTCGCAATTTTGTTTGTCGGCATGGTTCTGAACTGTGCCCGTGAGCCTCAATGTGCTTCATCTCATTTCGGATAGGTGCAGACCAAGTGTTCACTGCGCGTTTGCGAATGCTTGTTCTTCTTCCATCGGATACTCTGTGAGTAACGAGAAGTGAAATCGTCCAGTTGCAATTGCGGATAACGTTTTGGGATCACAATGCATGATAGAATGGATTTTGACCTTGAAATTAACAACCCAACCTGCAGCAACAGAAGTAGAGCCGCACATATTCGTGGTTTTATAGACCACTTCGCGAGTGATCACCTCTCACACTTCTTGCTGACCTTTCAGGGAATCAAGATATGGTAGAAAATCAAAACAGCGAGATACACAGTAACATGATATTGACACGAAATACATGTGATCACCTAGAACATGATGCACTCTAATGTGACCAGGTGTAGGGCATCGGATTTTTGAAAACAGATTGGGCAATGCGGTTCTCAGTGAAATAACTTCTGTGTGTGCCCCTTCTACATGGTGCGCTCGAAGCATCAAAGTCATCAACGTAACTTAAATCATTCCTTTGACTCTATGAGGACAAAAATCGGAAAAAGCCAGCCACCAAATTCCTCAAAAGGCGAACTTATGAGTTTGGTCTCCTTTAAATTTCCCGACAGAAGATGACGAAAAATGCGAGATATCTCCATCTCCAATACAAAAGATAGTAAGAACAATGCGTGTGCCAAGAAAAGCGTATGGGCGATTGCGTGGATGACGCGAAACATGCGTGCCACCGCATATTGAAATCTAATCACACCATGTAAATGTGGTTAAAGTACACATGCTATATCATCGTACTGCACTTACAAAGGAAGAATGTATCCGCGATTAGGTCTACAAAGGCATCTCATCCAATCGCAGCAATTCATTGAACAGTAGTTAGAACCGTGAACGCTCTGCGAGATTTTCGGTCGTGTGTCTGCTTGTCTTAAAGGCTGACAAAATCGTGGGCACAATGAGTTTCACGAACGAATGCTATATAGCTGGGGCAACAAGATGACCGTAGATAGAGCGTGAAGCGAGTTATTGTATCCCATCTTCCCGTCTTAAAAACCTGGGGGTAAAAGCCCAAGTGTGGCATATCAGCTTCAGTGGCTAGAAAAATGGATTGGTAATAAGGCCCACTTTCAGCGCGAATCGAGCGAAAAGTCCTTCCGCGAGCGGATAGACGTGTGAAACAGCGCGACCACTACTTTGAGTTCGACCGGGACATGACGAATCTGCAAAATGCATAAGATGCATCATAATGCATGATCCAGCTTATTAGGCAACAGAAGGTTAAAGCGGAAGAATGGGAAGCGATTCATGATAAAAATCGACTTGATTTTGCAAGCTACTGGTTTAGCTACATTTGGTGTTGCCAATTTCGGTTGGTGTTAACGACTGAAAGTGAGGCTCGCAAACCATGAACGATCTCGTCGTGCACGCCACACTGTACCTCTTAGCCATACCGCAGCAGAAAGCGTTGGAAAATGAAAGTCACGGAGGATTTCCACTAGAAACCGCAGGGTAGAAACTAGTCGTCAAGAGACAGGGTCATTTCTCGTTAGCAATCCTATCATTAGCAGCTACTCGAACCACCTCACTCCAAATCACCGGTGCTGCTCCTCCAAACACTGTCAGTGTTGAGAGGAGCACCACCGAAATATTTCCATCCAACAGATGAAATTCCTTCTACATGAAAACCATAAGTATGTAACTTTGCCATAGCACATTGCATGAGCTCGGCTCGCTAGCGCGTTTTGAATATTTTGACGATCACTTGGTCCAGAGGTTAAATTTGTGAGGTCATGTTTGGAGGTAGAAACTTAAATGTTATATTTGTGGAATTTTTTGCATAGGTGTGACTACGACAGTTGTCCGGTTAGGATAATGAAGCGTTTCTTCTTCAGCATTTCTTTGTCGATACTATTGATTCACTCCTGAAATATGGCAGTCATTCACGCAGATCGGTTTGATCTCCAGTTGGCTGGAAGGTTTTCATAATTTGGGTTTTTGAAAGCACGCGGTCTAGCTGAATTACCCACTTGAGCTAGCGCACAACAGAACTGTGAAACGTTCTTCGGAACGTTTTCCACTCTTACATTTGTCACCTATTAGTATAGAAGGCTTCTGTTAGGCATCGCATTGAAAAAGAGACCGTACTCGTCAGAGCTACAAATGCCGTCATTGATGAAGTCCTTGCTGAAGTTAGAAAAAATTTAATGAAGTCTTGAACAAACTCTTCAGGCACTTCATTGGATTCATCACACAAGCGTCTTTGGGAAAGGTCATGTCGGACTTTAAATTCCTCTATCCAACCATTGGATGCCTAGAAACCTGCAACTTTAAATTCTTGTGAGAACCTCTTAGCGATCAGCGGACAAGAAATTCCAGCGTTAGCTAGCGTCATTTCCTTTAACCAGCGCAGCGTAGCTACGCTGACTTCATGGTGTGAAGTTTCCCGCCTCTTCCGCTGTAGATCTCCTTCATTATCGTATTTCTCCAATTACTCGTGTTTATGTCTTTGGATGTTACTAACTGTTGCCTAGCTAACACAAAAATCCTCTACCGTCTTTCTTTAGCTACAGCTTTCCAGAAAATTCAGCAGACTAATTTTCCTTTCAAACTCAACTCACTGAAGTCGTTTTTTTGGGCGATAAGGACCAATCCTAAACTGTTCAAAGCACGGAGTAGATCAAAGTTTACGGATCTATTCACGTGACATCAATTATACACAATAACTAACCACAATTGGTTTCACCCTCAGCCCGACACCAAATAGAGCAGGATAAACGCTCGACAATTAATGTGGGCGCAAAAGTCAATCTCGCCACAATCCAAGGTGCTAATGAACTGGTGCGTTGACCTAGTGTTTAAACGAGGGTTTGGTATAGTGGCTTAGCAACGACTGTTGCCGCCAGGTCAGTGATAAAATTTTCGCCCTGACTGAGAGCAGAATAGGCGCGTGAAGGCCACACAGTCGGTTCAGAGTAACGTGCAGATTAGTTTTCGATGTAATGGATGATCATTTCGAACACTGAGGTAGGTGTAGTGAAAGTGATCACAACGGGACAAGTAAAAGGATTACTGGGAACCATGTTTGCGCGGGTGTGACATATGGTACAAGTGAGTTGTTGGTCATACAGAGTAACATCAAAATATTCAACCCTCAGCTTATCCGGATATTTTGTCCGATATAACTTGTATCGAACAATCGACGGTACTAAAGATGCTGCCCGGGGCGGATCGCCCCCTGCCCCCCTATGCTACGCCTCTGGTTTGGCAGTCAATCAAACGCCTGATTGCGGCCTGTGTGATGAGTGGACACATATCCACAGGGGCAAATGAAGACTTGCCCATGTATGTGGTCCGGTGAGGGAGGTTGAACACAAATCGTGTCATCGGAACAAACGAGCCATTCGGGTAGCATTGGATGGTAAGCCCACAAGTGGTCAACTTGTGGAGGTTGGAGTATTACTGATCGTCAAAGCCCAAATGGTCAACATACAAGAGGTGGTCAACATACTGAGGTGTGGTTCCGTAGGGTTTAGATAGTGACTGTGCAAGCTATGAAAAAGTGGTAAACATGTAGAGGTGGTCAAGTTTGGAGGTTTTACTGTAGTAATGATCCCAGTAATATGTGACACTTAGACATCACACTAGGCGTCTACTTCAGTCCAGCTTGAGTCAGAAAATGTGAAGGAAGTGCTTGTGATAAGACACTGCCGCTAAAATAGCGATTGCGACGCGTAAACAACTGAAATGTTCGAATACCATGGGTAGGACAGAAAACAGCAGCTTCAGAGCCCCCATCAGTGTACGTGTCACCTGCAACGGCGAAAGCATAGGGCCATATGGACACTAAGGTTGGAGATAACCGCTAGCGGTGAAAGATCACTTATGCAGAGATTCGCCGGAACCCACTCATTCAGACTACGATCGCAACATGCGCATACTGTCACGAGGCATAAATCCGATTCCATTGGAAAAGCGAAGTGTGCCGGCGTTGTCGCTACTGAAATCTGAACCTGGCAATCGTACATACAATACTACTGCGATCCTAGGCAAGTGTTTCGAAGACACTGCACATGTACGGTCCGGAAGAATGCAATGATGATGGACGCTGTCTCTGGATTGAGTAAGGCTGAAAATTACAAGGTGAAGCTAAACTCGAAAGCTGAAAGACGTGCGAATGTTGGTGAGCAATCTGGGAGAAACTGTTGTGAGATATTTCGAAGACCTGACAGGTGTGCATTCGGTGCACATCGATCTAGAACATGCCATTCCAATCGCATTAATCATTAAAATCTTGTTCGAAATAAATCAGACCATCACTAATATAAACGGGAACAATAAGCACAACTATGTGGCAGCCCACACGTACTTGTTAGGAGAGTTCAGAGTCTCTGAAGAAGCAGACTCTGCATCGATGCCACCCGGAGTAGACAGGTCACAGGAGTCGGAGTCATCTGGTAGCTCGCTTGCACTGCCCGCCTCTGGGGAGGTGCGGTCATCTTCAGTGTCGGTGAGAGCATGCATTCGGCCATGGAACCAGTTACGCAGGCTACCATCAGAGCCAAATATTCGCATAAACGAGCGGACTACTTCTTGGGACATGTCCTCTAAGTGGTCGACAAGTTCCCGACGCTTGTTGTCGAAATTTTGTATTAAAGTGGAACCGTGCCTCATAATAGTCTCAAAGTTGTTTTGAAACTTAAGCTTCTTTTCCTGAGTAATCAGAGGAACAAGAGCTGTCATGATAAGAGAGAGAACACTTCAATCTAAAAGCAATAATAAATTCGATCATGGAGATGGAGCTGCCTAAAAGAATGTTGCTTTCACGTAACACGATCGTTAGCCTGAACTGCTAGCAATGCGCGGGCGCGAGAGGTGCCACAGTGCGACGCTGGATAGATAGCAGCAAAAGCCACATTTACTGAACTATTTGTGTGAAAAGATAGCCTACTAAAAAGTGAACAGTAGCCAGTTTGCTGCAGCTATTCGCAATGGTTTTCCAAATGAATTCCCTCGAGAATTACCCCTTAAATAAGACGAGAAAAACCAGAGGCATGCGAATTCGGATCAGGAGGAAAAAGAGCTTTCAAGCAGCAATCTAGACGGTGGTTGAACAGAGAGGTATTGTGTATGTGGAGCGGGTATACCAAAACAACGTGTGCATGGAACAGGATCATCAAACCCCGAGAATAGCACCGAACATTCCAATGACCACCGTCAATTACAAAGCTGAAGTGAAGTAACCTTAGACATTCGACTCAGCAGTTTTTGAAAGAGCAATGAATTAGGTTGTGGTGACCATCAGGCAAGTGAAGTGCTTCATTCTGACAGGACTGCGAATGGTATACCTATCGGCAATTGAGTCGAGTGAGGCAAGAAACTAGTGAAATCTATTGTTCGGCAAGATGGCTGTAACCCATTGAGAACCTGCTGTTTGTAGCAAATTTGTGCTAGGTAGCATCTTCTTTTGACAACAGCACTGTATGCGGGGACCGCGTCCTCCTTATGATGAAGATGACAGGTAATAAGTCGCGATTGTCGCTCAGCTCAAGGCTAGAGATAGGTTGCAAAATAGAACAGAAGGAGCGAGTAACCATCGAGATGCTTGAATGAGGCACAAGGCACGACCTAGTATCGAAATCTCCGAGAAGTTTTATGAACCAGGAGATGTGATGTCGCAGTTGGTGCTGACGCGCCATTTAATTGGGATATCCGGAAGGAAGGTCGTTTCCAAGGTGGCAGTTCAAAACTTGACTTTGTGATGGTCAATTTGTTGAGGTAGCACCTCGGTTCCCGGTGACTAACACTGTGGTAAACGCACTGAATAGTGCAATTAGAAGACATATATGTTTTGCTCGATAGAAAGTGGATCGGGGACGACAGCGGAATTTCGTCACCCATTTCGGTGCATTTCCAACATATTATAATTTTGAGGTGTTCTACTTAAATGCCATACAATTTAGGCATCTGTAAACAAAAAAATGGGTGTCTAGGAATTTCTTGAATTCTGACACGGATTTCGCATCGGCTACTGTCTCGGACAAGATATTGCAACAGTTCACCATGCCACACTCGAGGCACAAGCGGTGAGTTATCCGCCTCATATTCGGTGCTAATAGCGTGTACTGGCGTCCACATTTAGTGCTTGGTGAGCGCAGGTACGGAAGCGGCCTTACTAGAGGAAAGTGGCCCAGTGCATCGTTATGAAGTCGAAACGAAGCGGACGACACGACATGACCTACAGTCCCACTCTTCTCTATCGGTCCTGGGACGATATCCCCCGTAAATAGGGATGAGCCCGGTAGCTGTATGCTGAACACGTTTCAGTCTCTGCGCCTCACCGCGGGTGCTCGGACGATAGGTGGGTGATCTGAACTCTAGCATTGGTCATTTGATGGAAAGAAAGAGCCGAGTGGCAACTTCTTCAGATTAAGTGGCGTTGGAAAAACACTTCGACAAATGTAAGTAAGCACGGAGAATTACGTACCGCTTACGGAGTGTAGGCCGTGAGCTACCCCTCATTCATCATGGCTATTCAGTGTGCAAATGGGACTTGGAAAGTTGCATGGAGAACCAGAGAATTCTAACAACCAAACATAAAGTAGTGGTGGTGAATTGCCTCCGTGGTATGCAGAGGAATGTTCCACAAAATACGCCGACAGATTTATGGCTATACACGTAGGAAGTTTGAAATAATTATTAATGCAATACGGTGTCGCACACGGATAGCTAAGTCAAACAAAGAGTCGTTAAGGTATGCGCAGAATACTGTTTTGTTACGTTTAGTTAAACAAGTGAGTATGTATTAATAGGACATTAGATTGCCAGCCACTGAGGTACGGGTAACAATGGTCCAAGAACCGTCTAAACACTGCAGTCCTTTGACGCATTTGGGTGAACCGGTCAAACCTGAGGGAAGAAAAACGAACTTTGAGTTCAACAATGGGTGAACATAATCACCTTCATGTAACTAATATTCAACTCCTTACGAGACAAACCACGCCGTAGGTTTCTTCGCAGGTATACATCGTAATCTCGTACAATTCGGCCAATAACGTCCGTAGTTGAAATGCCTTCAGTTCGTTGTGTGGCTAGAAACCTGTGAGAAGTAACACAACAGAAGTGACAGACATCAAATGCCGAAAAGCGCTTGTCCCCACAGGACGCACACAATTCAGTTCTAGTGGCCAGAATCGATAATACCCTTTGCATGTAATGATTCGCAAACAAACAGCGTCGTTCGGTAACAGGCGTTCTATAGTGAATTCAAAGTGACTCCGTTGACACACACACGCTGCAAAACTGCATGAACTCTACGTTCAGAGCACGTCCGTGGCATGAGTGCAGAATCACCAACACAGATGTTAATCTAATCGGTTAACAAGTGTCGACCGTTTTCGTCAACAACACAATGAAGCCCTGTGGTGGGTGAAGAGAAATCGCACTCACGCCAGTCAACAAAACATACAAGCCGCTTTAACAAACATCACGGTTGATCTGTCGAGACGATAATGATGAAACGCTTCATTCTAGGCCCGCCGTACGTCGGTCCAACCGATATTACGACGGGTGAAGCGGACTTCCGTTGATCAAATCTACTTAAGCTGATCCTCAGAACAGATGAAACAAACTTAATAGATGATCACCGCCTCTACAAAGACTTAATTATGTGCACGAATTCTTATCGCACTGGTGCATTAAATGCTCGGATTGTAAAGTGCTTAGCTCTACGTCACTGAATCTACAACGAGAAGCGCAGAAGCAAGATGAGTGTCAGGAGAAAGCGCAGACATTTCGAGAGTCAAAACACTTGCCGAAATGACGCTGGTGAGATCAGATGTACTGACTCTTGTTAAGGTAAATCTGCGGAGGACCGGAAGACAGCGGTCATACAGAATCAGACGAAGCCGGTCCGCGTGCTAACTTACGGTGGAGATTGAGATCGTAGGAGACTTGACGAGTAAACAACCGAGGGGTGTTTCCTGTCAATCACTGTCAACCGAAAAACGTTGCAAACAGGTGTGATGAGGGATGGGATTGCCAAACTAATGAAGGAATAGAGTCCTTTAAGTAACTTAATCCTACGTGATCTCGAAGAGTTCAGAAAGGACGCAGGTTTACATAATGATCACAAATAGGGAAAATTTGTGACGTCGATATTTTCCATGTTAACAAAATCGGAAATCGATGGAATTATAGGGTGGAACATCAGGCAACTGATGGAATTCCGGTTGAAAAAAGCGGTAGCCAAACGTAAGAACTGTAACTCTTAAGCTTCACGTGCATTTATGAATTAAGCACTTCTGTGCGTGTTGCTTGCAATTAGGGGCGCCTAGCAGATGGCGTCTAATGAAAAGATTTGCGTGCTTCATCGGTTTAGTATAGGTGATTTGCTAGGGGTGATCAGATGCAGCCAAACCAGGAGATACCGTGAATTAAACTAACTTCTCACATCAGAGACATGCATTGTACCAGAAAGCCAAACAGAAACACGTATACGGCCATAGTCGAGGGGGGAAACAAATCTCGTGTCGTAAATTTTCGGGTCGTTTCCAAGGTCCAGTCACTCAGGACAGTAAGGTTGCTCACACTTCAAGCACGCCCGGTAGTTCCTGCTGCGACCTGCCTATAGCCGTTACCAACATTTGTAGTCTTATGAACAAGCGAGATGGACTCTCTCGCTTGGTTACATCTGAGCGACCAGCCGTAATGGGACTCGCAGAGATGTGGCTGAATTCTGAGGTGATAAGCCCAGGAAATCGAACTCGGTGGCTACTCATGCTTCCGCTGTGACATACTATCCACTGCCCGCAGTGTCGTCTTGCTCTACATCCGGTCTTCCCTGTATGGGAGAGTTGTGAACGTCTACAGAAGCAATGATGGTGTGTGTGAGCACCTGTGGTGCTCGATCCACTTCAGAAGCGAAGAGCATTTTATCGAAGTCCCCCGAGCCATTGTTTGGATTGGCTGCTGCATCACCGACGCCACATGAGTCATCCACAGTTTCCACTCATAGGTGATTTCAATTGTCCTCGGATACGTTGGCCTGAAGTTAAGCTTATGCGCCGCATTTGTGTGA
This sequence comes from Dicrocoelium dendriticum, assembly GCA_944474145.2. NCBI lineage: Eukaryota > Metazoa > Platyhelminthes > Trematoda > Plagiorchiida > Dicrocoeliidae > Dicrocoelium > Dicrocoelium dendriticum. The sequence goes on from OX104063.1 coordinate 67,962,148, forward strand.
TCGAAACAAAGTTCGTGGACTTAATACATGAAAGTAGAGCAGCGAAACACATATGACAACCGAATGTAATAACGCCGCGCTCAACTCTATCGTGCCTAGACTTGATGTTAACAAACTGTGAACAGCATGTGTAGGATGTTCGGGTCCTAGAGGCCCTGGTAGCAAACGATCACCCAATACCCACAGCCAGTATGGATCTATCTTTACCGTATTCCCGTCCGCTGCAGCCACCTTACAACTACTGGAGAACTAACTTCGATGGCCTAACTCAGGCCGCTAGCCATGTGGACTAATATTTACCGCAATCTACATCTGTGGAAGACTGTCGGGTAATTATAAACGAGTGGCATTGCTGTGTTCTCAGTTTGTACCGCTGAAGTGTCAGAAATTTGGACCAGTCAAGCAACATTGGTTTGACAAGGAGCAAGGCAAAATAGAGCCCGGCGGCTGTGCAGACTGTGAGACAAACTACCCGTCTCTGGTGATTCCAACGATAAAAGGCAACAGAATGTTTGCAAAAGAGCAAAAACGATCAGGCGATGGCATTTTGAAAAGCAGCTCGCAAAGGCCGCCACGAAGGAAATCTTCGCTTAAGTGAAGCGTCGCCCAAAACATTCAGGGGATCTACCAGAGCTAGAGGTCTCAGACGGATAGCCCCGAACCTACATGACTGAGCGTGCGACCACATTGGAGACGCGATTCGCCTATGTCTTTGCAAATAACCGATTTCGAGGTGTATTGCGTTGACCGAATTCGAGTCTGGATTACGATGTTGAAGTTTTGAGTCAAATACTCTCCAACTTTGACGGCACCAAAGCTGCAGGGGTGGGTCCCTGCCAATCTTGGTGAAGAGGTTAGCAAGGCATGACCCAAAACAAATGAGAGCTAATGCTAATTTGTCCAGTGCTACTTGGCACGTTTGAGAGCTGTCCCAGATAGGGACAATGTCATTGGCGCACTCTAAGTCAAGAAATTGTTCACCAGGAAGCAGCTCCACACCCTCTAGGTCGTGTCCAGTGAACGTAATCTCCACGACTTCGTCAAAGAAGTTAAAAGAAAAAAAGGTGACGGCGGGAATCCTTGCGTCACACCGCAAGAATATGGAAAGCGCAATGATCAAACAATCGAAGAAGTTGGAACGTTAATTATGACAAATATATATCTCTGAGACGCAGTTGCAGGAAGAGGTGCGTGCTAAAAGCAGAGATGCACAAAGGGGGAATTTTTATCAAGGCTGAAGTGCGGTAAAATTCGCCGAAAAAAGCTGAGGGCTACTAGTGAAAGGGGTAACTTACATGCCGGCATCTTTCAATGGCTTGTAAATGTCTTCAGAACTAGCGGATGCGTATGGGATGTCATCGTGTGCAACAAAATCGATCTAATGAAACAAAACGAGGAGAAGGTAGTGGTGGACAGAAGGGATGACAACCATGGTATCGAGTATAAAAATGTAATCGAGGTGAACGGAACCCTAGCAGTGCAGTATGCCAAAGTCGAAGTACCTTGTGCTTTGCAATGAATTCGGAGGTGATTGTCCACGGGGCATCGGTCACCACTTCATCCACATAACGACAGTGCCTGACAGCCTCATAGCGTTCTGTCTCATTCATTACTGTTCGACCTTTGAACCGGTGCACGTCCGTGTCGTTTGACACTGAGTAAGTATGAAAAGAAATAGAGGGTGATAAGAAGTATATATATATATATATATATATATATATATATATATATATATATATATATATATATATTAAAAACGAAACGTGCACGCTAACAAAGCTCACAACATCAAACAGGAAACATGTGAAAATGCTGCATCATTGCACTACTCTTGTGTCGTTCAGAAGGAAGAAAAATCTAAGACCGTGCAGGAAATGTAGTTGCCTCAACCCCAAATGGATGTTCTGTCCATTGCGACCATACAAATTTGATTCGAGCACCGAAATGCACTGAATCCGGTGCCAAGACCGGGATCACAGTAATAACGACAGTTATCATTTTCATTATCGTTATTATTATCACTTGACCAATGTACAATTGGCAATGCCACAACACATAGCTAACAACGACAAAAAGAGGGGAAAACGGATAGTCAGTGAAAGGGTTTTGAAAGTTTAGTAGGTTAATGTGTTGTGTGGGCATAGATCTCCCCGGTTGCCCAGGCCGAGGAAGAGGGTAGACTTAGGGGATCCCACCCCGAGTCTTTGGTCTTAAGACCTAACCCATAAGGAAGCTGAGTGGTTAAGGAAAACCGTTGAGATCCGGGTGGCTCATTCGCCTACTTTGTGTTTAGTAGCAGTCTACAGAGAAGCCGGTGGCCAGCAAGATTGTTCATCCGCTCTCCTTTATATACTCACTTATGGTTACAGAAGTAAGTGGACAGTGACCCTATAGCCAGTCACATTGGCTATGACACAGTGCCGTACGGGTTCATGTGGTATTTGATGGAGAACCAGATGACCAGCCCAGAACTCCCCACGCTCTGAGACACTACCGCTGATTGTCCGCGACTGCTTATTCATCTCGCCTGCAAAGCAGACGAGGCTTATTCCCAGTTACCTCCACAAGGAAGGCATTCCCCAATCCGCAACCTGGGGACGCGCCCGATAGCGTACAGCTTCGTTACAGTACTAGTAAAAACAGAATGCTGTGTTTTGGAGTATCCGCCGTGTAAACCCATTTTGACACACAATCTCAATGCGGATCACGATTCAGTTGGAAGTGAACGGCAATCACTGACACCATACTGAAGAGTATTCGGCGTTGCTGTTTCCAAATGCTGGGAGCGAATACTAACATTAGTGATATTATTGCAAATCGCACGCTCGTCTTACGGAAAGATAAACAGACACAAGCAATAGATTGCATTGCCACTGAACTATGTGGGAGCGCAGTGGATATCAATGCGGATGATCTGGTTCACTCAATGCAATAGGACATGTACGGAACCCACCACGTCTGTAAGTTACGTTGTCCCTGTGGTTTTCGCACACAACCAATCGGCCCCCCTAGAGCCTCACTTAAAAAAGAATCAGTAATACGCCGGCACGCCATACCGAAGATCCGCTGCCATGCGACGACAAGTCGCGACTGAATGGCACCTAAACAATTACAGTATTGGTGAATGATACGCACTGAGATGAGCAGGCAGGTGCAAACAGGTATTAAACCAAAGTGGGTGGATCAAGTTCGTAGGACGGTCAACTGCTGCCGATCGCTAAACAGCGGCGTTGCCCATTCGGTGCGATCATTGTTGCGAGAAAACGTTCGCAAGCACCGGTAAGTGAACGCGGCCATTTTCTCCAAACGTTTTCAGCACAGAGAAACCGGCGGCATTGGTTTCAACATACCGTTGCATACCTTACCTACCACAGATAACTGAGGCTCAGCTAGGTCCCATACTCAAGATGAACGTACTTAAGTGAATGCCGTTACCGTGCTAAGTCACGTGGAGAACAGCAGTAGCAACCACTAACAAAGACAACGAGGTCGTATCAATCGCGGAAACACACCTGATACGTTAGGTGAGAAGAGAAAAATATGCGGAGTGATGGTGCAATGCACTTGTTGCCGTCTGATAAGTAATTAGTGAAAGCTGTCGACCGAGAGGTTTGTTTCGCAGTGGCTAAGCTATAAACTCAAAGCCATCGGTAAGAACGACAGACAGATCAGGTGACCCGTTCGATCCTTGTGAAATATTGGGTACTACATCAGGAGTATTTCGCAATGTAGTAAATAATGCGCCATTCTGTTCATATCAATCATAAGAATGAGGCGAATAGGTAATCCATATGACCTCCGTTTAACGAAGGGCAGAAAGTACAGTTCAGTTAAACAACTATGACTCGGGCACCGAAGTGAGGTGAATCCAGTTGCCCCGACTCACATCGCAAGAATAATAATAAATAACAACGGCAAGATAATGGGGTTGAATGCAAAATAAAAAGTAGATAAAATGGATGCAAGAAGGAAGTGCGTTAAACTAGTCAGGGTAGAACGAAAATTAACCGCCAGATGCAAGAAACCGAATGCACGAACGCCACTGACTTCGTGACTGCGTCATGTCTGACAGGGTCTCCGACCATCGGTGCGGACTATCCCGAGGCTCCCACCCACGAAGACGACACGCACCAGCCTGACCAAGTCTCTCAGTCAATTTCTTCGCGTCATAAAGTGGCCATCTTGCAGTTCCACCCAACTTGTTGCAACCAAGGTGTATAATGCAAGCCGAGGAAGCCGACCGACTGGCATACGAAGTACATGGCCTAGCCAACGTAAGCGAGTAGCACTCAGCAAACGGTCGAGTGAGGCATCAGGTTGCTCGCCAAAAACCAACAGGCAGACCTCAGCATTGTTCACTCGATGTTCCCACCAGAGATGAGCAATACTCCGCAAGCACCGGTGGTCAAACACGTCCAAGCGTTTAATGTCTTCGCCGCGAATTGGCCAGGTCTCTGACCCATACAGTAAGACCGGCATTACCGCAGCGTTATACCCCTTACCTTCACCGACAGGCTGACATCCCGCCGTCTCCACAGATGGCCGTGTCACTGTAAAGCCACACGGGCCTTGCTAATATGCGAAGTAACCTCATCAATGATGTGACCACCAGAGGTGACACAGACACCAAGATAAGTGAACCGATCCACCACTTCCAGTGGCTGTTCGGTGATAGCCAGTGTCGGTGTGTCGCTCCAGTTCTGCAGCAGTACTTTGCAAAGCACATGCCAAGGCGTGCAGTACCATGCAATATTCTATCCAGTATTGTTTACATAGCCACTGCATCAGATCTAAGAAAAGTTGTCTTCCGCGTACTTCAGGTCATCTGGCAGAAGTACTCCGGTAGTCTGAAAGAACGGTCATTCAGGATCCCTTCGATTACAAAGTTGAAAAGGAAAAGAGATATACGACAATCCTGGCGACGTAAGGAAGGACAAATGCAGATGCTATAAATAGCGGAGGATATCACATTCTGGCATGTGTCCAAACCACGGTGTTCTGCAATGTGACCTAGATTGCATTCACGAGTGGTCAATGAGAAGCCTACTCTAGTTAAACACAGCCAAGTGCAAGGTGATTTGCCTGCGTTATCAGCCGATGAGCGTGTACAAGCTTAGAGAACACACCCTACAGAAGCCGTCTCATGAGCGTAACCTCGGAATACTGGTCCAGGACCGTCTCGGCCTCTCGAAAGTTCGAGAAAGCGTCCAGAACTGGCAATCAACACGTCGGCTTTCTTCAGGGAACGTTCGGTTTGATCCCTCAATCTTCCCACAAATGCTTAACGCCTGTCTGCGATCGCACGTGGAATACCACATCTAGGCGTCGCACCCGTGACAGAAATAAGACATGGCAGCTCTCGCGACTCCTCAACGAAAGGAAACCAAGTACGTTAGGAAACTCGTTTATCTGCCATAGAAGATTAAACTGAAGTCCCTAGGAGTGTACAGCAGCTGATATCTGCGCTTGCGAGGGGGGGGGGGCTCATTATAGTTCATCAGATCCTGAAGAATCCCAGCCACATTTGCCATCCGCTGCTGGGATTGAACCACAACACCAACTTGAGGTGCCATCAGTTAAAGCTGACAATACATTATAGCCGCCTGAAATGCGGCCGAAATTTCTTCTCCCTTCGACTGCGTCAGTAGAGAAACGATCTCACAAATCTAACGAGATTTAAAAGACGAGTTGACGAAGCACAGTCTCATTGGCATTTCATCTTATAACTTGTGTTAGCCAGGGGGCTAACTAATGCAACCAGTGTCCCCAAAATTCCAACCAGTGGATTTATATCTTTGTCACTTGAAAATCTTGGCTATTTTACGCATATCTCAATACGAACGCTATGGTGAGTCCACCAATGTACTTTTCATTGTATCATCATATTCTCTATTTTAAACTCCTTCTATCCCATGCACTTGTTAGCATTAATTTTGTTACCCGTCGTTAGGACCTAGCTACTTTCTGAATCGGTGAAAAACAGTGTTTATTATCGCTTATAATAAATGGAGGCCCAAATAGCACAGCACTAATTATCGACCTATCCACCATAATTCCGTCATCGTTAGATTACTCGAAAAATTAACTGAAAGTGAAATCATGGACTTTATCCATCGTCGTGGGCTGCTTAACAAATCCCAGCATGGGTTCTTCGATTAACGTCCCTGTACAATGTGTCAGTTGCACTACCTGGATTACATCACAGAAGCCATTTTCTCCAAATATACACTTATAATACTGTTCCTAAATATGTATCAAGCTTTCGACAAAGGGCCGCACAAGAAGCTACTTAAAAGAAGCAAGTCATTTGGAATCAGAGATCCACTATTTCGTTGGTTGACATCATAGCTAAATGGGTGTTGCCAAATAGCCACTTTGGGTAATCATAACTTGTCCTCACGTCCAATCACTGGTGGTGTCATCCAAAGGAGTGTACTTGGTCCTTCCCTTTTCCTACTTTATATTAACGATATCACGGTGTTCATAAAACATGGCAGGCCATTTTTGTTCGCCGATGACATAAAGATCGTTTATAAATTTCGACAAGATGAACTCCATAGCGCAATGCTGCTCGTTCAAGAAGACCTCGATTCACTTGAGAAATGGTGCAACACATGGATGTTAAATTTCTCGGCATTTCAAATGTATTATGGCACACGATGTTTGATCCCTGAAGAGTCTGCTAAACTGAACAATGAACGTATCTGTGTGAAATTACCCAACTGTGATCTAGGCATACGGTACACTTCAAACTCTAATTTCTCAGAGCAAGCTGAGTATCCAATAGCACGCGCCAAACCATCTATGGCTACCATATGCCATAAAATCAATACAACCCCTGCCAGACTCGGGCATTCAAAATACTTACACGTCCTGTCCTTGAATGCTGTAGCATCATTTATGGGAACATGCGCATGGGCGACAGTAAAGCTTTGGAATAACTGCAAAACGCCTGTTAAGTAAATCAATTACATTGAGTTACCAGGGGCGCTGCCAGCAGCTTAAGCTCGAGCCCCTTTGGTTGCGACGACTGAAATATAACCTGATGCTGATACACAATCTCATCATTCAAAAGATATACTCCAATCTGTGTACACTAAAATTGCAACATAACATCACTCGGAATAAACGCAACAAGACCTGTACATTAACTGTGCCAAGTACCATGACAGCTATCTGATCCAACTTCTTCGTCGTCAGACACGCTGTCGTGTGGAATAGCCTACTAGTCACAAACAGGTCTTGCACAAGTGCAAGAACATTCCGCATCAAGCAAAGAAAATTCCTGGACCAGAACTCGATGAGGACCGTGTTTCCATCGGGCAAATCACCACACGAGTGACTCCAGGATGGACCAAAGAATATACAACCGATGAGAAAATATGATACACAAAAATCAGTAACAACAAAAGTTATGTGATTCCGATTTCTTTTGCTAGCACACACCCCAGAATACATGCATACATACATAAGAATGATCATTATTGTACCCATGATCTGTCCGCAATCCAGGGACAGCTTCTCGTACAATCGGGACACGTAGGTATTAGTATTAGTGTTATTCCATTGGGATCAGTGAATGCCAAGCTGACTTCCATGCCGATAGATGATGCACTGACCACATATTTAAAATTCGACAGGTATTGGAATGGTGATATACATGATCTACAGTGGTGAAGTTCCCTAGATTGAAAGCCGCGTCCGGGGTTTTAGTTGATCATATTGCTTGTTGTGTCACTTAGTTTGAATAGAAAAGCTATCTGAAGGTTCTCCACTGCGCCTCCCGAAGCCGAGTGGAGCTCTAGTAGAAATTACCCACCGAACTTTTCACGATTTACGAAGTGGTGCGGTGTTGTAAGTTGCCGCTTACAAAAGGACCCACAAATGGCGTACTAAGGGGCGATTTGAACTAGAATCGTGTGTGTTAGCTTGGTCATGCCTTTGGAAGCTTAGCCACTGACTGCCACAACAAAGGGCAGCTGTAAGTGAAACCGAGGGGTGACCAGCCCATGATCTGGTAAGGAAGCACAAAGAAACTGACTGACAGACATGGTCTTCCGATGTTTGGGTCTCGGGTTCGCCTATATAAATCGGTGGAGACCTCGTCTGACACAGAGATAGTGCAGTCAATGGTACCTCTGTATTCGGCCAATAGGAAATGGCTGTTAGCCTTTCATGGTTATTCTGAATGGTCACCCATTGTTACCGACACAATTATACGCAGTGGCCTGTTTAAATTCCACCCGTTTTCCGCATCACTCTGAAACGTCGTTTCACTAATAGCATTTCGCCATCGAATAGCTGAGCTGAACTTGGTTGAAGGCTACTTTAAGATTCTCTGGTCACCCGATAACACGGTAACGTCAAGTCACCCTACCGAGGAAGATGTAGAACAAGTTCATGCATACAACTTCGTTTGGGGAACAAGAACTGACAACAGACATCTGTGTAACACGATCAGTAACTTCTGGTCCAGGTGGCAGAATTCTGGGAAATTAATTAAATCACCGGTCTCGGCTACTTCACCTAGGCATCGGTGTATAGTAAGTTCAGCCGCCTTGAGGCACGTTCAAAAAGAAACAATAATAACAATAATTAGAAATGAATGAACATGAGTTAGTAGCGTTGAGTGAAACGGTTAAGATACATAAATAAGAGAACGAATGCAACAGCACCCCTGACATTGTGATGGAGCCATATCCGGTAGTTATGCAATCATTACTGTGGCCGACCTCCATTGTCCCACTCCGGGCAGACGACAACTATCATCCTGGTTCGACTGTACATGTATTTTATCCGGTTTATTGATGTCAACATTTGTCGACTCGGGATTTTACCCAACTGAGCGCAGTACTGGCCAGCAATATGCGCCAAGGCAGGTGGCCTGCAAGCACGCAGGGCATGCTAACGCTTGAACGAGCGCATAGTGCTCGCTATAATCAGCACATGCCATGCAGATCGAAGCTCGGATGACCTTATTCACACAACGGAAACAACCAATGTAGGTGCCCCAAAACACTTCGTCACACACCGTGCACAATGGAAAACGATAATGTCTTACTTTCAACAACAAGCGTTGCGCCAGAATGGAGTCCAACACGCCAACCATAGAGAAAAAATTATACCAAGGGAGTGGTCAAGTCTGTCAAGCAGTGTGGTTAAGTGTTGTGATCTCATGGTTCAACAAAAACCTCACACCAAACAAACGTCTTTTCACATTTTTCAACTTTGCAATGCCTTGTCGGTGGCAACGTTACCCGGTCACAGCAATCTACGTTCTCTTCTCAGAGACATTGTTGCTAGGTCATCCACTGCATGATCACTCACAGATATCGTTTATCGGTGATAAATGTGCTACTCGACTAAATACACTGGTCAATTGTTATCGGGTGGTAATGGCGTTAACAATATGACTGCCGTCCGATGACGAGACTCGAGGTACTATAAGTGCCAAGCTGTAAAACTCTTGTATCCCCGTCGGTTTGAGTCGTAAAAGCGCATCAGTTGAAGGTCATTGTCCTTTACTCTTTCGGGGATCGCAAGCAGTCGTGCTGTCTCCGTGTTAGCTTCGGTGTGGAAGCTGTTGGGCAGCTAAGTCACGTTGGACGCATCAATCAGAATTCGATTAGCAACTTATTCTCATGAGCCGAATCTTTCGCTACGATTAGGGCCATGTCTCTGCAGCAAGTGTGTTACAACATAACCTGCGACAGGGTAATTACAAATGCGTCGAATAAGACACAGTATTACTCCTCTTCAAACAACTCGATAGTCTGGCCGTCGCAGAAGACAATCGGCGCGCTATTTGCTGCATTAGGCAGGGTGGTTACGGTGAGAGATGTTACTGCTCACGCCTTTCCGTCTTCATATTGCCCATCTTATACTGTTTCATCCTTATCATCTTCCAATTTCATTTTTATCCCACCTTTATTCAACCAACGGAATCCTTCGCCCTCACCTACCTTGTCTCGACGGTCGCCTGGTTCTAGTCTAGACTCGTTCAATTGCGAGGCGTCGACCGGGTCCAATCGACAAGCTCATGTGTAATCAAACTGACAACGTCAGTTCATCCGTTTCTACGTGTAGCGCTCAATCCTCGCAAGTCTCAACGTGCGCAGATCAGTCTAAAAACCGCACTTGCAAGAACACTAGAGATCCAATCGATCGATATGTGCTGCCTATCGAACACCCGCCTGCAAGAATCCAGCTCTACAACACTTTTCATGTGACATAGGTGACAACTCCTCCTTGCTCTTACCAGAACATAACGCATCTTCAAATGCCGAATAAGCCGGTGTCGGTATTGCTCTGAGCGTCCGGACCGAATCTGCCCAGATCGATTGGATCCCAATCAACAGCCGGAAGTGCGTCGTCAGACTGACTGGCTCGTGCCAAGCTTCAAACTCGTGCGGGGACCAACGGTGCCTGTTTGTCATTACGGCCTGCGCGCCCACAAACTGTGGCGATGCTTCGGGGAAAGATGAATTCTATCACCAACTGAACGAGCTTTGTCACCGAAAAAGTATGGGTACTGTTGTGCCGATTGGTGATCTGAACACTCAAGTTGAAAATTTGTCCACTGAGGAGTTTCATATGGGCGGCCAACACGGTGTAGACTCCCGTATTGATAAAAGTGAGGGGTTGTTATATCTGTGCGAAGATGCTCGTCTATTTCCCGCGAGCAATAACTTCTGTTGCAAGATGACAGTATTGCGCTGTAATGCAGCAGAGTAGTTGAGGTACTTCTCAGCGGCAGCATACGTGTTGAATGAGGATAACCTTATTACCCAATACAAGAAGGTTGTAGGAACACATTAGCACTGTGCATTGATGTAGTATATGAGGTGATTATCGCTCTTCCCCACGCTGAATCACCAGTGGAGTCATCCAAGGGAGCGTGCTCCGCCCCTTGCTCTCTTTGCTTTACATCAAGGACATCACGACATCAGTAAAACATGGCACATCATTTTTATTTGCTGACGATATCAAACTAGTCTAAGTTTCGGCGTGATGAGCTTCACGGGACATTACTACTCATTCAAGATGATCTACATTCCCTTGAGTCATGGTACTTCACATGGGTGATGAACCTCTCGGCTAAGAAATCAAGCGGATTTTGAGCAGTTCTCCGAGCTGGGTAATTATTTTGCAGACGTTTCGTTGCCTGACTAGGCAACATCATCAGTGCGGCTTCAGGGGTCTGGTTCGCAGTGCCTCGTAAGCGACTTCAATGTCCATTGGACATTGAAGTCGCTTACGAGGCACTGCGAACCAGACCCCTGAAGCCGCACTGATGATGTTGCCTAGTCAGGCAACGAAACGTCTGCAAAATAATTACCCAGCTCGGAGAACTGCTCAAAATCCGCATCCACACCCCGAGCTACAGATATTCTCATTTATTTCAAATAAGAAATCAAGCATCATGTCTTACGGCTGCTGCATCCCCGAAGGATCTATCACCCTAAACAATGAACGCGTCCCTACACAGTAGTCCACGCGAGATCATGGCATTAGGTACTCGTCTACCTTCAATTTCTCCGAACAAGCCCAATAGTAAGTAGCACATGCCAGACAGTCTATGTTCAAAATATGGAACAAAATACACACAACTCGTGCTAGACTTGAGCTTTTCAAGCTAGTCACTCACCCCATCTTCGAATACTGCAACATAATATACGGAAATATGAGAGTGACAGAATTGATGTGGAGCACCTGCCGAGGTCATTTACTAAACATCTGATTGGTAAACCCCCTGCTATGAGTTATCGAGACTGTTGCAATGAAGTTCATCTCGAACCATGTGGAATTCGACGATTGAAGTACTACTTGTTGCTGCTTTTCAACATGTTACACAGAAAGATCTATTCCAACCTGCCTACACTGAATTTGCAACATTGTTCAACTCGAGCGCTTCGCAACAAAAATTGCACGTTGAATATACCGAAGGCTAGAACGAACGTCTGCTCTAATTTCTGCCTGGTCAGATACAGCTATCTGTGGAATAAACTACCAATAACACTCAGGCCATGTGACAATGTGGTAACATTTAGTAGCGGACCCGCCAATCACCTTGATCTAACTACCCTAAGCTCTATATTCACATGGGAAAAAGCCCTCGATGAGCTATTCCAAGAGGGGCCCAAAAATATATAAACACTAATGTTTTCATAACTAGGCTTTGGCCTCAACCATCAGGCAGAATGTTAATACATGAAACGCATATCCCAATACTCCACCTATGCATCCCGCCCATGCAAGAGCATGGATTCTTCTGTACAAAGTGATCGGTGCCGCTATAGACAGTTTCTCTTATCAAGAGAAATATATGTGCTATTATTATTATAACTTCACGCATAGTGATCATGAGGTGCAAGCATATCTGGCATGTTTCCAAAACAAACAACTCACATTTACTACAGGAACTATGTGCGCGAATAGGATGACTACAATGCTACTCATGCCAATGATACCTGCTCAAATCACGGTTTTCAATGACAAATGATAAGCAAACACCACAAAGGGATAACCTGTGGATCTCCGTGATAAAGAGACGAAAAGAATGAAATTTGCTGGAACACAATCAACGAAATCTTGCTTTCACCACAGGTAAGGACCAGTGAGCTTGGGAAACGTGGCCAATATAATCGGTCTAAAAGGAAGCTGTTGACTTAGATGTGAACCGTGTATCTGAGGGATTAGGCCTAGTAGGATAAATGACATCAAGTTGAGTATAAGTTCGTACGTTAGAACATAGATGAGAGGCTGGGTGCTGAACCAGGAGCAGAAACAGACAATGAACATAAGTAAGACCTGCATATGCACACAAATCGAGTATGAAGAATGAGTATTCGGTAATACCGTGACAACTAGCAATTATGACTATGATGGAAAGGTGTGGACTGTGAACTCACCGCCGACGATCAGGTAGGTATTCGGGAATCTGCACTTAGCTTGCATAAGCTGTCGCGCGTGTCCGGAATGGAACATATCATACGCACCGTCTGCGTATACGCGAATTGGTCTTGGAGCTATCATTTAAGGAGGATTAGACAATCATTAAGTAGAAAAAAAACATAAGCTGGGAGTTCGAGGCAAAAACACCTTGCAACTCAGACGAAATTTTGTTCCAACATCTGCATATTTTCAGCTACACGGTGGCGCACGAAATGTCATACCACTTGCTTTGTTCATTACATATGTAACAATATAGATGTAATGTTGAAAACTCGTATTCATATATTCTGGTTTATGGAAAATCCGGTAGATGTCACGAGAAGTTTGTATGGCGCCAAACAGAATTTTCAAGATAGCGCATAAGAGGAGATCGCATATTGAATATAAGGTGAAAGTTGTAACTTTTTTTTACAGAAATGAGAGTTGTAGCGACACAAAGAGGTGTTCGTGCACACTTTCGTACAAAATGGGCCTCATGTAAACAGACTATTCAGAGATTGTATCGCCGATTTGAAACAACTGGCTCTGTGGTGGAGAAGAATTGACGGCGCAGACCAAGTGTCCACACCCCCCGAAAATGTAGAAAACATGGAAGCAAAATGGTGATTACATTGAACACATAATACGCTGAACTAAATTTCCATACTCATACAATTAATAATGCACTAATTCTGTAATATTTTGATGGCAAATACAAGCGTAACAATTGGTATGACATTTCGTGCGCCACCCTGTACTAGTAAGAACCACTTCTCGATTCCATCGAAGTGACGCACATCAAAAAGGTGGTTTATCTATGCGCAGAGCCGCGAGTTTTCAGTACAATCTATTCGCGAATGCCTACTGCATAGTATGTGAACACCAGTTAGAGAAATACGTGTTTTTTGGCAAAGCAAACAGATTAAGCACTCAGCAGTGTCCTACAGAGACAGAGAACAGGCGGAGGAACACAGCGAATGAGTATTCAGTCTACCGATAGATTATGGAAACTGATCCCAAAATATGGGATAAAAGCGCATAAATGGCACGTAAAATTGAAAATAGCAGCAAGTGGACGGGGCTATACAGCCAAGCAGAGCACGTGGACGCTGCTCAGCAACTTCCAAGTACAGGGGAAGAGTAAAGCCATACATCAATATAATATGCTACACCGTCCCTAGGAAACTCACCTACGCCAGCCATAGCCATTTCGGTAGTAATTCGAATAGAGTAGTCGCAATCGTTGTTCGCTTTTTGGGCCAAAGGGTCGTGTGAAAAGGGCGCTGGGGCACATTCTGGTCCTGGGAGAGAACAGGCGGAGCCGGCTAAAAATGGTTTGATGGACGAAGGTGTGCGAGCCAAACAGCATGTAGGCTGATGGCCCGTGTCAGTGCACCTTGACTTGACGTTATTGACATCCTGCTTTGTATCGTCTCGAACTGTGGTCATGTGACTATCGCCAAAACTGTGATACGAACCATCCGTCAGGTATTTATGCCCATGATCCGTAATGCTGGACTTAGCATCTAACTGACAAGTAACAGTGGGATAAGCAGTGTTGAGGGAGGACTGGGAGATATTCTTGTCTGATTCCTTGGACACAATGTCATCCGCATCCGCAGTTTGGAGAACATGATCGCAGCGGGGCTCGTTACGATACATTCAGATGACTTAAAAATGTTGGTTAGTATTGTGATCCGGTCAGAGGCGAAAATGGCCAAGACAGAAATAGTGAGAACCTGTGGAAGGGAAAAAGTTTATATGCGCCAGACGGTATTCGTACAAATAAAACAAAAGCAAAAAATATCAACCGCAGAACGAATGGACTGCAAAGTGATGGACGTACATAAGATCGCCTTCCTGAGTTAGCGCATCTAGGTAAAGGAAGAGAAGACAAAGTAAAGGCAGTTGGTCGGATTGGTGCAGCAGAATCGGCATAAGAAAGACCCATGAGAAAGACGATGCGTAGACGAGCGGTTCTATCAGCATGAGGTTTACCAAAGAGTAGAAGTAATTTAGGCATCCATATAGGCCTCCCGTAGGCGAACAATAGTACAAAAGAGTAGGCTGAGATAAGTAATTGTTATGCACACTGAGCAATCAATAACAAAGGAAGAGGATCATTTTGGTGAACACTGTGCAACTTCATTTAGGTGGATGTAGGAAAGTTCCGGGATGCGCACAAAGTAACCCATATTAGTTTGCAATCGAAGTAATACTAGATGCCAATGATGAAATATACATATACACGGAACAAAGTGAGACAAAGAGCACCACTGTGGTATTAGCCAAATTGCAGTACCACATTAAAGGAGGTGAACGGAAGTAGAAAACATCAACCCGTCGAGCAACAGAACGAATTCGCAGAACAGTGACTGTTCCATAATACTACGTGCTACCCTACAAGTGTCTGAGTTCGGACTAAGGTGACTGTTACGAGGAGGAATGATGTACTAAGCTGGTGCATCGTACTGATGCTTTGCTACCACGCAACCTCCACCAGTTGAGTGCGTGTTAGTAATACTGCGGCGTCGCTCGCACCAACGCTGGTTCGAGCCGGTGACGCCTGAACCACTCGATCAGGTACGGAGACAAATGAAACCAAATTATTCCATGTAATAAGATGAGGGGAATTGCCACACCGCTCAAAAGAGAAAGACCAACATTCTAGGTTCTGTTTCGATTATGGCACAATTCTCCGAAATCTGACTTACAAAAAAGATTTAAAAAATCGGGTATTTTCAGCAACTCAATGAGTAGACAAGCGCAGAGTGGCTGCGAGACAGATAAAATAGCAGCACACTAATAGGAAGGTTCGACACAAAACCGCGGCCATTGTTTTTGTATATTGTATTGGCAAAAAATATGTACACAACAAGCGGTAATCAATCTGATGACATTGTTGACAAAAATACCGGTGGTAACGTAGGTTAGGAGCTAGCGGTCATTTTTAAGGGCTCACTCAACGTTTGAACAAGAGATGACGCTTTAACCCGAAGCATTCCAAGAGGCACTTCTTTGGTGCTATGAAGACACAGAAGTAGTGATGCAACTTTGCAAACAATAAAGCGGCCCTCCGTGAGTTCCAGCAAAATCTCTTGTACTGTATCCTGAAAAAAGAAGCAAAATTAGAGAGCAAAAGCGAGACGCCTGGCTGAAGTGGTCACGAGCAGGACAGTCTCAAATGTCACAGACAGGCATACTAGTACATTCGATTTCGAAGTATCAAATAATGCCTCCCTGAAAGGAGACCGTACCAGATGTAGAAGAATTTCCAATGCAGAGTAGTCGTGAAACTAATGGCGTTGCAGCATGTTACTGTTACTTTGTCAGCTAATGTGCATTTAAATTTAACGCTTTGGATTCCTTTTCCCTTAAATTTTGTTCGCGCAGTTAAGTTATTTTTTGTCTTTTTTTAAATTGCTATTATTATCATCGTCATAGCGAAATGGACTATAACTATAGTCACCGCACTTCGGTGAACGAATGATAGTTGAGTAAGTGAATAAACCGAAGTCAAGTTGTTTCAGACACCCACAGTGTGTACGGATGTCGTTGGTTGAAGACAGGGAAAGTGGACGAGAATTTGTGGCTGAGAAACGGAAATGAGCAGGAAGATGTCCATCTTGACACAGCCGTATTGTGGCTAAAACAAGATGGTAATTCCATCGAACAGAAATCAATCACAATTATGACGATCAATTTCCTCTTTCGAATAGTAGTGAAGACAGAAACGTAACGCTAGAGAGGTGCTTTTCAATGAAAACGATTGTAACGAAAACGGGACAAATCTAAACAGACGAAAGCTAAGGCTGAAAGTTACCGCCTTCATTCCAAATGATAGTATTTCAATTCAGCTGAAGTGGTGAATCCAGTCGCTATGATTTACGTCGCCAAAATAAAGATAAATAACAACGGTACAAAGATGAGGTTGAATATAAAGAAAATGAAATTAAGAAAGAAGTGCACAAAACCAATCGGGAAGGAAAGAAAATTAACAGCTGGATGCAAGAAATCGCGTTTAAACACAGCGGTATCACGGCAGTATCTGCCATTGTATTTTGAAATGGAAACACCAAATACGCTTACGCACCACTCACGGTGCCTGGTGCTGGTTCCCTCATCAAGAACTATGCTCGTAAATAGAGAGTCGCATTATGTATAACAACCTGCAGAGCAAGTGTGAATGCTTTGGCGAAAGCAACCAGAATGCCTCATCGAAAAAATGCTGATCAAAGCATATAAGAATGATGAAAAGTAAAACGGGCTATGCGTTATTAGTACACAAACGGGATATAGAACCAGGGCAGCTGAGAGCATTATGCCAGATAGAAAAGTTAGATAATAATTGCGATAGTCATCATCATCATCATCATTATACACGTCAGCTAGAGGCGGGAAACACCTCAGGTACTGTGCCGCAATACATAAATGAGAAAATTAATACAAAAGTTGCGATAGTCATAAATATGGTATTTTGAAAACAAGCTGCGAAATCAGTTGCTCATGAAATAATACAAAAAGATCGCTAGAACACAGGAATACACAAAGTTACCAACTGCGGACTGACAACAAAATTGCAAATACTTGGGTACGTGAGGTTCATAAAAAACGATTGGTAGGTTGCAAATCGGCCGAGATTTTGCGTCGTCTTCGTCTTGTTTCCGTTAGTCAAGTAAAAACCATAACGAACTAAGAAGTCCCCTCGTTAGCACAGTGTAGGCAAAAGTGATGCGCGCACGTCTGTACGCGGTGGTGGTCCATCCTAAATCGCCTGACTACCGTGATGTGGAAGCACGCAGGAAGAACACCCGTTCATGGCATCGTTGGCAGCCAGACTTGTATTTACTAGTAACCAGATTACATGAGACCCGCACTATTCGAATAATCAGCTATCACACTTTGTAATCTGAATAATATTTGAATGCACCCATGGGCTGAAATCTGCAGCTTTGATAACGATATATGCTCATAAAACCGAGGAAACGCTAGGCCATTTCATGTGTAATTCTGCCGAAGACCGGCACCGAGTTCAAGTTAAACGATGTGACTTACCGCTCTGTCCCCTCCCCCGATCGTGCACTTTACAATGTAGTGGGACACCATCCATCAATTTAAAACGTCCGAATTGTGGATGGATTCACAAAGCGTCGTCAACTGAACAGAGTGAAATCGTTCAGTTTTACTGTACCCTACCATTCGGAAAGTGATGCCAATTCGTTGGATGCTACTGATATTATTACATGTACAAGAACAATCCGTCAGATTTGTCTGAACCTGATTGTGCACTGTGAAATAATCGCCGTGCAAGCTTATCCGTGTTACTAGGAGTCCAATATAATTAAGTGCTTATTTTTTCGTGCAGTTAATGGGTTTTCGACTGACGAGAGCAGTCAAGACGCTTACACAGCACACATTGTGTTGATGGAGTTGACAGGATGGCATCGAGGACAGTCTTTAAGTCAGTTACGGCAACTAAAATAGATGGGTGACAATATTTCAAGCCTAGCTAATGTCAGCATACAGGTGGCATATTCCCTACTGCAGAAAAAGATAGTTTGCTTCGTGATATATTCAACCACTTTGAAAGGGAATAAAACGAAGGAATGGTACTTTTAAGCGAGTTGGTGGGCAAGGTAAATGTCTTGGTGACATTTGTATAACGTGCCACGGCGTTTTTAAGGGCCTACTAAATCTGCCCATCTGTTTTACGAGATGCGTTCCAAAGTAAGCTTCTGTTGGCGACTTAACCCAGTGCAATGTCATGCGTCGCGCCTTACAAAAACCGTTCCAACTCACTGACTCAGTTGACTCAAGGTGACGTTGATAAATGTTCCAAATATTGGCAGTGATTGCAGCCTTCGATCGTTCAGCATCGTCAAGATGGCTCGTAAAAGCAAGTAAAACCCCCTCGGAGTTAAACAACATCACCGATTGCACACCACCAGTGGTCACCTTTTTCAGCGTTTCTGCCAGCGCTTTCGGTCGCAACATCGTAGGACTGGAATAAGATAGGATGTGCAATACAAACACGAATAGGAACCGTGTCTTCGGAACGTCTAACAGATGAATAGAAGTACGAAATTGAACGGCAAAATTCTCACTAGACATAAGGTAGACGATTGGCATAAGCAAAACAAATCAACTAAAACAAACAGACAATGGCTCCTAGTGATGAAAAAAGTGAAATAACGCGGATTAAGAAACAGTAGCTTTTAACACCAGTATTCGGCAACACAGTTGAGGTGTAAGTGGAGAATGAATGCATTAGTAAGCGACAGCAAATAAATGAGAACGACACCCGAAATTCCTGTTCAGGTAGCAAACAATGATTAAGTCGAATAGAACAACAAATGAATGATTGAAAGTAGACTAAAGAAATTAGGAGGATGGGGACCGAGGTCTACGCGTAAGGCTCGCACCCTCAGCTAGAGATCGTCCCACTCAAAGGGCCGAAATATCCAATCATCATCATCATCATCATTACACGTTAGCTGAAGGTGGAAAACACCACAGCTATTGTGCCGCAATACAAAAGACAAGAAAAGGAAAACAGTGGCACGCCCGCTGAGTCCCCAGTAACGGATGGACATCGTTCCGGAGAGCTAACAGCTGGCTGCCATAAAAGAGAGTCGTATTATGTCTAACAGGTGAGATCTTGATTGGAGGAGGATGCTAAACAGGAGGGGGATGGACAAAGGAAATCACAACACAAACGCCATTGGTGCCAGCTCCAAGCCATATCAGCAAGTGTGTCCAATCAAACGTGTTCACCGTCCTTAGGACCCCAGCCAAGCAGTCGGGATGCACCAACCGACGCCAACTTCGAAGTGAGGGTTTTCATTTCTCTTGACCAAGTCATCACTTGGCCTCTCCTCCTCCTCTTCCAACCGCACCCACAACGCGCAAACAATGCACGTCGCGGGAGTCGGTGTGCTGGCATGCGCAACACGTGGCCCAGCCATCTGAGCCTGGTGCGTGATATAATGGTGCTGAGCGCTTCACTCGCTCTTCCTGCACCAAATACGCGACGCCGAACACGCCCACTGCTCACGCCGTGTTCCCACTAGACATGAGCTAAGCTGCGAAGGCAGCGATGATCGAATGTGACGAGCCTCTTCATGTCTGTCGATCTGATGGGCCAGGTTTCACAGCCATAAAGGAGAGCTGAACGGACGGCTGCGTTGTAAACTCTGCCCTTCAGGGCGAGAGCATTGTGGCGTCTGCGCCACAGGTGGCGGAGATTCGCAAAAGCACCTCATTTGCTATCTGGTTCGTAACCTCATCTTCAATCCCACGGGTGCTAATATAGCTGCCCAGGTACTTGAATTCCTGAACGGCTTCTCGCAGATCACCACCAAGCGTTAGTGCAGGGTTGGGTCCCTGCCAATCTTGCAGAAGTACTTTGCATTTCGATGGAGCAAAGCATAGCCCAAAACGATTGACAGCCAGTGCTAATCAATCCAGTGCTGTTTGGCATGTTTGGGGGCTGTCACAGATTAGGACAATATCGTCCGCATACTCCAATTCAAGAAGTCGCTCACCAGGAAGTAGCTCCACACCTTCTAGGTCGTGTCCAGCGAACGCTGCTTCCATGACTTCATCAATAGCGAAGTTGAAGAGGAAAGGTGACAGCGGGCATCCTTGTCGCACACCGCTGGTGATACTGAAGGGTGGCGAGAGTTTGCCATAAACCCTCACCCTGCCCGAACTATGTGCGTACAGCGCTTTGATAATGTTTACATATTTATCAGGCACACCTTTCCTCAGCAGACAGTCCCAAAGGGCATATCGATCGACTGAGTCGAAGGCATCTTTTATGTCAAGAAACACGACAACGGTGGGTCGCCAATAAACATGGCGGTGCTCCAACACTTGACGCAATGTGAAGATGTGGTCGATGCAGCCCCGACCTCGACGAAATCCGGCTTGCTCTTCACGAATCTGGCTTTCACGAGTGCCAGTCAGTCTGTGGAGAATGACAGAGGCAAGCAATTTAGAGGCAATCGAAATCAGACTGATCCCTCTATGATTGCCGCATTTCAAACGGGAGTTTCCCTTGAAAATTGGGACAATGACGGAGCGGTTCCAGTCTGTCGGGACTGTCTCCTGCTCCCAAAGTTTTATTAGCAACTTGTGTAAATCATCTACTAGAGCAGGTCCCCCGAATTTGAAGAGGGCTGGGGGAATTCTATCTGCGCCTACGGCCTTATGCAATTTCAACAGCCTGATCTCACGTTCGACTTCTGCGCGCGAGGGCGGATCCGAGGAGACGGTCCAAGGAGAAGGGCGCTCAATGCCAGAAGAAGAAAGCGATAACTCAGGTTGGTTAAATTGCCTTGCAAAGTGTTCAGCCCAACGCTCCAAGCGTTTTGACAGGCTGTGGATCGACTGCCCACTCTCGTCGCATATGGTCTCGCTAACACCAGGTCTCCTGCTGCCTGTTTCCCGTATCAGACGGAATAAGTTACGATGATCACCAACGGCAGCGGCTGTTTCCATCTCAGAGGCACGATGAGACCACCAGGTTTCGCAGTCTTTTTTTAGGCTAGCACCTAGTTTTGCCCTGAGAATTTTTGCGAGCCTCATTGTATTCGCTTCCAACCGGAATACGTCGGCGAGCATCCATAAGTTCCAGAGACTGTGTAGAGACCCAATGTCCGGTTTGGAAATTTGCTTTGACACATGAAGACATGCCTGCTAACAGCAACGCTTGACGAATATGCGACCAGTGATCTTCAACGGTGTTTAGTAGGCGCTTACTCAGTCCAGATGTCAGCGCACTTTGGTACACATTCAGAACATCTGGCTTCGCCAGCTGGCTGGTGTCAATCCGTTCACATCGACGTTACGGACGTCCAGCGAAACGCACCAGGAGGTCGGCACAGACAAGTGCGTGGTCAGAGTCCACGCTCGTGCTCCAAATCGAACGACAATTTTGGACACAGCCTCTCCAGCAGTAACTGATCGCGATACGATCGATTTGCGTCCATGGTTGGCCCAAGGCTGGTGACCGCCAAGTCACACTTCTGCGGGTGCTGTGTCAAAAGTTAGTGCTCGCGAGAAAGAGGCGAGCATCTTCACACAGCTGTAGCAATCGCTCATCGTTATCATTACGGGAGCCTACACCATGTTGGCCGCCCAGATGAAGCTCATCAGAGGACAATTTTCGGACTTGTGCGTTTAGATCGTCAGCCAACACCACAATATTCGTGCTTCTTCTGTAACGAAGGAGATCGTGAAGTTGCTGATAGAAATCATCTTTTACCGGATCAGTGCTACAGTTTGTAGGGGCGTAAGCCGCAATGACAAACAGGCAACGTTTGTCCCCGCGCGACTTCGTAGCACGGAACGAACCAGCTAATCTAACGGCGCACATCCTACCGTTTACTGGGATCCAACCAATCAAGGCAGCTTCAGCCCGGGGACTCAAAAAAATGCCGACGCCAGCTTGATCGGCATTTGAAGCTGCATCATCGCCAGACAGGCGCAATGAGAATGTGCCGCCAGTGTCGCATGTGGGGGATCTCAGGGTAAGCACGGAGCTCGAACCTTGCAGGCGGGTTTCTGATAAACAGCAAATATCGATCGATAGGGTCTCTAGTGTGTGGGCAAGTGCCGCCTGTTGGCCAATCTGCAGCAAAGTGCGCACGTTGAGGCATGCCAGTCTTAGCGAGACGCGAGGACTCCAAAGGGAAACGGATGAACTATTGTCCGCTTGGTTGAACATGGATTTGTCGACTGGATTGGAGCGATGCCCTGCGATTGTGTGTGATTTGAAATTAGAAGACAAGCGACTATTGAAGTAAGCTGGAGGAGGGCCAAGAATTGGGGGACTGAAAATGGGGGGATATAGGTAAAGTTGGAGCGGGATGATAAGGATGAAGAAGGGTAAGAAGGGGTATAAGAAGACGGGAAGGCCTGAGTAGTAGCATCCATACCACTATCCACGCTGTTCGATGCAGCAGATAGGGCGCCGTTTATTATCCTCTGCGACGGCCAGAGCATCAAGAAATTGTTGTAGGAAAGGTTCATTGTATTGCGTGGGCAGAATACTGTTAGGTTGCCCAGGACTAGACAGGACAACGATTAGGGCTCTCAACCAAAGCCTTTGGTTCAAAAACCGCACCGCAAGGCAGCGGGTTTTGGCACTGAACTACAGAGCCCGTTTTATGAAATGAGGTGCCGCCGTCATTCCAACCCTCAACCTGGAGGACAAGGAGGCTGAGTTTGTCTGGCCTCTAACCATTAACCAATCTGGTATGAGTGGCTCTGAAGGTGCAAGAAAGCACCACCCAGCATAGCTCAATGGATCTCTGAGGCACGCAAACCATCGCACCACGGTAAGGTTCAGCCTCATTGCGATGGGGAGATATCCAAAGCCAGGAAGTGGTTGCAATTTAAAATATGGTACCTAGAACTAACATTGTTAGCCATGTCCAATGCAGTGAGCCTAAGGCTTAAGGTCGTGCCATGACCTGAATGTATATATAACAATCTGTTGATGGAGGGGGTCTCCGTAACATAGAGAGATACATGTCTGCCACTGACGTCAGTCTTGTGCCATGATATCCAGGGTCGGCCGGTGGCCGAAAGGACTGCACGCCTGGCTTGTAACCTCTAGGTCATCGGTTCGAATCCGCGTGAGTGGGCATCACCGCAGTATACTCAGTCCGCGCGCGACTCGTGGCGGTCGCGAGGCAGCGAAGAGTCGTTATGGCGTACAGCTGGTGATTTATCATTGTCTTATCTTAGGGTCTGCAATCAGCGACATTTCGAATCTATGGGACCACTACCAGGGAACCGAGAACAACTAACTGAAGTCAACGGTTTTGTGAACTTCTTCATACCGCTTCTCCAAGTTGTGGGTCGTTCACCGCGCCGCCTTCCAGTTCTGTCCAGCAACCGCGCACAAGGTACGAAGCGGAAAAAGTTGGACGGGCGTGTGCAATACGTATCCAAAACCCCCGCAGCCGATGCCATGAACCCAGCTCCTTAAACGAGTGGCTGCCTCTACCCAAGACAGGCTAACTTTCACCTTGAATATGTGGTGCAGTCGCCACAAAAAATTGGACGCGCCAGCCTATACTTATGATCAGTTGGGTTGCGATGGGTTGTACTTTCAGCACCTGTAGTCACTTATATAATATTGATTAGAGGCAAACACTCGGCCCCGTGTGCCTCCTGCCTGATAAATGATAATAAGATAATGTGTCAGCTGTACGCCGTAACGGCGCTTCGCTGCCGCGCTACCACCACTAGTTGCCCGCGGGCTGAGTATACCGCGAGGACGCCCACCCCTACGCGGATTCCAACTGGCGACCTTATGGTTACAAACCAAACGCGCAGACCACTCGGCCACCGGTCGACGATTAGTAAAACGGACTCTATAGCCCAACGACCAACCTGACTCATCAGATAGACGGACATAAAGAGGCTAGTTACATTCGACCACGGGTGCCTAGAGACAACGAGCTTGTCTCGCAATCTTGTGGCGTGGTTCAAATGCGCGTAGGGGTAGGCGTCCTCAAGGTATACTCAGCCCACGTGCGATTGATAGTGGTCGCACGGCAGTGAAGCGCCATCACGGCGTACAGCTGGTACACTAATATTATTATATAACGTTATTGCGGTTTTTAACCTTAAACTTCAAACAAACATATACTGGCTCAAACGCAACAATTTTATCCGAAAAACACTTGAAGTGACATTTGCCAACAGAAACCAAGTCTATTCATCATCAGCAACAACAACAGCAGTATATCAGCGATTTGAATTAACGTTTCGCTGCCATACAACCATGATGACCTATGAAATAAAGAATAATAAGAGGGAGAGAAGAGGGACTTACCTGAAAACCTTAATGCCCTAAGCAAACTTTCATGGTCAAGGCGCCTACATCTTGTGTAGACAACATACCGTCAGAAACAGATGGGTATAGTGCACAAAATAAGGCGGTATCGACGAGACAGCTTCCTTGCGGCTTTCACTGCAACATGTCATAATCAGCCATTACCCAACAAATAACAGCATAAAACACACTTTAAACAGGCAGTCCGGTTAGAAGACATCAGCAAACGCGCCACTGGTGTCGGTTGAGAGCCATGTCCTGAACAGTCTCGAGCCAAGCACAAGAGGGTCATGTGGAGTATAACCCGGAAGGCGAGACGGACCAACGGCACCCAGTTTGGACGTCATTGATTTCACTTCCCAGTGCCAAGTTCTGTCAACCTTGAGCTTTGCGCTACCCTACACATGGTAGACTAAACAAGGCCCTCCTAGACAAACGGCGACCAGGCATTTGTAGCACGTGCCCAAGCCAACGCAATTTTTATGTACTATCTATTGTTCTAAGGAGCCAGTATGATTATCAATACCTAGCACTCGCCTACGCACATCATCGTTGTGGACACGCTGGTGCCATCCGACACTAGCAATGCTTCGCAGACAACTATGATCAAAGACTTGAAGGCACCTCAAATCTTTAGACGAAAGGGGCCGTCTCACTACCATAGAGTAGGATGGCCTTCATGGTGGTCTTGTATACACGGCCTTTGAGATGGAGAGAAACTCCCTTCTGTCGCCTAAGATGCCGCAGGTTCAAGAAGACAGTTCTGGCTTTCGCAATGCGCGAATTGACTTCAGTAGCTAGGTGCGCATCGTTGCTGATGCATTTGCCAAAGAGTGAATTGAAGAAACAGCTCGAGTTCCTCGTTATCAAGGGTTCAGGGATCATCAAGTAGCCGGTTGTTCTGCAGCAACACTTTGCACTTTGAAGGCGCGAAGCGCATACCAAATAATGGGTAACTCTAGACAGTCTGTTCATGGTTGATAGTGCCGTCGCAACATCGAGAAAAAGTAAGACGATATCGTCCGGATAATCAAGATCTACTAGTCTTTCACCAGACAGCACCTAAACGCCTACATCGTGAGATTCCGCGAGGGAACATTCCATGATAGAGACCATAACGAAAATGAACAAAAATGAGGAAATCGGACAACTCTGACGAACGCGACGTGATTGGAAATCTATCTCACAGGTCCCTGTAGATATTTATACGGCCTGGAGTGTTCGAGCACAAAGCACGTAGGATGTTCACATATTTCGTGGGAACACCTTTCCGCGCAAGTATTTTGAACAGAATCGATCAATCAACTGTATCGAACACACTCTTGAAATCGAGGAACACAGCTATTGTCGGTCTGCGGTATACGTGGTGCCGCTCTAGCACCTGCCAAAAAGTGAATATATGGTCTATACATCCACGTCCTGGACGGAAACCTGCCAGTTCTTCCCTAATCCGAGATTCCTGTTCCACAGTGAGGTGACGAACGAGAATCGAGGCCAGCAGTTTGTCACAACTGCCGTTAGGATAATACCCCTGGGTTTAGCACAGTCTGTGACTGCACTTCTTGTGTAGTACTACTATAATCGATTCACTCCAGTTAGCCACGACATACTCTTACTTCCAAATATGTTCGAATAGGTCAGTGCTTTAAAGAGGACCTAACCTCCATCCTTAAATAGTGTATGTTGGAGGGAATCCGGGCCAGCCACAAGAAAACGATTGAAGGCTGTGATCGCGTTTCGGACCTCAGCCTCCGACGGAGGCTCTAAACTAACCGTCCATGGCTCATCTTGCATCACTTGAGTAGGAAGAGGTCCGGGAGCAGAGGGCCAGCAAAACTGATCTTGAAAGTGTTCCGCCCAACGAACCATACGGCGCTCCTTATTGTGTATCAGTGCACCCGCGCTGTCTCTGTCTCACTGACGCCTGGTTTCCTGAGACCAGTGGTGCGGATCAGCTGGAAGAGCTTGCGGTAATTGCCTACTGCTCCTGCCTCCTCCATTTCTTGAGCCCTACTGGTCCACCAGGCTTCCTTGTCAACACGCAGGATCCGCTTTAGTTCACGTCTAACAGCCCGTCTGGTCACATTGTGCTCAGATTCATCCGGGAGGTTCCTTTGCACTTCAACAGGTTCACCGACCTCTCGGATATCCAGTGACTAGTGCGGTGACGAGTGAGAGTTTCAAAAGCAGATGCTCCTGCGTCGTGAATGGCGACCGAGGTCCTATTCCACTGATGACGTGTTATTAGGACAAGACAGCGAAAGCTCGGTACGCAGTGAGTCTTGATAGGCTTGCCTGACAGAGGGCTGAGACAATTTCACAGGTGCCAATCGGGAGAGATGCTTTGTGCCCCTCCCAGTAAAGTTCATGGAGAAACGACAGCGTACCAAGGCATGATCAGAGTCGATGTAGGTGCTTTAGTACGAGCGGCAATTCAGGATGGAACCACGCCACCTGTAAGCTATGGTAATGTGACCAATTTGGTCCATCCCTTGCCAGCTACAGGAGGAGGCCCAATGGCACTTCGGCGCCGTGTCTAAAAGCAGTGCTACTAAGAAACAAGTGGTGCTCCGCACACAGTTGCAGCAGACGCACGCCGTTGTCAATCCGTTCGGAATTAAGTCCACAACCACCACCCAGCTGAGCTTCTGAAGAGCTCAGATGCCCTACTTGTGCGTTCATCTCCCCTGCAAGTACTATAATATCTGAACTAGTAGCACTGCGTAGTAGTGCGTTCAGTTCGTGATGGAATGTGTACTTGACAGCATTAGGACTGTAGCCGGTGGGAGCATAAGCTGAAATCACAAACAAAGCGTTTTGTACTATTTCGTGGATCCAACAACAATAACAACTGTTAGATCTTCACGTTTTCTCGCTATTCCGAACTAAACACCCAAAATTTCACCGCAAAATTTCTAGCCCAGCCGAAGAAAAGCAAAAGTCCAACGACCTTGACCGCGAAAAACGTGTAAACGAAAAAGTTGCCAAACGTAGCCAAAACCCCGCCAAAACGCTGTACAAACTACGCCAGAGTTACGCCAAATATAAAGGAGGCTCAATGATATGCGGCTTCTAGAAAACGAAGGGCAACTGGTAAAATTAACAGCCTCCCGGCCGAAACGCCGTATGCTGACGATCACGTGAAGGAATGGAAGGTTCGGGAACCTTCTAAATCAATACACGATCAGAGATAATCGATTAATTGCTAAAATAATGGATTTTCCTTTACGTTTTTACCTTTTCCCGGATACCTCCCCTCCTGAAACGGCTGCCGCGGTATATGATGCTAACTTGGGATTGACCTGAAGCCTCCTGGAAGGGATTCTACGCCTTGGCTGCAATGTTCTGGATTCAAGTTCTGTGCTCTGCGATCTGGTATCATTCGTCTGATGACAGGGTTCTTCTACGGGCTGTTTAGACAAGTTGAAGCTGTCCGTCAATAGGTTAAATGGAAGCTCCGCGGATTCTGTTGCTTGTGGCTGACAAAGTGTTGGTTACAGTTGGTTTGCATGGCGTACCCACACCTGTGTTCCAACCAGCACGTTGTAAATGACGTTCCCGCGCTTGCTCTGGATCATGCCTGACGTCCATATTGCGTGTCCTTCCGGTAATCACGTACAAGTACTGGCTGACAAAGTTTAAAGGAACGTCGCTTAGCACCATACCGCCGATTAAAGTCACGTTCCATCTTGCGGTTCCTTACACCAGCTGTTTGTGGATTTTGTGCAGATCGATACAGAATAAGGAAGCGGTTGATCACCTTCTCTATGTCACTCTCCCTCCTTGATTTGAGGAGAGCGCGTTTGAATGTATCCACAAATCTCTCCGTTTGGCCGTTCGATTGTAGGTGGAATGGTGGAGACCGCACGTGTTTGATGGCGCAGCGTTCGCAGAACTCCGTGGATGTGGCTGAAGTAAACTGTGCTCCATTGTCCGTCACCAATGTTTCAGGGCAGCCGAAACTGCTGAAGATTTGTCGCAACCTCGAGACTGTTGCGCTGGTTTTCGTACTGCTCATGAGGGACACTTCGGGCCACTTGCTGTAAGCGTCGATCACTATGAGAAAGTTCTGGCCATTGATTGGGCCTGCAAAGTCGACATGAACACGGCTCCAAGGTTTAGTTGGTTTAGGCCACGAGTGGAGTTCAGTCTTCGGTGGTGCCCTTGAAGCTATAGCGCAGCTGCTACAACTTCTAGCTAGCTGCTCCAGCTGTCTGTCCATAAACGACAAATACACATAACTTCGGGCAAGTGCTTTCATTCGGTTGAGCCCTGGATGTCCTGCATGGGACTGTCGCAGCACTCTTTCTTGCAACGCCTGCGGGATGACTACTCTTTCTGAGAACATGACGCAATCGTTCACAATGGAGAGCGAATGTCTTCGCTAATATAATTGCTGCATTTCGGAAAATGAACACGAACGTGGCCAGCTGGTTCTGTGAAAGTGTGTAACCTTCAGGATTGGATCTCGAAGCGTTTCGGCCCGCACAGCTTCGGCCGTAACTGGCAGACCATGTAGTGCCTCGCTCACCAGGAATTTGACATCAGGTTCAATCTCAACTGAGGCTATGATGGCGTACCCGTGTTCTTGCTGCTGGGAATCAATGAGGCGTGACAACGCATCTGACTGGCCCATCGAAACCATTGACTGGTAACGGATTTCAAAACCATAGCCCAGCAAGGTGAGTGCCCATCGTTAAAGTCAATTCGCTGTATAGGCAGGAATTCCCTTCTTCTAGCCGAAAATGGCCAGCAGCGGCTTGTGATCCGTCAAGAGTTTGAAGCGGCGACCATACATCACCTTGTGAAATTTCTTCACAGCAAACACTATGGTCAATGCCTCCTCGATCTGGCTGCAGTTTTTTCCGGCTTTCGTCAGCGTCTAGGCGGCATGTGCGATCGCTTTTTGAGATGCATCTGACGTATGTTAAACTACGGCACCGATCCCTAGACTCGACGCGTCCGTGGCGATGACGATTTCTCGGGACGAATCAAAATGAGTCAGGAGTAGGTGTGAAGCCAACAATAACTTGACCCTCTCAAACGCAGTCTGGTATTCTGGCGTCCAATTCCAGGTTTGGCCCTTGCTCAGCACTTGTGCAGCGGGGCACGAAGGCGATGCAGATCGAACAGAAAAGCGCTGTAATGACTGATTAGGCCAAAGAATGAACGCAGCCATTGCAAGTCCGCAGGCGGGGTCATCTAGTGAATAGCTCGGATATTTTCTGAATCAGGGCGAGGACCATCTTTTGCGAAAATTAAGCCGGGAAACTTGATGGTTCGAGTAAAAAATGCGCACTTATCTTCAGGGATATGGGAACCATTTGACTGGATGCGTTCAAGTACTTCAGCGAGCCGCTCAAACAGTTCTGCCGTCCGACCCATTAAAAGTAGACCATTTAGGTACGACGCGGCTCCAAGAACTCCCGCGAGCATGGTATCCATCAGTTGCTGGAAGATGGCTGGTGCTGTTTTCACTCCAAAAGGGAGGCGGTTGCACTGGTATAGGCCACGATGAGTGTTGATAGCCAGCGATTCTCTCGACCCTTCATCAACCTCCACCTGGAGGTAGACATCGGAGGTCGAGCTTGGCGAAACATCATCATCATCATTATACACGTAAGCTAGATGTGGGAAACACCTCAGCTACTGCGCCGCAATACATAGAAGAAAAAAGGAGAGAGAAAATGCAACAGGTGTAAGCCAGCTGAGCCACCGGTAACGGATGGGCATCGTCCCGGTAAGCTACCAGCCGGCTACCACGCAGCAAAAAAATTACCATGCAAAATAATATAAGGCTAAATAGTGAGATCGTGATTGCAGGGGGAGGCTAAGAGGGATGGGGTGCGCAAAGAAATTCATAACACGAACGCCATTGAGGTCGGCTCCGAGCCATATCAGCAAGTGCATCCAGCCAAAAGTGTTCATCGTCTTTCGGACCTCAAGCAGGGAGCCGAGAAGCTCCAATCGAGGCCAGCTCTGAAGTGGGGGCCTTCATTCCTCTCTACCACGTCATCGCTTGGCCACCCCTCCTCTTCTTCCATCCACACCCCGGGTGCGCAAACAACACACGTCGCGGGAGTCGGTGAACTGACATGCGTAACATGTCGTCGAGCCATCGGAGCCTGGTGTGTGAAATAACAGTGCTAAGCGGTTCATTTCCTTTTCCTGTGCCGTAAACAAGGCGTCGAACACGCTCGTTGCTTACTCCGTGTTCCCACCAGATGTGAGCTAAATTGCGAAGGCACCACTGGTCGAACGTAACTATCCTCTTAATGTCCGCCGATCTTAGCGGCCAGGTTTCGCAACCGTACAGTAGGGTCGAACGTACCGCTGTATTGTACATCCTACCCTTCAGGGCGAAAGTGATGTCGCACCGGCACCATAAGTGGCGAAGATCAGCAAAAGCGCCTCTAACTTTTGCAATACGGTTCGTGATCTCATCTTCAATCCCAAGGGCGCTGATACAACTTCCCAAGTAGTTAAATTTTTGAACGATTTCTAGCTGATCCCTAACAAGGGTCAGCGTAGTAGGAACGCTTTGCACTTAGATGGTGCAAAGCAAAGCCCGAAGCGGTTGACAGCCAGTGCTAATCGGTCCAGTGCCGCTTGGCACATCTGGGAACTGTCACAGATTAGGGCAATATCACCAGCATACTCCAAGTCAAGAAGTCGTCCTGCTGGCAGCAGATCCACACCTTCAAAGTCGTGTCCTGTAAACGAGATTTCCATGACTTCATCAACAGCGAAATTGAAGAGGAAAGGTGACAGCGGGCAGGTTATAATCTTCTCACTAGATGC
>OX104063.1:67994227-68053045 GCA_944474145.2 Dicrocoelium dendriticum
CCCCGACTTTTGGTCATTATCCGGTGAGTTTTCGCTAACCTTTCTTTTCAGATTTGGCCACAATTTTTCGCTAACCCGTCTGATTTTCACTTTTCATTTTCCGGTTTAATCTCGCTGGCTCGCTATTTTGCTCTCTATGGAAAATGATCGCGTAGATTCTAACGTTCAGATCGGCACAGTTACGCTTCCTATCGCACCTTTTCGCGAGACTAATCCTAAATCTTGTTTTGGTCAGCTAGAGTCGAAATTTCCTTTGCGTGATATTAGGTCCGGAAAGACCAAGTTCCACCTTGTCGTTTCCGCGCTTCCGCTAAATGTCATCGATGACATCGATGACATTCTAGATCTTCCTGACGACCAAAAGACTTACGATGCAGTCAAGACAGCTGTTCTGAGAAGAACAGGCTTATCCGATCGACAACGAGTTACGAAACTCCTCAACGAAACCGATCTTGGCGATCTTTAGCCGTCTCAGCTGTTTCGAAAAATGCAAAGCCTAGCTAAACCCACTTCGATAGATGATTCTTTTCTTCGGAAAATATGGTTGCAACGACTTCCGTGCGAGATGCTACACATCCTCTGCGCTAGTGCGGATGCACCTTTATCCAAACTGGCCGATACAGCCGACCGAATATGGGAGTCGTACGGCCAGGTTTCGCAGGTCCAGACGAAACCGGACGACGATATCGCCACGCTCAAATCCCAGATGGCAACATTGACTCGACAATTCGCAGACTTTTCGGCCTCCGGACATAACCGCTGTGAATGCTCTAGGAGCCGTTCACGTTCACGTTCGAACTCTCCTTCGCAATCACCGAATAGAAACAGTTACTGCTGGTACCACGAAAGATTCGGCCAGCAAGCTAAATCATGTCTCCCGCCCTGTTCCTTCAAACGACAGCAGCAGGGAAACATGCGGACCAGCACGTATGGGCGACGGACGTAGCTGGTCAACGCAGTCGCCTTTTCTTCGTCACCGCTCGTAGAACCGGAGTTCGCTATCTCGTCGATACTGGCGCAGCAGTCAGCATTCTCCCGCGTGATCCAAACAACCCGACCGACAAGGTGCCTAGCTCATTGCGCGCAGCTTACGGGACCGTTAACCGCGTATATGGTCAACGCTCGCGCACGCTAAATCTCAGCCTCCGACGCGCTTTCAGATGGATATTCCTCGTTGCGGACGTTCAAACGCCTATCCTTGGTCTCGACTTCCTACGTCATTACGACCTACTCCTCGACGTTATGCGACACCGTCTAGTCGACCGCCTTACGAATCTCGCAGTCATTGGGACTTTGACCGACACCGCGTCAATCAGTCCAGTGTACGCGACTCAACTTGGTTAACACGTCGGTTAAACGCTGCTCGATAGTTTCCCGCAGGCATTCCGTCCTGCCGTTCCGTTGCCTACCGCAACCGACGCCGCGACACACCACATCGTTACGAAAGGTCCGCCTGTGTTCGCAAAAGCCAGGCGCATGATCCCCGACAAGCTCAAAATTACACGCTCCGAATTCGAGTGCATGCTGGACTTAGGCATTATTCGCCCGTCTAAGAGCCCGTGGGCGTCGCTTCTACACATGGTGCCTAAAAAGTCAGGAGACGGGCGTCCATGTGGCGACTATCGCGCTCTCAATAACGCTACCGTCCCCGACCGCTATCCGATTCCGCATATTAGCACATCACGGCTAGCCTACGTGGCGCCCGTTCGTTCTCGAAAATAGATCTGGTTCGCGCTTACAACCAGATCCCTGTAGCCGAGGATGACATTCCGAAAACCGCGGTCATCACGCCTTTCGGACTTTTCGAATTCTTGCGAATGCCCTTCGGTCTTCGCAACACAGCTCAGACTTTTCAACGCTTCATAGACTCTGTCACGAGAGGTCTCGACTTTGTTTATCCATATATAGACGACATCTTAGTAGCTAGTTCTTCCGAACAGCACGCGGAGCACCTCAAGGTGCTTTTCGAGAGGTTAGCCTCTAATAACCTCACTGTCAACGCTGACAAATGCATCTTTCAGCAACCATCTATCGAATTTCTTAGTCATCGATTTGACCAGCATGGCATACGGCCGCTCGAAGCCCGGGTCAGTGTTATTAAGGACTTCCCGTTCCGACTACTTTGGCCGCCATCCGCCGTTTCAGTGGGATGCCCAACTACTACCGCCGATTTCCGCCACATTGTGCCGACTTGCTCAGTCCATTGACCGACATACTTCGTGGACGCAAAGAAAGGCAACGTCGAGTTGACGCCCGCTGCAACCGAAGCCTTCAAGGCCTGCAAAGAGGCCTTGACTGAAGCCGTTACGCTTCACCATTTCGACCCTAAAGCTCCACTCAACGTTGCAATCGATGCATCGGACACCGCCATTGGCGTCGTCCTGCAGCAACTCACTGAAGGATGCTGGAAACCACTCGCTTTCTACTCCCGACGCTTACAACCGGCAGAAGTCAAGTACGGCATGTTCAGCCGCGAACTGCTGGCAGTTTATTCTACCGTCCGACATTTCAGGCACGTCTTGGAAGGTAATTCGTTCTTTAGCTTCACCGACCGTAAGCCGCTTATTTACGCCTTTCGAAATCAATCAGCTCGACACTCACCACGTGAGGTTCGTCAGCTGGATTTCGTGGCTCAATTTTCTACTGACTTCCGACACATGTCGGTTCATAATAACGTCGTTGCTGACGCTCTTCCGCGCGTCTCCGCAATCCACACCGCTGGCCAGGCAATCGGCTTATCTGCCATGGCTACCGCGCAACCAACCGACACTGACTGTCAGAACATCAAACAAGATTCTTCGCTACGAATCACATCGCATCCACTGCCGTCATCTGATGGCACAATCTTGTGCGATACTTGCACTGAAAGACCTCGACCCGTCGTTCCAGAAACCTTTCGACGTCTAGTTTTCGACACACCTCACAACATCGCTCATCCAGGCATCCGAGCCACGACCAAGCTCATATCCGAGAGATACGTTTGGCTCGGAATGCAACGCGATCTTAAGCGCTGGGCACGCGGTTGTCTAACGTGTCAGCAGGATAAGATACAGCGGCACGTGTCCGCTCCGCTTGGTCGTTTTCCGTAAGTCTCAGCTCGCCTCCCCATGTCCATCTGGACATAGTTGGACCCTTGGCACCAACCAGAGGAATGGCCTACATTCTGACCATGATCGACCGATACACCCGTTGGCCCGAGGCCGTACCTATACCCGACGGATCCGCGGACACCGTACCGAGCGCCTTCGTTGAGCGCTGGGTCGCTTCACATGGCTGTCCAGCCACCGTGACTACCGACCGCGGTCCGCACTTCGAATTCTCGACCTTCAACGGTCTTCTCAAAGTCCTCGGATGTCAACGCATCCGGACCACCGCCTACCATCCGCAATCAAACGGCACAGTTGAACGTTTCCATCGACAGCTGAAGGCCTCACTTAGTGCCGCTAATGCACTAAGCTGGACCGAAGCACTGGCCATGATACTACTTGGTATCCGATCAGCTCTTAAAGCTGATTTGCACACGTCCAGCGCCGAACTGGTATATGGACAACCTCATCGACTACCTGGGGACTTCTTTTCTGCAAACCTCAGAACACCCCGCTACGACGCGAATTACGCTCAGCAGTTAGCCACTAGCATGCGCCATATCAATGTATCAAAGTATCAAAAGTACCATTGTACATTGTTTATTCGAGCGTTACGTTTTCGGACACTACATGCTCAAACATCATGTGCTGTGACACTACGCACTCGAACGCTACGAACATTTCGCTCCATTTTGTGTTTTTGGCACCTGTACTGAGGACACGGGTGGGAGCCCCTAGCGTCCGATCGCATTGGTTCTCCCCAGCAGCTGCATCGGGTTCCCCGCCTGGTCTCGAAGTAGGCTGGCCGGCGACGGACAGTCCTCACGTAGATCGAAGGGTTCACCTACGGTTCCCTTCTAAGAGGGGGCTGTGTAGTGACCGGGAGATTCCCCTGTTTGGCTGCCGCATACTGCGTAAAATATTACAAAAGCACAAAATTATATTTTCTCGATGTACATAGCAAATTAGCCGCTCGCCTGTTTGAACGTTGTTTGCGTTTGTTTGAGTCAACGTAGCATCTGCCTTCGAACGGCGCGACGCTCATCGGCTCCGCGGCCACCTTTGCTTTCCGCGCACGCGAACACAACTTTCCCCTAGCTAGCTATCTTCCGGTGCCTTATTTTTAGCGCTAGATAGCGTTTCGCCCCACTTAATAAATTTTTCCTAGCGTTACTTTTGGTGTTCTCCACTCATCGGAGCTTGGCCTTATATTCGCGTATTGGTTTTAAAGCCTACCGATCCTGCTTCTCGCTTTACTGAGTTTATCGCACTTTGTGGCTGTCCAAGCTGCAATATACCAGTAACTGACGATTCAGGCGGTATGCAATGCGATGTCTGCAGCCGATGGTATCATCAGCTTTGTACGGAGCTAAATGCCGAGCAGTAAGCAACGCTGGCCTCTAGCGAAAAGTTGCTGTTCAGTTGTGCCAAGTGCTGCAGCCGCCGGCAAGGCCGCACCGCCCTTCGTACGAGAGATGAATCTCTTGGCCGACAGGGTGGGGGCGTCGCTCTTTATGTGAGCTGTAACCGACGTTTTGAAGACTTGCTTATTTCAGTCGACAGGCAAAACTTTTGAAGCTCTATCGGCTGTTATTAGCACATCCTCGGCTCAGGTTACAGTTGTAATTGTGTATAAAAGCCCTGGGAGCGTATCCAAAGAGGTACTTGACTTCATTCGCTCTCATGCCGTAAATATGTGTTTGGTGATGGGCGACTTCAACCTCCCAGATAGTTGCTAGGCAGATCTTTCTTGCGACTCAGCGTCAGGCACATTCGGCACTGATCTGCTTTAACTTACGCTCCAAGTATCTTTGCACCAGTTCATTGACCTCCCCACTGGGTACATGGACGCCTAAGTACCGTCTATCTTAGACCTTGTATTCGCTGAGTCACTCGATTTTGTTGGAGACATTATTTACGGACCTCCACTGGGTTCCAGTGATCATGTTTGTTTGCTTTTCAGTTGTACTCTGTCTAGGCGCTACCAGAGTACTGTTGAGTCTCGCCCGAACATATGGCAAGCAGGCTATCAATCAATGAGAGCCAAGGCTTCTGGTTTCCATTGTGAGATCTCAGACGACGATACTGTCCAGATTGCCTGGGGTAAAGTTAAGTACTATCTTACAGAGGTCTCTGCTCCCTTCATCCTAGTCAGATGGAGAAAGGAGGCCCGAGCACAGCCGCCCTGGATAAATCCCACTGGCAGACAGCTGCTCCCAATAGATCTAGATGCAGCGGACTTAGCAAGATGCTCAGTCCAGGGATACTTATGATAGGTACCGTAAGGCTAGAAATAGGTGTAAGCAACCCCTAAGGAATGCTCGGCTCCATTTTGAGAAAGGGTTAGCGGAGGAAGCTTCAGAGAATCCAAAAAGCTTCTTCGCTTATGTCAGAAGGCGCTGCGTTTCGAACATGTCCATTCCAGTATTGGTGCATAATGACGGTACTCATGCACATACAGATTATGACAAGGCCTGCGCACTCAGTGGGCAATATGCGGCAGCGTTTGTAAGGGAAACCTCTTTGACAGGAGTAATCGACCGCTGGAACATGCTTCCGGAAAGTGTTATCAGGGAATCTACGGTTAACGGGGTTTGAGCGGCAACTTGACGCTCTTGGGTGGCAACACGAAACCTTTCCATTTTCTTGGGTAACTCGCATCTTCGTACTTCGATTTTCTTTTCTCTACTTTTCTTCACGTGTTGGTATTATTTTCTTATTTAAGTGCATTTCCTTATTCTGTACCTTCAATTTCTCTTCCTATCCTTTGCTTACTTCACGTGACTGCCATAGCAGGGACTGCTAGGGCAGTAAACGTGGGCATTAACTGGTTGGCCAGGGTGCGATACGGGTGTTTCCGTTTTAGATCCATCAATAACTGAGCACTTCATCAATTCCTGTCTCAACGATCCACTGAAGATGGAACACTCACGGGATTCTCCTATCGTTCCAGTCCCCATCTGCACTAAAATAAACTAAACTCATACACGCTGAGAAATGTTTTCCCAGTTCGCGCTATCATATGTCATCGCAGGTTAGAAATCGGATGCATGTGTAATTTTGTGTTCCAGTTAAACCGACATGTAACGCCGATAGCGTGCTCATTCACTGCCGCCACCGCCATGTTAACGTTCAATCACAGTTGATCACAGGTAAGAAATACCATGAATGTTGTTGATGTGTTATGACTGTTGTTTCGCAGGTGAAGTGAAATGCCACCGCCATTCCCTTTAGAGTTTGCTCCACCACTAAGGCACCTCCGACGTATTGCCTACGACATGTGAGCGTTCAATGGGACTTCCACCCAGGTAAGCAGTGTAATGTGTTATGAATATTGTTTCACAGGTGAAGTGAAATGCCACCGCCATTCCCTTTTGAATTTGCACCACCACATGCCTTCCGTGCGCTTTTATCGAATGCCCGGTTCATATTTTTTTGTATTGTCAACGTGGCCTCTGATGAGTCTTCCGAAACCATTTCTCAGTGTTCACCCTTGGTGGGTTCAGAGCCAGATACACGCTCACTCACCTAGCGGTGAATATTTCTGAATGGTCCAAAAGTCCGTCACGTTCATAGCACCTGTTTCGCCTATGTAATGAACCATTTACCTCCACCACCGCTTCTCACCTATAACGTTAACCTGGATGGTTGTTTCCGTAGCTGGCACAGTCGAGTAAG
The DNA here is from genome assembly GCA_944474145.2 of Dicrocoelium dendriticum. Taxonomy (NCBI): domain Eukaryota; kingdom Metazoa; phylum Platyhelminthes; class Trematoda; order Plagiorchiida; family Dicrocoeliidae; genus Dicrocoelium; species Dicrocoelium dendriticum. The sequence goes on from OX104063.1 coordinate 68,000,992, forward strand.
TGACGGCTGAGCATCAGACAAGGAGTGAGTAACGAATAAATGAACGTCTAGGATAGAGAGACGTACGCTGAGTTATGTTTGATCTGCAGAAGCGAGCTAACAAAGGTTTCATGGATGGGAGGAGAGCGAACGGGAGGAGCGCAGGCATACAATACAGCTTTTGGATAGTTCATTGCAGAAGGACATAAAAAGCAGCGACGGGCATACATTGAAATCATGCTGGGGATGTAATAGTGTATAACTAAGAAAGCCTGAGGCGGGAAAACCAGTGACAAAGCTAAACTGCAATTACTTAAATGTCGCAGAAGAGAAGGTGATAGCTGTGCATTTAGCAAGGAAGCACGTGCTGGGATTAGCCAGTAAGAGAGAGAAACTGCAGTATACGTAGGTGTCATAGATGTAGTGAGGAATAGATAAATGAACGTCTAGAAAGGTGCGGTTGCGCGCGGACTACTTGAGTTGTTTGCTAGACAGAAGAGAGCTATGGTTACATGATGCAAGGACAACGAACGGGAGAAGCGCAGGCATGCAATATGGTTGCTAAATAGTTCAGAGCCTAGAGGCTAAGACACAGCAACGCGCAGGTAGTCAAATTATGTTACGGTGCTAATGAGATACTACAAAGGTAGCTAGAGCTATGAAAAAGCAAGTAAGGAAGCTGAACTACAAGTACTTAGGTGTTACAGACAAGTAAGTGACAGCTGGACATCTATCAAGAAGCGGCTTGCGCTGACCTGATGACATAAGGAAGGTCGCCATAAGGGAACTATAAAGGTTAAATGAAGAAAGAACAGCAGACATGAAGAATGCTAGCATAAGGTAGTTGTCTGAGTGAGTCACATCACCTGAAGCGCGCTAAAAAAGATTGCATGAAGAGTGGACAGAAAACGGAAAGCGTGCATACTGCGGTACACTGGGCCGGAAAAGCAGATGAGAGAAGTGGACTACATTGGATTGGAGAGTGATAGGAAGTGGAAAACGCTTATATGTGGTCAGGACCAGGGCGCTGAGCAACACTGAGGAGGATGCATTCTTCTCGTTATATGAAGCAGCCGTTTAGCCACATATGTAGTGTCGTGTTCAGGCCTCGTCAACATACCTCCGGAGTGACATCATATGTATAGAAAGGATTCGGAAGCTAGCCACCACGATGATGGAACGCCAACCATGGAAGTCGGACGAATATCGTCTAAGGATGAGGACATCATGAACGGTACATGGAAAACGGCAATCGGTTTCCATAACCTTCTCAGCTATGGCAGCGGCGCCAACTCACTGTCACATGTAGGGTTACAAAGCACAAGTCGGGCTCACTGCGGCGAATTAATTGCATATGTCATCCGTAATTAGTAGGTTGCAGGAAGCTCACCCGTCAATTACGTTATCCCATCCACGTTAGTAAATGCTACGGGAACCAATAGGCCGGAAGTCATACCTAATATATAACTCACACGTGTCTCCTGGTATCCGTGATGTCATCTTCCTCTTATAAACCATGTCACGGTATCCATATGCCTGTATTCTCCATTGAGCGAACCGTCTCAGAAAGGTCATCACTTGCGTACTGTCGCTAGTCATCCACATCAACCAGTCATTACACTTAATGCGTCTTTCCATTGCAGGTAACTGTTGACGCAGTTCCACAGTCATGGTCCCCCACGTGTTCCAAGGATCCACAGACCATTTCTCAGTGTTCCGGAATCGTAGGTAACGAGCCATGAAGCAGATCACTCATGAGGTCGGGAATATTTGTGAATGGTTTACACCTCATATGCATGCAGTGTGGCCAATACCCTTCGTGCTACAGGTCATACACGGAAGTCAACGAAACTGTTCGCAATACCAAAGGTTAGTAAGCTGCTGTGAGCATCCCATTACTACCTGTGGCGTGCTTACATTCTATCATCCACCGTCACCGTTTATCACCGTAACACTATGTCACGCTTAAGTTTATTTCTAACAACTAATTTCCCCGTACTCATCTCTCCGCATGGTATGTGCCCTGCCGTTCAGGAATGAGGCCTCTGGGCTGCACGGGCAATTATAATAACAAGGATGGAGTAATGCAATCCAATGGACAGCATACTTTTCAAACGCTTGGCAGACTGCTTGTTTCTTGTAATCAACCATGATGCATGGTAATACAGAACGCAGTGCACCTGTTTGTTAGGTACTACTTGAAGAGGCGCCCGGTGTTCTCCAAGTTGCCGTGACACATCCCGAAGTTTGATAATAGACTGCCAGCGGGATAGCCCACGGTAGACGGTGACTGATGCACTGCATACACCTCTTACCTGTCGTGGCAAATCATAGGATTAACGCCTCGCCAAGAATCATGGTGGTGATTCTCGCCCAAATGCACAATTCACCATGCCGGAGCCTCTCCCCACACGTACTGCAGCGGCCATGTGATTAATCAGTGACACATCGTCCCAGGTACCATTGGTTTGATATCATTACTTATCTAGCAGAGCCGCAGTGGTATGCACAGTGACACGGAATAGCAGAGGTTAATCACCTGTTGTGCACACAATGACGATCAGATTTCACTATTTCTTTTAACATTCCATTCACGGAGCATTGCATTTGTTACTAAAGGGGATTATTCACTTATGCAAACGCAGTACTGCTAGGTCGATTTCGTTGCGAAGAGCTATGCAAACAGGAATACTTTGGAAGCCCTTCATATGGCCAGGTAAATATTTCAACTGCATATTATAAGGCATAAGCTGTCGTAGTATGCTGCATTATATATGCATGTATATATATATATGTAATTACACATATATGCATATATTACTTTTCTTATGCAATCACATGCATACCAATTCGTTGCATCCATAAATCCTTATATGCGGGTACAAATTGCATTAACCATATGTGCAAGTATGCATGTATATGCAACCAATGAATATACCTGTAAATAATATATATACACAAATATATATATTTGTGTACATATAAAGCGCGAAGCAGGATCGGTACGCGTTAGAACCAATACGCAAATATAAGGCCAAGCTCCGATGAGTGGAGAACACCAAAAGTAACGCTAGGAAAAATTTATTAAGTGGGGCGAAACGCTGTCGTGCTAAAAATAAGGCACCGGAAGATAGTTAGCTAGGGGAAAGCTGTGTTCGCGTGCGCGGAAAGCAAAGGTGGCCGCGGAGCCGATGGGCGTTGCGCCGTTCAAAGGCGGATGCTCTGATGACTCAAACAAACGCGAGCAAGTTTCAAACAGGCGAGCGGCTAATTTGCTATGTACATCGAGAAAATATAATTTTGTGGTTTTGTAATATTTTACGCAGCATGTGGCAGCCAAACAGGGGAGTCACCAGGTCACTACACAGCCCCCTCTTAGAAGGGAACCGTAGGTGACCCCTTCGATCTACGTGAGGACTGTCCGTCGCCGGCCAGCCTTCTTCGAGACCAGGCGGTGAAACCTGATGCAGCTGCTGGGAGAGAACCAATGCGATCGGACGCTAGGGGCTCCCACCCGTGTCCTCCGTACAGGTGCCAAAAACACAAAATGGAGCGAAATGTTCGTAGCGTTCGAGTGCGTAGTGTCACAGCACAAGATGCCGCCACCACTTGAAGCTCAGCCCGAACACTAACCTTCGCGGTAACAGTTTATAGCTGAGCCAACAGTACAGTCGTCTAGACTGTCGGAGAACCTATTTCTCCCTCCGGGTCTGCGGGCCCTGGAACGCCCTTCCAAACTCAGCTGTTTGTGCCCCCACATTAGATACGTTTAAAAAACGATTGGACGTCGCACTGAGCGCCCTGCGCTTTGTTTTATGAACGAAAACGCTTGTATATATTTAGGCTGACCAGCCTCTTTGGATTTGTACCCCACATTCACGGTTGTAAATCTGTGCGAACCGGTGAGTACTCCATTTTGATTTGCTACCATCACCAACGATAACAATTTCTTAGCCAGTTTTGCGTCGTACCACTTTATCCCCTTAAATCTGTTATACTTTACCTTTTATCTCACTGACACTCCTTACATCAACCACTTATGTGGTTTGCCAATTTGTCAGTATTTCTATTGCCAACCTGCGGGAATCGTTAAGTGTATGCTTTTTTACCCGTCATATACCATTGTTCCATTGTTCCATAGCATGTAGTGTCCGAAAACGTAACGTTTGATTGTCGTTGAACGTCCGCGTTTCGGGGATATGAAAAAGAAGCGGAAACGCGGAGTGTCAAACAGGTGCGAGCGACAGAGCTTACAAAAGGCTATAGCACTTACCGACTGCGATATGCGAATAAAGCGAGAACCATTTTGTGTTTTCAAAACGATTATCTCCTTTTTAGGTTTTCAAAACGTTTTTGCGGTTTTTGGTGTGGTCAAAACGCTTTGCAGAATTTTTGGGTTTTCAAAACTGCCGTTTTGTTGGGCGGGTTAGGCCACAAGCAAAAGGGAAGCGGGAAAGGAAGAATGAAAGGAAGACTAATCTTTTAATCGCGTTGGCCAATGAACCCGCCTACCTGACCTAGTCGATTTCGGACGTTCGGTAGGAGGCGTGGTCGATCCAGCAGGTTCGTCGGATGAGGAAGCTTTCGGCTCGATAGAATCGGAAGGAACTGAGTCGGAAGGGTTAGTCGGAGAATGCTTCGTAGCATCGGAAGTAGGCGTGTCGTCGATCATAGGCTGCGTTGACTCGTCCGAAGGTGGACGGGAGTCATCGTCGATCTCAGGTTCCACATGGGCAACCTTGAGACGGTCGATAGAGACAGTTTCACGTTTACCGTGGCGGTCGATAACGAATACGCGGTCCTTACGTTTAAGAACCTTAAATGGACCTTCGTAGGGTCGTTCGAGTGGTCTGCGTAGACCATCGACTCGAAGGAAAACGTAAGCGCAATGCAGTAGATCTTGTGGAACGAACGATTTACGTCGTTGTTCTCGCACGTCGGTTACTTTGATATGGCGCATGCTCGTGGCTAACTGCCGAGCGTAATTCGCGTCGTAGCGGGGTGTTCTGGGGTTTCCAGAAAAGAAGTCCCCAGGTAGTCGAAGAGGTTGTCCATATACCAGTTCGGCGCTGGACGTGTGCAAATCAGCTTTAAGAGCTGATCGGATACCAAGTAGTATCATAGGCAGTGCTTCGGTCCAGCTTAGTGCATTAGCGGCACTAAGTGAGGCCTTCAGCTGTCGGTGGAAACGTTCCACCATGCCGTTGGATTGCGGGTGATAGGCGGTAGTCCGGATGCGTTGACATCCGAGGACTTTGAGAAGATACTTGAAGGTAGAAGATTCGAACTGCGGACTGCGGTCGGTAGTCACGGTGGCTGGACAGCCCTGTGAAGCGACCCAGTGCTCAACGAAAGCGCGCTACGGTGTCCGCGGATACGTCGGGTATAGGTACGGCCTCGGGCCCAACGGTGTGTATCGGTCGATCATGGTCAGAATGTAGACCATTCCTCTGGATGTGCCAAGGGTCCAACTATGTCGAGATGGACTGGGGCGAGGCGAGCTGAGACTTGCGGAAAACGACCAAGCGGAGCGGACACGTGCCGCTGTATCTTGACCTGCTGACACGTTAGACAACCGCGTGCCCAGCGCTTAAGATCACGTTGCATTCCGAGCCAAAACGTATCTCTCGGATATGAGCTTGATCGTGGCTCGGATGCCTGGATGAGCGATGTTATGAAGTGTGTCCAAAACCTAGACGTCGAAAAGGTTTCTGGAACGACGGGTCGAGGTCGTCCAGTAGAAGTATCGCACAAGATTGTGCCATCAGCTGACAGCAGTGGATGCGATGTGATTTCGTAGCGAAGAATCTTGTTTGGACGTTCTGACGGTCAGTGTCGGTTAGATGCGCGATAGCCAAGGCAGATAAGCCGATTGCCTGGCCAGCGGTTTGTATTGGGGAGACGCGCGAAGTAGCGTCATCAACGACGTTATTCTGACCTGAAATGTGTCGGAGGTCAGTAGAAAATTGAGCCACGAAATCCAGCTGACGAACCTCACGTGGTGAGTGTCGAGCTGATTGATTTCAAAAGGCGTAAATAAGCGGCTTATGATCGGTGAAGATAACGAACGAATTACCTTCTAAGACTTGCCTGAAATGTCGGACGGTAGAATAAACTGCCAGCAGTTCGCGGGCTGAACGTGCAGTACTTGACTTCTGCCGGTTGTAAGCGTCGGGAGTAGAAAGCGAGTGGTTTCCAGCATCCTTCAGTGAATTGCTGCAGGACGGCGCCAATGGCGGTGTCCGATGCATCGACTGCAACGCTGAGTGGAGCTTTGGGGTCGAAATGGTGAAGCATAACGGCTTCAGCCAAGGCCTCTTTGCAGGCCTTGAAGGCTTCGGTTGCAGCGGGCGTCAACTCGACGTTGCCGTTCTTGCGTCCACGAAGTAAGTCGGTCAATGGACTGAGCAAGTCGGCACAACGTGGCAGAAATCGACGGTAGTAGTTGATCATCCCACTAAAACGGCGGATGGCGGCCAAAGTAGTCGGAACGGGAAAGTCCTTAATAGCGCTGACTCGGTCTTCGAGCGGCCGTATGCCATGCTGGTCAATTCGATGACCAAGAAATTCGATAGATGGTTGCTGAAAGATGCATTTGTCAGCGTTGACAGTAATGCTATTAGAGGCTAACCTCTCGAAAAGCATCTTGAGGTGCTCCGCGTGCTTTTCTTCAGAAGAACTAGCTACCAAGATGTCGTCTACATAAGGAGAAACAAAGTCGAGACCTCTCGTGACAGAGTCTATGGAGCGTTGAAAAGTTTGAGCTGCGTTGCGAAGACCGAAAGGGCATTCGCAAGAATTCGAAAAGTCCGAAAGGCGTGATGACTGCGGTTTTCGGAATGTCATCCTCGGTTACAGGTATCTGGTGGTAAGCGCGAACCAGATCGATCTTCGAGAACACACGGGCGCCACGTAGGCTAGCCTTGATGTCCTGAATGTGCGGAATCGGATAGCGGTCGGGGACGGTAGCGTTATTGAGAGCGCGATAGTCGCCACATGGACGCCAGTCTCCTGACTTTTTAGGCACCATGTGTAGAGGCGACGCCCACGGGCTCTTAGACGGGCGAATAATGCCTAAGTCCTAGCATGTGCTCGAATTCGGAGCGTGCAATTTTGAGCTTGTCGGGGGGTCATGCGCCTGGCTTTTGCGAACACAGGCGGACCTTTCGTAACGATGTGGTGTGTCGCGGCGTCGGTTGCGGAAGGCAACGGAACGGCAGGACGGAAGGCCTGCGGGAAACTATCGAGCAGCGTTTAACCGACGTGTTAACCAAGTTGAGTCGCGTACACTGGACTGATTGACGCGGTGTCGGTCAAAGTCCCAATGACTGCGAGATTCGTAAGGCGGTCGACTAGACGGTGTCGCATAACGTCGAGGAGTAGGTCGTAATGACGTAGGAAGTCGAGACCAAGGATAGGCGTTTGAACGTCCGCAACGAGGAATATCCATCTGAAAGCGCGCCGGAGGCTGAGATTTAGCGTGCGCGAGCGTTGACCATATACGCGGATAGCGGTCCCGTAAGCTGCGCGCAATGAGCTAGGCACCTTGTCGGTCGGGTTGTTTGGATCACGCGGGAGAATGCTGACTGCTGCGCCAGTATCGACGAGATAGCGAACTCCGGTTCTACGAGCGGTGACGAAGAAAAGGCGACTGCGTTGACCAGCTACGTCCGTCGCCCATACGTGCTGGTCCGCATGTTTCCCTGCTGCTGTCGTTTGAAGGAACAGGGCGGGAGACATGATTTAGCTTGCTGGCCGAATCTTTCGTGGTACCAGCAGTAACTGTTTCTATTCGGTGATTGCGAAGGAGAGTTCGAACGTGAACGTGAACGGCTCCTAGAGCATTCACAGCGGTTATGTCCGGAGGCCGAAAAGTCTGCGAATTGTCGAGTCAATGTTGCCATCTGGGATTTGAGCGTGGCGATATCGTCGTCCGGTTTCGTCTGGACCTGCGAAACCTGGCCGTACGACTCCCATATTCGGTCGGCTGTATCGGCCAGTTTGGATAAAGGTGCATCCTCACTAGCGCAGAGGATGTGTAGCATCTCGCACGGAAGTCGTTGCAACCATATTTTCCGAAGAAAAGAATCATCTATCGAAGTGGGTTTAGCTAGGCTTTGCATTTTTCGAAACAGCTGAGACGGCTAAAGATCGCCAAGATCGGTTTCGTTGAGGAGTTTCGTAACTCGTTGTCGATCGGATAAGCCTGTTCTTCTCAGAACAGCTGTCTTGACTGTATCGTAAATCTTTTGGTCGTCAGGAAGATCTAGAATGTCATCGATGTCATCGATGACATTTAGCGGAAGCGCGGAAACGACAAGGTGGAACTTGGTCTTTTCGGACCTAATATCACTCAAAGGAAATTGCGACTCTAGCTGGCCAAAACAAGATTTAGGATTAGTCTCGCGAAAAGGTGCGATAGGAAGCGTAACTGTGCCGATCTGAACGTTAGAATCTACGCGATCATTTTCCATAGAGAGCAAAATAGCGAGCCAGCGAGATTAAACCGGAAAATGAAAAGTGAAAATCAGACGGGTTAGCGAAAAATTGTGGCCAAATCTGAAAAGAAAGGTTAGCGAAAACTCACCGGATAATGACCAAAAGTCGGGGGTCACCAATAAAGCGAGAAGCAGGATCGGTAGGCTTTAGAACCAATACGCGAATATAAGGCCAACCTCCGATGAGTGGAGAACACCAAAAGTAACGCTAGGAAAAATTTATTAAGTGGGGCGAAACGCTGTCTAGTGCTAAAAATAAGGCACCGGAAGATAGCTAGCTAGGGGAAAGGTGTGGTCGCGTGCTTGGAGAGCAAAGGTGGCCGCGGAGCCGATGGGCGTTGCGCCGTTCAAAGGCGGATGCTCTGATGACTCAAACAAACGCGAGCAAGTTTCAAACAGGCGAGCGGCTAATTTGCTATGTACACCGAGAAAATATAATTTTGTGGTTTTGTAATATTTTACGCAGCATGTGGCGGCCAATCAGGGGAATCTCCAGGTCACTATATATATATATATGTATATATATATATAAACATATATAAATGTATATACAAAGATATGACGACAACATAGAAACACACATATCTATATTTATAAATGTGTATATAGATGCATAGGTATACACATATATATGTGTATATTTACCCTTTGGTATTAAAATGCGTACCTTATTGACACTTCTGGAGATATATGTATGTATACATATATACATATATATTGGTATATATATGCAGTTACATATATATATATACATAAATATGTAAACACATACGTCTACGTATACACCTACATATACGCAGATATACATATCATTTAGTCTCCCTTCAATTACAAATATATATGTACATATATATATATATATATATATATATATATATATTTACGCCTTCTTACTTTACCCCTTCTACATGTACGCCGACAACTTAGCAAATACCCACATATTCTGATTTGCATTAAGCTTGGGAAACACGGAAACATACGTAAACAACTTTAACTATTGTGATTATTCATCCTTACTGACCCAAACAACAAACCCCATTCCGTGCATCCTCGTTTCATAGTAACCATTTATGAGCGCAACATTACAGCAACAGATGTTAGTCAGCTGTTATTCCTTATCACATTGCTGCACGTCTTTCCGTATGTCATTAAACATGCAAACAGTGATGCCTTTCTCATCATAGTTCTCTATTTCTTATTTATGCAGATTCACAAAGTTACATGTCATTGCACGTTATCTTCAAAGCATCATCAGTAAGTTACACACTTACTATTTACGCAACTTTGTTTCGTACCATTACGTAATATCATTAAATTGCCTCCAAATGTTCCATTTCATGTCCCCCATGTACATCATCACCGCAATTAGCCTTCTGTGTGGATTTCGTAACCTTACAGTTGCTGCATTGTTAGCAGTCATTTCCGTTTATAATATACACCCAGTTTCCGTATCTAAGTACGTAACATTTCCAGCGATTTTCAACGCAAAAATCATGCAACGTTTCTTAAACGTTATTTCAGCCCATTACTATCGGTTGATTTTCCGCCACCATCACGACCTTACTTCTTTTAACCACTTTGACTCAGTATAATGTTAACACATCATAAGTCATCTAGTACTATCAAACGATTAATCTAAATTTGTGCTACCTATCCTTAGTACTATGAACGCAATTTCTTTCAGTCCACAAATAGATGTACCAGTGGCTACCAAAAATGTTCAAATTACACCGCCGTCCTCCCGTCAGACGGTCCCGCCAATAAAGGAAACCGAATTTAAAAAGCCGCTTATGGTAGGCCGCGCTGTGTCCGTAAAAACAAGGAAGTGCCAGGATGTATGGTAAATTTTCCAAGGTATAGAATAGTCTAATTATAGCTTATGGTTTTTAAAGAAAGGATTAGTTTGCGGTGGAGATAACTTATGGAATTCGTAACCGTGAAAATCGAAATGGTGACTGGAATAATAAGTATTGATTAATTATTATTAATGATTAGGTAATTGACTGTGTGTTTAAACATGGAATGTGCACCCCAGAAATGTATGTTATATATATATATATATATAGTACGTATATGCCTATATATGTAAGCATATATAGGATAATACAGTTACTAAAGGAAATATGTATGATTATAAGTTAGATACGCATACGCTAATTAAGGTTTGTGTGTAAGTCTATCTACTGCTGCATGTTTGATACATAATACATGCAAAATGGGGGACTGAAGAGATTTCCGGATTGTTGTTTTGCCGGAAATAAAAATTGTGAGTAATTACAAATTGTTTTGTGGTGTACAATTGCGGAGGCAGAGAAAAGTTACATTTAAGAGTTCGGACTGCATCGGTTTGTTATAGTGAGCACCAGCCTTTTTCCTCTAGTTGTGCTAAATGGGATGATTTTGATTCACGCAAGGAAATATGATTTTGCATGAAGTTATGGTATGTAAGTTGCGAAGCCGATGATTACTAGTTTCGGAGCTTAAGCGGTTTTAGGCGGAAAAGGGTTATTTAATCATTTAATATGGTCTAACGACTATTGCCTCGGGATGGGTGCCAGAGTTAATCTGTTATATTCAGTGAAGTAGGGAAGATGGAATTCTGTAAAGTAACAGCGCTAGATAACTAAGACTTGGTGCACTGTGGGCATTACCCTTAACTGTATACGCTGAAGGTTTTACGTTAATTTTTTATAAAAGTATAAGTTAACCCGCTACTGGGTAGACTAACATAACGTAATAAATGGAAGGTTAATCTTCGGCGCAGCGTATTGTCAGTAGATTGGGAGGTGATGCGCTTGACTACGTTGCATTGATGTACGAAGCGCGTTTGTAAGGTGATGTCTGATTGTAGCAGGTGGGAAGGGGGATGCTCAAACCATATGCGAATATTCTCGTCTAAGTGCAAAGCGTTGCGAACGCTCATCACCCAACATGCGAGAATACTGAAAGTGGTTCATCAGATATTGTTACAGGAGGAATTGAGGGCGCATCGAGTTGGACATTTTATGGGCGGAGTGAAATAGGGGAACAAGGTTTACGAAGGATTTAGGGGTACAGCAGCATGTTCGTCGTTGAAAATAACTGCATAAGGTGAACTAACCACGTCCTTGATGGATGAGCATGGTGTTCGTATTCCTTGCAGTGTGGTGTCACACGTCATGATGTAGGAATTCGCCTATATATTGTCTGAAGATTGCGGAACCACGCACTGTACCTGTGAGCTTGTGGTCCGCGGCAAGGAATTTGTCGCCTTTGCAAGTTTTCTGTGCGACGTGGGACGACAATGCACAGTGACAGGGGGTGGCCTTGAAAAGGGCCGCTGCTCCGTTCTCTAAGGAATGTTGAACGTAAACGAAATGGAAAGCGCAGGAAAACCGGACCCGATGCTATGGCATGAGACGGCAAAAGCACTTATGTCACAGGGGACCAAGGGCGGTAATGATGACGGCAGAGTGCGGTGAAGGTGTATTATGTCTGTGAAAGCAAGGTCATCATATAAATTGGATCTTACCTTTGGCTCGCTTTCACTAACGTCTGATGTAGTGGTACCAGTCGGCTAATGGAGGGCCAGGGGCAGCGGTAACCTGGAAGGTGGGGGCTGCGTACGTGGGGAAAATAGACAGTGGCAGGGTTCACTTGGACGGCGGCGCATGTTATTTGGGCTGCGGAAGGGCTGTCATTGATGACATGAAAAGATACCTGGAACTAGGTTTCACAGATGCATCATATTGCGGCGGCTGTATGTTGGAGGGGCGCATAGGCAGCGTTAAGTAGGATGGCAAACGGCGGCGCATAGCAGTGTGGTTGTGAAAAAGAATTACTCATGGAAATCCAATGGTACTTTCGGCTAGGTATCCATGATGCATCACATGGCGGTGGCAGTAAGTGGGAGGAGGCACATTGGCAGCGTGCTGTCGGGCGGCAATGGGCGGCGCGTATTAGTGTGGCTCTGAAAGAGAAGAAAGCATGGAAAACCAATGGTACCTGTGGCCATGCATCAAGGTTCCCTCATATGGCGGTGGCAGTACGTGGGAGGAGGCTCAGTGGCAGCGTGAAACAGGGCGGCAATTGGCGCGCATATCACTCTGGCTCTAAAAGATAAGTGATCATGGAAACCAGTGGTACCTGTGACTAACTACTAATGATGCATCACATGGCGGCGACCGTACGTGAGAGGAGGCTCAGTGGCAACGTGAACTAGGACGGCAATTGGCAGCGCATGTAGTTGTGGCTCTGAAAGAGACGTGCTCAATGAAACCAGTGGTGCGTTTGGCCAAGTATCAAGATGCATCATAGGGCAGTGGCAGAAAGTCGGAGGAGGCGCAGTGGCATCGTGTTGTCGGACGGAAACGGGCAGCGCCTGCATCTTTCAGTCGGCAGATGAAACCGTCGAAACTCTGTCGGTAGTGATTAACGCTCACCCAGCTCAACTTACCGGTTTTGATACTCCAGGCTTTCAATTTAATGTAGGTTTGCTGGGCCGATCTGTTTCACAAGTTGGTGGTACTTCTGGGGCAGATCTACTTGAGCTTACGCTGCAAGTACCGATGCATCAGTTCGTTGACCTCCTTACTAGGTACACGGATGCGCAACCACCGTCTATTTAGGATGCATTGTTTGCCAAGTCACTAGACTTCGTAAGTGACACCATTTACAGCTTTCCCTTAGGTTCTGGTGATCATGTTTGTTTATCATTCAGGTGTACTCTGACCAGGCATCACCAGAGCGTCGCCAAGCCATTGCCAAACACATGACATGCTAAATATCATGCGATGCGTATCAAGGCTTCTGGGTTGCGTTGCAAACTGCCGGCGTTTGACACGCTTCAGTAGACATTTAGGCCGCGTTGGCTAGCGTTCAACTTGTCCCCTGAGTACTGGCGGGCTTTTATTTAGTAGTGCACGACACGGATTCCGGAAGGGGTTTCGTGGATTACGAAGTTGTCGGTTGCTCTTGAACCTTGGACCCTGGCGATGAACAACGGCCACGTAGTTGATGTGCTTTTCGTAGACTCCTCGAGATCATTTGATAAGGTACCCCACTTGAGGCCATCACAAAAGCTGAGCTCCTACGACTTATCTGGCCGTGCCCTTCACTGAGTATCTGCGTTCTTGTAGGGAAGAGAGCAGTGTGTATATGTTGGTCGAACATTATCTCTTAGGCAGGCGGTGCTTAGCGGTGTCCCACAGGGCTCCGTCCTTGCACCGATGCTGTCCTCCATCTACGTAAACCACATCCCTGGAGAGCTTTGGGTATCATCGCTATTATTCGCTGAGGACTTTAAGCTATGTAATGTTGTAAGCGTTCCTGGTGGTTCTGAAGCCATACAGCGTGCCACGGACATACTCTGGGACTAATGTACTTTATAGCTACTGCCCATTAAACAGGTTGAGTGTTCTGTCCTTCGTATAGGAGCAACTTTCACGTCAGATAGACCTATGCGTCCCCCTTTCCTCGTCTTCGCATTTTGGTGAAAACTGGAAGAAGGCCGCTAGTAAGGGTTTCTGAATGTTGCGGTTAATTCTCCGTTCTTTTGGGGTCTTGAATGCCGAAATATTTATGAAGCTGTTGTCCGCTTTCGTTCGGCCTCATCTGGAATACGGCGTACAGGCTTGCCTACCCTGCCTTGTTCGGGACGAAATAGAGCTCGAGAGGGTTTTGAGAGTAAGCACAAATTTAGTCGTGGGCTTACGGGGGCAACCGTGCCCCGAGCGTCTACTTAGCCTTTGTATGTATTCAATGCCCTACCGACCACATCGAGGAGCCGTAATCCTTAATTACCGCATTTTAATAAGGAAGGTTGGACCAGACTTGAGCTGGCTATTTAGCCCGGCTAGGTTGCCTAGTTTTCGCGATCGTCCCGTGAAGCTACACAAGCAGCGTTCTGACCGGATCAGGGCGGAAATTCGGTTACCGCGCAGAGTTCTCGAGGGCTGGAACACGCTTACAGAAAGTGTAGACGGCGGACCTACGGTTAAGGTTTTCCAACGCCAGTTAGACGATTTAGAGTGGCAAAACGAAACATTTCCCTGCTACTGACTATATCCCTCTTCAAACTTTTACTTCTTATTCCGTCATTCTCTTCACGCTTTGGTGTTTTCCTTCATATAAATGACTTCCATTCCTCTTTGTCTTCCATTTACTTTCAACTTCTTACTTAGTTAACGCAACCTACACAGCGGAAACTGCTAGTGAAGGGAACGCGGGCAGTAATCAGTTGACCAGGGTGCGTTTCGGTTGTTTCGTTTTGCATCTAACGAGACGTCCTAGCACCTTAGCATTCCTTGACTCAACAATCCACTCAAGAAGGAACATTGGAGGGAGTTTCCTATTGTTCCAGTCCATCTGAATCTGAATCTGATTCTTATCCATCCTGTCGCCCAAGCTGCCACCGGTTCACCAGGGCGGCTGTGACCTGTGAAATGCGTGACCTGACATGCATGGTTGTACGCCTATCGCCCGTCTGCGGTATGCATGACAATAAGTAACGCTTACATGACACAGCGTTGTAAGTGGAAACCACAGGAACCTAGGAAGAACTGTGATGGCAGATTGACAATGCTCAATAACTTTTCAAGCAAGTACCGGTTTCCAGAAGGAAATACATAACATACACATTTACCGATTCTAAGGGATTTCTAAAGGGAAAAATTTATTGTTAACAACCCAATTGTGTGCTTTCGCAACCATAAGGAAATGCAACGTTATGTACGTAAATGGTAACTTACACGCAGCTGTGCATACATGTGTATGTCGGCTCACCATGGTATGCGGCACAACTTTGATAAAACCATAAGCCGCATACGCCGCAACTTATCCAATCAACTTGTTCGGAGCTACCCGCGTCGGCACCCACATGCTCACACATAGCGCAAACCGAGCTGTCGGCATCTTCATTAGCCGGCTCCCTGGTTGTACGTCGTGTACTTGTGCGGTGGCGAGCGGAAGTTCTCTTTTCGAGGTACGGAATTTCAATTTCTTGACGTCATGCTGGTACCCGCTACCTCCACCACACGGGCTATGGAAGGTGATTTCTGTTTGCAACGCCTGCGGTCCTTGGGAATAAAGTGCGCGAAACCAGCCCCTGCCTCCACCAACAGAGCCGCTTGGTTAACGTCGGTTTACGGTGCATTTCTGCTTGACGAAGGACGATTGCGAATCCCCACCCGGGTACCTGCATCGGAGGGTGACGCGTCCATACATTATAAATATAGAAGGTTCCTAACAGGATAACCGTTGTAATTGTTTAACGTTGGATGCTCGGCGAACACCTCCACGTTACTGTGGGTAGACAGCAGCTCACGTATCCATGCCATAAAGCCCACTGTGCGCTGCAATTCCTCCGTGCCCATAATCAACACATGCGTCTCCAAGTCACCAAACATCTCTCGGCAACTATGGCACTCATCGTTAAACCCATTGGACTACTCCGGCCTCTAAGGCTCCAAATGCCTATAGGTCTCAAGCCGGGGCCTCTTTTCCTCTGAGGATCGGCTGCCATAGATTGAGGTTGTTAACGGTATAAGCAACGGCCTCATGATTTTCGTCTCCGTCTGATTCATTATCTATATGCCTAACCCCAGACGTCGCTATATGTTCTTGCTACTGTGGCTCTCACTCATTAACCTTTTGGACTAGTCCGGCCTCTCAGGCTGCAAATGCCTATGGGTCTCAATCCAAGGCTTCTCTTCCTTTCAACATCGATTCAAGTTGTAATTGGCATAAAAGCAGCCTCATGCACTCGCATCCGTCTGATACATCATAATATACTTGGACCCCTGCAAATTGCAATGTCAGGTCTCTGATTGACTTTTGCCTCTCGGCTCCACTATCATGCATCTTAGCTTACAATTACGTTCCCCTATCTTGTTCGGCCTCTCTTTTGGGCCATATCGCATTGGTTCAATGGCGGTATAGGTGCCTCTAACATCAACGCAACTTACTAGCACCCGTGTGATTCTCTTTGCAACTATGGCACTCATCGTTAAACCCATTGGCCTACTCAGGCCTCTCAAGCTCCAAATGCCCTTAGGTCTCAAGCCAAGGCCTCTTTTCCTCTGAGGATCGGCTGCCATCGAATAAGGTTGTTAACGGTATAAGTAACGGCCTCATAATTCTCGTCTCCGTCCGAGTCATTATCTGTACGCTTGATCCATCTACCTAAATCGAAAGATCATGACCTAGATAAATCTTGCCTCTCGGCTACACTATCATTCTTCTCAGATCACAAGTATTGTCCCCCTCTCTTGTTTGGCCTCTTTTCTGGTCCATATCCCATCGGTAAAATGGTAGTTTAGGTTCCCATATCGTCAGCACAACATACTAGGCCACATTTGATCCACTTTCCTACTGCGCCACGCACTCTTAAACCTCCTGGACCGCACCGGCCTCCGGCTCCAAATGCCTATAGGTCTTAAACAACGGCTTCTCTTCCTTTGAGCATCGATTACAGTTCTCATTGGCATAAGAAACAGCCTCATGATATTGGCCTCCGTCTGGCTCATTACTTGTATGCTTGGTCCCCTGCAAATGCAATTTCAGGTCTCTGATTGATTCTTGCCTCTCGGCTTTACCATCATGAATCTCAGCTCACAATTACGTTCCCCTATCTTGATTGGCCTCTCTTTTGGTCCATATCGCATCGGTTCACTGGTGGTATAGGTGCCTCTAACGCCAACGCAAAGTACTAGCTCCCGTGTGATTCTCTTTGCAACTATGGCACTCATCGTTAAACCCATTGGACTACTCCGGCCTCTAAGGCTCCAAATGCCTATAGGTCTCAAGCCAAGGCCTCTTTTCCTCTGAGGATCGGCTGCCATCGATTAAGGTTCTCAATGGTATAGGTAACGGCCGCATGATTTTCGTCTCCGTCCGATACATTTTCTGTATGCCTAATCCCAGACGTCGCTATATGTTCTTGTTGCTGTGACTCTCACTCCTAAACTTTTTGACTAGTTGGCCTCTCAGGCTCCAAATGCCTATGGGTCTCAATCCAAGGCTTCTCTTCCTTTCAACATTGATTCAAGTTCTAATTGGCATAAAAAACAGCCTCATGTACTCTACTCCGTCTGATACATTATAATACGCTTGGACCCCTGCAAATTACAATTTCAGGTCTCTGATTGACTTTTGCCTCTTGGTTCCACTATCATTCTTCTCAGCTCACAAGTATCGTCTCCCTCTCTTTTGGTCCATATCGCATCCGTTCAATGCCGGTATAGGTACCTCTAACGCCAGCGCCACTTACTAGCCCTTGCTTGATTCTCTTCGCTACTGTGACACTCATTATTAAACCTACTGGACTTGCCCGGCCTCTCAGGCTCCTAATACCCATCGGTCTCAAATCAAGGCCTCTCTCATTCGAGCATTGGCTGCCGTCGGCAAAAGTTTTCATTTGTATAAGTAACTGCCTCTTGTACTCGCCTCAGTCTGGTACATTACCTGCATGCTTTGTCCTTCTGCCGAAATTGAAATTTCAGGTCCCTGGTTGAATTTTGCCTCTCGGCTCCACTCTCATGCTTCTCAGATCACAATTATGTCCCCTCTCTTGTTTGGCCTCTTTTCTGGTCCATATCGCATCGGTTCAATGGTGGTTTAGGTTCCCATAGCGTCAGCATAACATACTAGGCCACATTTGATCCACTTTCCTACTGCGCCACGCACTCTTAAACCTCCTGGACCGCACCGGCCTCCGGCTCTAAATGCCTATAGGTCTTAATCAATGGCTTCTCTTCCTTCGAGCATCGATTACAGTTCTCATTGGCATAAGAAACAGCCTCATGATAATGGCTCATTACCTGCATTCTTGGTCGCCTGCAAAATTGCAATTTCAGGTCTCTGATTGACTTTTGCCCCTCGGCTCCACCATCATGAATCTCAGCTCACAATTACGTTCCCCTCTCTTGTTTGGCCTTTCTTTTGGTCCATATCGCATCGGTTCAATGGCGCTGTAGTTATCACAAGCATCAGCTCAACATCCTAAGCTTCTTTTGATTCCCTTTGCTACTGTGGTACTCAGTTTTAAACCTCTTCTACTACTCCAGCCTCTCAGTCCCCAAATGCCCATAGGCACCAAACCAAGGCCTCTCTTATTTTGAGCACCGGCTGCCATCGACTCAAGTTCTCATTGGTATAAGTTACAACCTTATGATACTCTTCTTGGTCTGAATCATTATCTCTATGCTTAGCAACGCTCATCGAAATCCGAATTTCTGGTCTCTGATTGACTTTTGCCTCTCGGCTCTACTTTCGTGCATCTTAGCTCACATTAACGTCTTCCTCTCTTATTTGGCGTCTCTCTTCGCTCATATCGCAACTATCCATTGGCGGTATAGGTACCATTAGCCTCAGCTCATCGGTCATTCCATTGATTTCAGCCAGCACAATTTTACCATAAATTTTATATTTATACAATAACATAGTCCTGTTCAATTCTGTTGGCAGTTTGCTCGGTCCGTTTTTCTTCTCACCCTTGTTCTACAGGATAACATTACCTGCACCGAACACCGCTGAAGACGTACCTGCGACGCTCCCATGGACACGGATTCAATAAAGAACAAAGAAAAACCCGCACTTCATAATCATGGCACACTAAAGAACCTAGGAAACTGATCAATTCAATACAAGTCACCTGAGTCGTCCGATTTCGACAGCCCCAACCACTTGTAATGGACTCCGAAGGCGACTACACCGCCATAGGAAACAAATTGGCGTTGCGTGACTGCGAATATCCGCGAGGATAATCGGTCAGATACCATCTTGCCAATGTATATCAACAGCCGGCAGTGTTCCAGGACGTGGTGGGTCTTCGTCTGGCAAGCGTTTTCCCTACAAAAAGCCACAAATGTCTGTTTAACAACACTGCGACGTGGCGGATGTGACTCGCCACTCAATAAAGTCACCGCCCCTAACACATTGGCAAGTTGATCGACACCACATTTACAAGTTCTGTGCATATATTGGCTCTCGCACGAACACGCCTACATATCTGACTAGTGACATACCACTATTCTTAAGTATTTTCCACCCGTTTCCTCATACTTCACTCAATGACCTACATTGCTTACGGGACCTCATCGGACTAGTTCCTCATCAACATACCATATAAGTGATCTGATCACTATTTTTACCTCTCGCAATCTGTGTTCATGGACTACATACAACCTATGGGCTCTATGGGCCCACACTACTGTCTCCAACTTTACTACTCCCACTGTTGGTGCTGCTTATTCCGCTATCATGTACAATAATGCAATATGCTGATCATGCCCAAAAAGGCGTGTCTCGCTTTGTCGAGAATAAAATATTTATTTATTTATTTATTTATTTAATTTTGCCGGCTTTATCAATGACCACATCACTACGGCATCCCATCTGCGCGACTGTCACCGTTCCCGCACTCTCCTCCGAAATGGCCGGCATTGCTACACTTTCCGCTGGCAGCACCCAACAGCAACCACGAAGCACCACCTCCTCATCGGATGCGTGTAGGCTAACCATGTGCAAATTGTGCGCACATGGAATGCGCCACTGCCGATTAAATCGACATCCGCATGCGCTGCCGTTCTGTATAACCACACGCTGCACGCCCAGTCACTAGTCATCCACCAGCCAATACCCGCCGTCCGGGTTCACATTGTGGACGCAGACTCTAAGTCCGTGCCGCACGCACTACACCTGGGCGGATGACGACATCCTCCTCAACATCAACTGCCCACTGCTTACACGCTGCTCAACGTCGCACATACCAAGCTTATCTCTCTCGAGCAAGGTTTCCCTCTCCTCCAAAATGTCACTGCAAAGCTGCACTATCACTGCACTTGAAACAAGTGCTGCAGAGTTGACTGCTCACTCGAAGTTTCTTTCAATGCTTATTCTCATTCTCAACGCCATTGGTGCTATCGCACCCAAATAACCCAACGTGGCCCACCAAATGAGCCGCCCAGCTAAGCCACCATGGGATCAACGTGCTACAGTGGTACTGAAAGCATTCCGCGCTGCGCACCGATATACCTTCCATAAGCCGATGATAACGTGCGTAATCGTGCATATACAACAACAATCGCAGTATGTTGAACAGAGCCCTTTATCCTCCGTGTTACAGAAGGGAAGGTGCGAACGACGCCACTGCATGTCCCGCATAATGTATATCCGGCGGAAAACGATGTTGACAGTGGGATATGCATTGCGAAACGCATGCACTTGCGCAGCGCACTTGTCCATGACCAACTTTCGAGCACCCGCAACCCCGGGGGCATCTCCAGCATACTTCTCACTGCCACTTGGTAAGTAGCCTCTATCGCATTGGGCAAAAGCGCATAAAAGGAACTCATATCAAGGCCGCTGACTTCCACAAACATACAAGGCCATGGAATGTAATTGCCGTAATTTATCTGATTTGTGGAGTCCCCCAAAATTACCTCCCGTATTGGCCCACCAACTCCAGCATACGCGAGGGGACGAAGAACAGGTACCGAATCTCATTTCCCTCATGCATAATTTTAAGCTGACCATTTCTTCGCAACAGCTGCGTAACCTCCTCCACTTCTGTGACACGCGTTCCGATGCCGCTGTATGTCCTACAAAGCGCGCCTTGTAAAACGAAGGTTACATTGCAGATGCACAAATGCACGCATCTCCTGCGTCCGACGAAACATCTTCATTAACTAAAGCAACATGATTTCCTGTTCCGCTGTTAGTCTCGGATGTTTGGCATATAGGCAAGGTTTCCCTACTTGAAAGTGTGCGAATACCAAACACAAGCGTTTCCAATCTCGTAACATTCGCTCTTAAACACCGCTGAGAATCGTGCAGGACAAGTGTAACACCGATGCCTGTTATAATCTTTTCAGTAGACAGGCACACTACATTTATCGCATCCAGCAACACTGGTGCGTCTGTTATGTACGCATACAAGCTGAATATACCGGTACGTGCATCCTTTTGGTAGCACCTCTCCAGTCTCCCTTTGGTAAGCTTTCGCAGTTTTCACGGTCCGACGAAGGAAAGATATCGCCGTTTCAATCTGAAACACTTTCAGATCCTCAGTCATCGATGAGAAGTCCAGACAAGGACCCTTGAGCGTACGTCGGAATGCACACGAGTCATCCACCATGGCTGCTTTCGCTTGAAGCGGAAAAATGATTAAACACCGTAACGCATTTAAACCGTTTAGTATACTGAGCTCAAATCTACCTCATAGCATTTCAACACAGACGTTAACCTGCTAATACACATTCAAACGCATCAGAGGTCCAAAATTTGCATCTAACCACATAAAACCGTGTATACCACAATCACACTGTCGAAAGACCATGGATCGCAATTGGCGGATCCGATACTCCCGTGAACATTGGTACCCGTTGTCACCAAAATGACATGCATTTAAGGGATAATTTGGGAGTGAGGTGGCTAAATGTGAAAGACGATGACTTACTATATGCTATTTAAAAACCACACACCTTCATATTTACTTCGTTGATAAACAATTAAAAAGCTGCCATTTCTCCGGAAGCTGTGTATCCTATTGATAGTCAAACGTCTGTCCTTTCCGTGAAGCAATGCATTGGGAACCTTTACGTCTTGAAAGGAATACTCGAATGTATATCTTGGAATTTTTAGTGACGGTATTATGGGAAACGGAAAGGGGGTAGAGGTTGACAGGTAAAAAGGAAATTAAAACTAATGAAAGTAATACCCCAGCTGTTTAGGAAAGGAAATCCATCATGGTTCACGATGTATTATATAAGTAAAGCGAATAAGTCGCGGTTTTACTTGACACAGGGGTGCAAACGAAGTTGTGTAAACTAAATGGCAGCCATAGCCGTTTATCGGGTTATTGCCAGGGTTTAATTGCACAGAAAGTTAAAAACTTAATTGGCGTCGTTAACGAAATACATAGAGCTACCCGTTCATCCAGTGTATGTGCTTGCAATATCCACGTTGGCACAAAACCTGGAGAAAATAAAACCTTGCTTGACTGCGAAAACTATGTTGGGACTCCCTGTAATTATGAAGTGTGATAGCTTTTGCCGTTGTAAAACGGTAATAACTGTGACCATGCCAATGAATGTGTAGCAGCTGTCATCAGCAAAGCTGTTTCTGGTTCATGCATTGGACACATGGGAATGTAGGGAGCAGAAGGGCACCATCACCTCCTCAGCATTATGTGAATGCCACGCTATATATACAGGAAAAATTTCCGTTGCAAAGGAAGCTTGGTCCATTGGATCACTGGATGTTAGAGAGCAAAAGAAAGGTCTTTTTCAGCGCCGTCACTTCCCGCTCATAGAAAACGTACATATATGGACGGCATGCAAGAAAAGTCATTAGACTTGGCCGCCAAAGGACTAGATATACACTATGGGTGAGGTCATTTTAATTAACAACATTCAGTTAATGCTGCTTAATAATAAAACACCTTACCACTATATTAAACACAGACCTTGAATAGATTCCTAGCCTGTAATATCCTTAAAAACCGCTTTATGGTTAACACTGGGAACTGAGGTTGAATTTTGTCGAAATTCTCAACAGTGTCAGCTACGGTGATGGCGCAATGAAACATTGAGGCAGCTTCACGTATTTCGTTAGAGTTTGTCAGCTACTTCGAACCCCGCTTGCCTGATCTTGATGAACTTATCCAAATGTATCGTCTAACCTGCTCCAATGCACACCCTGCGTCATGCGTAGTGGTAGGCGGAACACCAGTTTCCATTTTCTGCGCAAGTTGCTGCGCTGACTTATACTACTTTTTATTCATTCTCTCCTGTGAACTAGAATACCTATCACCAGAACCTACACCGCCGTGCCAGCTTGTTTGACATAAAGACTTGTCTGCAAACACGACAAACAAATTGAATGACCAAACTTGGAGAAACAAAGCTCAGAACGAACAAACGGTTGCACAATAAAATAACCTAACACATGAGGCACAATAATGCTTCAAGTCTGGAAGACCTAACCATAGAATACAAAGTGCTTGAAGCCCTACCCATGCAGGCCATAGCGAAGTACACGTTTAGAAGCTTTTTGCCACTTTTCGGATGCGCATTTCTTCATTCTTGACGGTAAACGTATGTAGCTAATTAGCATTGAGGTCCACGTAAACGATGTCTTAAAATAGACAAAGTAGTTAAATCATGCTGGATTGGCCTAATACATTGCTCGGGTTTACAGCCTCATTCCAGTCAATGGACACCGAACGGTCCTGGTTCATCCATTTATACCAGACGCATGTAGTCTCGGGACAACATTCACAACTGCCTTAACATAAATAATTTTGAAGTTCTTATTTATGCAATGGATTATTCGACCAACTGGCCTCTGAAAACGACTCACGGTGGTTTTTTGACCATGGTCTAATTACAACGCGTCAAGTAATTTCTCGCTAGCTAAAGATTATTTGCGCGTCTCGCTGTATATTTTTCATATATTTGTCCAGGTTTTAATATCCATGCTTGGAAAATGTGTTTCTCGGCCTTGGCATGGTACGTCGTTATTACGTATACTTTGGAGCTCTATTGTTCCGTTCTAGGTACGCAGCCTTATTGAGATCCTACGGAAATGATCTACTTTTGTTAATTTCTTTTTTAATACATATGCTTGAAAAGTTAAATGGCATTAGTAACACGATTTCTGGATGCTGTATAGGCAGTAAATAAATGACTAGTTTATTCTCCTCATTGCACGGCACGCCCTGAAGTTTGTGCATGGTAATACAGACATATATGGTCGGTAAATGCACAAATTAATACGTTTTGACTAATAGCATAGGACGTTATGTGCGTTAACATGTCAAAGTACCTTCAAGTGTGTATTTCGAAGAAAATATGACCCTGTGTGTTTTTGTTCGTTGCGTTCTCCATCAACTTGGGGAAGCAATGGAACGTTTCGAATCCGATGACGTCCCTGGTGTGAGTGATGCTTCGGAAAAGAGAGGAGGCAGTGACTTTATTTCTTTACGAGTCACATCCGCCACGTCACAGTGTTGTTAGCGGATATCAGTGGATTTTTATAGGGGTACGCTTGCCAGGCAAAATCCCACCGCAACCTCGAACTCTCCTGCCGAACCATTTGCTGGAACGAGATTTACCCGAACCACCAAGCTTTATCATGAGGAGATTGTTCGGTTAGCCAGCCTGTCTCCAGAACTCGGGAATTACTGCAAGCTTTGCAGTAATATGGCTTTTATCAGGTAGAAGAATGGAACTTTTTTAACCAAGTTTTCAGGTTTATATTGTCAGCAATATATTCGCTACAAAACCGATTCTTAATTTTAGCTGCGGAAAAGCCATTTGAGTTTGGCGCTCGATATCATCGGTTAAGCAGATTTGTTTGTTATATTCTAGGTTTAGGATCTCCAGCTAATTACGCCGAAGTGCCGTCCACGATTAGCAGGTAGTTACTTAAAATATTTCATTTATTTTTACTAGAATCCATTGCCAATCGTTTTTTGATACTTCAGGTGCCATAGATAAGTTTCTCTCTTTCCATGAGCCCACCAGTTATCGGGACCCGCAATTTACGGAAAGGGCTAATGAAGCTGGAATGAATAGCATTGAAAGACGGTTCCTACCGTGTTGGTATTCTGGGATTAGCTGGTGCACAAATGGGCACTCTAGGGAAGGAACGCAGACGAAACCTGCTGATTGGCTGTAGAATCCATCTTCAAAGTAACGGAAAACGTTGAAGCCTGTACACAATTTCCAAGCAGCTAAAACATTCGCGTATTAAACTACTACGTGCCACAAATGCCATTAAATAAATAAATAAATATTTTATTCTCGACTTTTCAAGGCACGCCCATGGAGGCATGATCAGATATGTACAACTGTACAAACATTATATGGCAACAGTAGAAAATTGTTCATATGTCCATGATTGGAACAGTACAAAGGGTGAAAATACGAAACAATAATTCGGCTGTCATGAGATACAGGACCTCAGCTAATAATAGATTGAGAATCCTGAATGATCCATTGGAAATTAATGGAAGAGCACGCTCTAGATATATGCCGATAGAGTGAGTTGGTGCACAAGTACCGCAAAGGTCAATGTATCGTAGAAAGTAAAAAGACGACAGTATATGCAGATGTAGAAGTTCCAGTGTAACGAACCTACCTAGAATGGTGACGCCAGTTGACCTGCCAGTGTAAAGCTATGGGCTGTGACTTTATTCGGTGGCGAGTCACATACGCCACGTTGCAGTGTTGTTAAACGGACATTTGTGGCTTTTATAGGGAGAACGCTTGCCAGGCGAAAACTCACCACGTCCTGGAACACTGCCGCCAATCCATTGAATAGCAAATTGTAACTGGCTATGTTTCTTGTAGAACGTTTGTTTGCTCGGTTATTCGCAGTCAGGTTGTGTCCCATTGTTCTGCTGGGTGATGCCTTGGCTGGTTGCTTATTGCGCTCCTGGGTCCTGTCCATTGGTAGGTCGGGAACTAAACATTCCTTTTAAATATGATGTGTTGATCCATTGCAGAATCACGTGAAGTATTCTCTGATTAGGTATATTTGCCGGGGAGCGAGGAATCCGTGTCCAGCTACCCTCAGTGGACATCGGTGGTTGGGTGCAGATGGTTAGAATGGAAGTGATGCCTTGGTCCAGGCAAGTTCCTCTTGCTTATTTCGTCCCATCCCAGACGGCAGTTCCTCAGTTCAATCCCGAATCCCTCAGATGTTCACGACCTCAGAGAAAAGGGAGAGAAGAACAGGCCGTTCTGGTGCAGTACTCGCCACCAAGAAGTAGCCAAACTTAATACCAATAGTACTAATGCAAGAGCCAGTGAGTACCATACATTTTGACCTGACCTGTCGAGGGCACAGCTTCTAGTCAAAGTTTGAAATATATGTTTATTTATTTAGTTATGTACTTTGTGAGTAACCATTTACAGGTGACTCCAAACAGCCAGGTTTGGGAGATATAAAAAAAGACAGCAGCATTCAGTATCTGATGGCTGGAATATACGAGCTGGAAAACTAACCGAGTATTAATAAGCTGGTGAGGGGGTCTTATGATCTTGTGCACTACGGCCAGTTGAAGTGTCCAGCTGGGCGACTGCGAACATAAATACTATCGGAGAATCCACTGCTTCATTATCGGTTTTCATGGCAGGTAGCGGAGGAAAAAGCAAAACCAGCAAGCCTACTGTCAAGCGTAGTTGAGTCTTGTATGCTTCACTTTCTGTGCCGATAACTCCTGCTTTTGGCTGCAAGGCACTTTAATCCATACACTATGCAGCAGTTGTTGGGTCTCATTACGTTAGCCTCAATGCTGTCGGTCCAGGAGCCTCTATGCATATCACCACAGAAATGTTGTACCCGTGAT
Source organism: Dicrocoelium dendriticum (assembly GCA_944474145.2). Taxonomy (NCBI): domain Eukaryota; kingdom Metazoa; phylum Platyhelminthes; class Trematoda; order Plagiorchiida; family Dicrocoeliidae; genus Dicrocoelium; species Dicrocoelium dendriticum. The sequence continues at coordinate 68,027,803 of OX104063.1, forward strand.
AAAGTAGCCTATATAGGTTACCATGCACCCCCACCATTAATGCCAATTATCAAATATCCATTCAGAATGGCCCATGAATCCTTTTCCAGCGCATATATATACAGTCATTACGTTCGCCTCATTACTGTCGGTCACGGAGCCTCATACATAGAATCACAGACTTGGTGTGCTGGTGATACAACAACCTACATAAGTCTCTTTGCACTAGGACCAATAGCGTGCGTCAACGGGCATATGTACAACAGTACCAAAGGCAGCGTGTAATGGTGATGAGGTTATGTACAAAGGCCTCGTATTAGTAGCACTATTAATGCCAGTCACCAATCATCTGTACACAGCAGCACAGATCTCGTTCACGCGCTAATAAATTAGGCTATAAATCTCCTTGTAATGGCACCACAAATGTCGGTCAAGAAGCGTCTTTAGATAGCTGTTTAACAGCACTACGTCGATGCGGATGTGCTCCCATGCATATAATAACCAAATTCTCAAGAAACGGACAAGCACAGCTAAAAGGTCTGCGAATCTCGGTGTTCAGACCCTTTCAAACTGCGCAAGCAACTATGCCGGACACGTCACATGCGGCACGTTAACATAGCTGATCACTAAGGAGTGAGTTAAAAATAATCTAACAAAGTGAAAACATTATGCACCAGGATACAAAGGCATTGCGGCCCTGTTGAATAGAAAACGGTCGATGCCAGTGAGGAGTACAGAGTCAACGTTCGAGCTATTTGCCGAATGTTCCAATCAATACCGTCAACCGATTAATTGCATCGGGTTGGCTGTGTGAAGCGCATGAAAATGATACGTGGGGCTCCCTAAAATTGCCCAGTTTGCTTGCGCACAGGTTTGAGTTCACCAGTTACGCAGTCGTATGCATCCACTCGATGAGTTTAAGGACGAGGACACACGAAATCCTATTAGGCAGGCGGATCATGAAACTCATCGGTAAAACGGTGGTCTTTCCTGCAAAGGGTTCATTTGCAGTGGAAGTTAAATCTACACTGAGTGGATGGAGCTAATAATATATTATGAATACTCAAGTGCAACTCGGATATAGGCTGCAGCTACGCCGATCATATACTTATTCCGCTATTGTGACTGCAAATGAGTTTGTTAGTGCGCAGGAATACAGGATGCGTTTTCTGTAGTAGGCACCACGTATTTCGGACTTCAACAGGATACAGCGCCAGAATCATTTAAACTAACTGCTCGGGGGCAACTAACTATTTAAAGTCACCTGTCAGCGTACGCACGGGGAAGCTAATGAGGTTGATGATATCGTTATATTCAGTGCTGGTACACGGCAGATGCTGAACATAAAATACTTGATTCCACCTCACGTATATTACAGCTACATGACGGTTAATTTGTAAATGCCACCTGTTATGCCCCAGGAACAAGCATTTTAACCGCCAAACATTTACGATGATACGGTAGCCGGTGGTGCTCACAATGAACGACGGTATCTGCCACACTTTCACGGTAAACGAAGCAAAAGCTACTCGACTTACCGTTTCTTTTTCACCATGGTTGTTTACGCGATGGTTGGCATTGTGGCTTACAAATTTCAACGGATGCACCTGGTGCTACGTCGATCATGTCATTTGTTTATTTAACAAACTACCGCTGAACTTGGATACCGCACTGCTGTTCACGTCTTGAATGCACTTAAGCAGAGCAGGAACTAGTATTACGCTGGAAGTGGGCCGCATTGTGGTCGCTACCTTTAAATTCCTAAGCAACATGGACTACTACGACAATTTGTACTTCGCCAACCAGCGACTCCGGATAGGTATGCTTACTAAAACAACGAGAACGGTCGGATGTTGGCTTTCCTTATATAACGTCATTAAATGGACTCGTAGTAGGCACATGTGCTCGTAACGTGCGTAGGTGCACGTCACATTTACGCAGTCGACGTCATATAGGGGTCGTTGATCCTGAACAAAAACAGCGGAAGTAGAAACCTGCAATATAGCATAACATTCCTGCTCTAACTTCTGAGTACACGGCAATGAATTTGATGCTGCCAGCTGAAGCATAATCAGGGTGCCAGCGAACGTTTTGAGATGGCTTACTAGAAGCCGCACGTACGCGTCACCTAAAACTTCACAAACCTAGTGTCTACCACAAAAGTAGGTACGTTGCACCTGAAAAGCGTTCAGTGGGTCCTCGGCCAGTCGCTTCCCTTTAAACACAGTCAAAGAAAGGTGGTCCGTAGCATGCGTGAGTTTCTTTAATATAAGTTCGGCATTCGCGACACCCCTGTTGGGAGTGTTCACAAAACGCACCAATCCCCTTCAGCGTATTTCGCTCACGACCGCTTGATGAACATCCAGTGGGATAGATAGCGCACAAACAGACGCCACGTCTTCTGAAGTAGGCTATGGTTCTACTGGAACCCAGAACGATGTGAAGTTTGGAAATGTAGCATACGCTGTCTCCGAATCCATTGTATCCATTTAGTGAAATATGTAACGCGTACGGGGGCTATTCCTCTAAAGCAAGTAAAAATTGCACTGCCTTTACATAATTTTGACCGACTTTAGGGATATGAAATTTGGACAGCAGAATGTCAACATGGAATACCGCTTGGGCTGCGCCTATTTGAGCAACCGTTGCGTCCATACCGACAGTGCGTACGGAGAACTCAGTGCCCTTGGTTTCACGAAATGAACCGAAGCAGTTTGCTGACGATGTAGAAGTTTCCTTAAGCACGAACCCAAAACACGCTGGTCTGCCGTAACCCATGCCGTCTGTTAGCAAGCACTGTTACAACCGGAAACTGTAGTACAATATAACGACGTCTATCATACGTACCCAAGGCGGTTTAGACCAGTTGTTGCATCTACACACACAAAGTGCCGCAATCGCCGAAACCTATGCACTTGCTGACTACCAGCAAAGCACCCGTGCGTAAGAAGGCCATTTTCAGCAATGGATTGTACCACCCAATCTGGTTACATGTTCTGAAGAGTTTGCCACAAATTGACTGGCAATAATAACATGCACTTGGACCTAAATGACGGGCGCGTCTACCCTGCGGTCGTCGGTACTGAAGTGTTCTCCGAATGTATTCTCGGTATACTGCTTATATAGCAAGTTGGGGAGTTGTATCGAAACAGGTTAACGGATTGCTTGCATTCCTCCTCCGTAACTCCTCGCTTCAGCAGAGGCCATCCAAAAATGAATTGAGTACGTGAACAGTTAGGGGCTGGCTAGCCGAACAACCTCCTCGTGGTGCCAGCTGGGTGGTTCGGGTTTAACCCGGTCCAGCAAATAGTTCGGCGGCAGTGTTCCAGGACGTGGTGGGTTTTCGCCTGGCAAGCGTTCTCCCTATAAAAAGCCACAAATGTCTGCTTATCAACACTGTGACGTGGCGGGTGTGACTCGCCACAAAATAAAGTCACTGGCCCGTGGATATCCGGAAAGTGCTATCCAACCCAAGGACATCAATCGCTTATGCTCACATTCCTGACGACAACAAACATTCAAAAATGCTGCGGCACATTCAAAGACACAAGCTACATTCATACACAATTACATACGCATATACACCCATACACTTATTGTTTATTGTTTTGCCAAACATGTACTTTTGTACGTTATTGATCACACTGTTAGCTAAACATGATCATGCCTGGAAAGGTGTGTCTCGCATGGTCAAGAATAAAAGTTTATTTATTTATTTATTTAAAACAACCTCAGCTTACGGCCGTGTCGGGCAAAGTTACCGTGGACGTTGCAGTCGTTGACCCGAGAACTGAACTAATACAGTCAACAGAACTATGAAGTATATAGTAGACTCACCTGATTGTTGCTTCCGTTTTGCGGCGCTTATAACGCACGTTCGAATACTTGCTATCCTTGCTAGTGTAGTAGACACAAGTTAGGTTATTGCGATGCATAAACGAAGTAAACGGCGAGCAGAATGCAGCAAAGCTATGAAACGAAGGTCCATGGCTAGACGAACAACCTTCCCGTGGTGCTAGCTGTGTGCTTCGGGTTAATCCCGTTCCAGTAAATGGTTCGACGGCAGTGTTCCAGGATGTAGTGAGATTTGGCCTGGAAAGTATTCTCACCATAAAACTATCGATATCCTGTTAACAACAATTTGACGTGACGGAGGTGACACGCTGCGAAATAAAGTCACCGCCTCTTCACTTTTCCGGCGGATCCTTCACACATCACGCACGTCATGCGAATCGAAGCGTACCTGGGATTCCCCCTTCGATGGCGAATATAGCGAACCAAAACCCACACACCGTCACAGTTGCACACTCCTACAACACGACTTCTGCCATCTACACGTTTAAACATACTTCTACATGCCGATCCCTGCACAGAAATGCCTAAGTATTAGTTAAACATTAATGCTTTGTGCCATTGCCGAGCAGACATATCTGTCTTACCATAATCATGCCCTTGAGGTTGTGCCCTACAATAATGGTACTAAATTACTTATTTATTTTAGTATGCTCCGGAAGTCTGGTCTTCTGTTTGCACTTTGCAATAACAGCAATAAATGACCTACTTCATCAGACCACACTTAAACTGCCAATAAACCTTATTTTCAGCGAGTTCAGCTTCATTAAGAAATAACGTACATAGTCGAATATTATATTGATAAGTTGATGCAACTTTTCTGTGACCCATATTTGTCGCAGTTCTTACTCAGCCATTGCCTGGCACGGTGTCTTAGCAGCTCGGTGGGACTAAATAGGCAGAACAAATCTGAGGCGAAATGCGAATATACTCCCCGCCACCTTTCATTAGAATTAACCTGTTATATAATTGTGTTTTAATGCATAGTTTTACTTAATTAAAAATATATATATGTAGGTAAATCTATTTTCTTGGTGTTCTTAGAACTACACAATGAATGTTGTAGTTAATTAAGCGCAGAAATGACAGGATTTATTAACTCATAAACGTTGCTGCATCGTGGTATTGCTAAGAGGCATGTATAAACAGATATATGTGCTTCTTAGTAATACCACGTTTTCGCAACATTTACAACTTAGAATAACTATTCCTTTCCGCGCCTAATTAACTGCAACCTTCAGTGTATATTTCTATGACCACACATTATTAGCTTGACCACAACCAGTACACAAATCCTTCGACTGTCACATTTCCTGCAAGCACTGCATATCGTGGAAATCATTATCCACAGTAGCATAAAAGTGCACGTGTTAAGACATTTTCTTGTATTTCAGCATCAAAGTGCATCATCCTTGGCAAACAACTAATGCTTATTTGACCCTTACGCCCTAGCACTACAATATATACAGCAAACAAGGGGAGTTAGAACTACACATTTCCTGGCATGTAAGGTCCATTACCGTTTTGCATTATTGGTCAGCAAGGTTGTTAGCCATCTACAAACCCTTTGGTGCTTCCTTAGGCTTATACCAAAATTAACCAACTGCACCCAACACAAAGACTAATCTCCATTGAGGAGATTTGGACACGAATTCTATGCCCTCCAGAAAGTATATAAAATCAGAGAACGTGAGACCCTAACTACACTGGAAGTTATACTTACCTGCACAATTAACCATCCTACTCGACTGGCCACAACCTCTATGGCGGGCCTTTACTGAGCTATTGCATCAGCCAACCGAGGGTTCATTCGACTGCGGATAACAGTGAATAAACGGTTGACAAGAGGCTTTGCCAGATGCACATGACCGTTCAAATCAATCGACAACAGTGTTCCAAGTGTTGGTGGGTTTCCGTCTGGCGAGCGCTTTTCCAATTAAAAATCCACAAAAATCCGTTTATTGACACTGCAATATGGCGGACGTAACTTGCCACTAAGAAAGTTACCGCCCACGATTATATCCTGGCATACTGACCAGAAAAAAGTTTTTACCATTTTATTTACCCGTACAAAAATATACTGTCTTCGCATACTTCCATCACTTTACCTACTGTGCTTTTCCTGTTTACTCTACCCACACAAGGATCCAGTTCCTCGTCATCACATTGACGTTTTTTCCCCTCATGCCTACTTATTCCTTTTTTGCAACTTGTACCACTTTGGGCTACAGCCAATTCCCAGCATTGAAACGGATCTGTTGCGCAACCTGATTGTATTTAACTTTGAAGCATGCCGGATTTGGCGTACCTCGGTGAATTCGAAATAAACTATGGACGTATTTATTCGTTTGTTTTACACATCGCTTGCAAAGCTGACTGCAGATAACGATCCAATGTCAAGATTTTTGCTTCTGCATTTCCGAGTTTTTCATGTCAGTACGGTAAGTCGCCATGACATCTAGGCGTATAGATTGTGACAAGCATGTCCCATCGCTCTCAAAAGCTTTCCAATGAGCTCAGCGTATATGGTGGCTGCAGAACTCGTGCAGTGACATCGATGAAGCCCTATCTGAATGCCATCAACGCAATGCCTCTAAGGTCGTGAGCTCTCATTTTGATCCGTAGAGTATTAGTGAATGACAAGCGCCGTGGCTAACCATCATCCTCCCAATATATGTAGCTCATCCGCCCTGGCTGCGTACAATATGCAAGCTAATTTACATGCATCATCGATACACCTAGCGGCATTTGGGTCTGTTACACCCACACTAAACCGAAGCAAAACTCTCTTCGCTACGTCGGCTAAGTCATTAACTCCCAGTTAGATGATGTGTCGACCACGAACACCCCTAACAAGTATGCTGTCGTGGCGAGCGCTACCGCTCCAACGACAGCCAGCTTGAGCCTAGATGCAAGCTACTGCCTAAGCCCAAGGCGAAACCCAACACGTGGGATGATTACTCCTCTGTGAGGGGAAAGCTTATTTCAACCTTAAAAAGCCAAATCTCAGCCAATAGTTCCGCTAAATCTAATCCCGTCTTGGAGTTAAGTCAAATTCTTAACTTTTAGCTTCTTAGCAGCAAGTGAAGCCAGTTCTCAATAGAATTTCTGAGCGGGATGGAGTATAAACCATAAGCAGTCCTTCCGCGGGCCACAGATTCCTCGGCGCACTTAACTTTCTCGAGACAGTTGCCTCATCGTTATGAACGCAGTCGAATGGGACAAAGCCACTCCAGCGAAAAGGATACTGGATGCTCAAATACTTCTGGCGCGGTTTGTCTGGTTGATATCTAAACTAGACGAAGAGAATTAAGGTCGCCTCTACTTTCCGGCTCGGTAGAAAGCAACAGGAACAACCCAAACTTTGCGTACTTACTTTCGTTTGCTAAACAGAAGAAAAATGCCGGCGTGTGCTGCGACGGATCTTGCGCTTCAAAGGTAAGCCGTACTATTTACTGCGAGATCTTTCTCCGGGGGATTGGATAAGAATAAAATCAATGCTGCGGAGCTGCGAACTCGCCGATCAAGTGGTAAAACAGCCCGCCATATCAAAGCTAGTTGCGTGGTTCGGAAGACCCCGAGAGTCCGTTGGTGGTTTATTCGCGTCATCTCGGGACATTAAGCAAACTAATGGACTGTGCGTGTTAACTACCAACGTGCGCCTTCCAAGGAATAAATTGGATGAGATGTGGTTGATTGCCTTCGAGACCCGTCCAGACCTAATGGCTTTCATTAAAACCTGGCTATTCACAGACATCAAGGATTCAGAGGTGTCTATCCCGGATACTACCTCACCCGATCCGGGTGACAAATAGTCAGGTGCGGCAGTGGCGTATTGGTCTAATGGGTGACAGCTTGCAAAGTACATGTATTTTAAGAAACCAGTGACAACTACAAGGAGTCCTTGCTATCTGGTTTCGTATGCATGATGGTCGGAGTTCTATTTCATTTAGTGCCGTCTTCAGGGTATCTTCTAGACCCGGAGCCCTCTATAGGGGCACAATCAAAAAGCGTGATGCAGAAAAGGACTAACTTATCTTTCGGGATTTCAATGCTCTTTCTGTTGCTTGGGACCTACTTGCATGTGAACGACCTGCAGACACCTTCGAGGCCAACTTACTGCAGAACATTCCTCAATTAGATCCAGCATGTAACTGGGACAGGCCGTATTTCTCCAGATCAAATGCTGCATACCCTGAAGCTCGTGTTCACAGCCAGTTTGTTGGTGTATGCTGTGACACTGTAGCTATCCAATAGTAACCAAAAGTCTTAACGGAATAGTTACAGCCGGTCACTTATACTCTTTCCTAGCGCTATTATCTGTCGATCGTCCTAACGTCGGCACCGCTGTTCAGCAGAATCTAGTTGTCGTAGTCTCTGTGCATCTCTGCGCATATCCTGAGCTTGCTAGGAGCAATTAGTTATCTTTCCAAACCATATGCAGTAGGAATGTCTGCGTCAAATACATTTGATGAATATTGACTTATTCCGTGATAATGCAAGTATCCACCAGTAACTAGCAGACTTTACCCAAACGCCATTGCTGGCCACTAATACTCTCACGTCCACCGCCATTATTTCATTCGTTTATCTTCGGCACTGTTATTAAGCTGCGGCCATTCGTCGTAGGCTCCATGTATCTCTACGCATATCCGGAGCGTGCTAGGAGCCACTGATTACCTCCCCAAACTTTATGCTCTTGGAATATCTGACCCACTTACTTTCGCTGGTTTCTAGATTTATTCTGTGAAGCTGTAGGTATCCACTAGTGACAAAACGCCTTAATGTAATGGCTACACCTGGCCAATGATTTTCTTTCGTAGCACCATTATCATTTGATCATCTCATTTTTGGCACCTCTGTTTAGCAGCAACTATTTGTCGTAGGCTCCATGAATCTTTGCGCACATTCGGAGCATGTTTTGAGCCACACGTTCGTCTCTCCAACCTTTATTCTCTGAAACTGACTGCGTAACATACATTTGTTGTTTTTTGACTTATTCTGTGACATTGTGGGTATCCACTAGTAACTAGAAGGCTTCATCCAAATGGCACTGCTAGCCATCGATACTCTCGCTCTCCCAGCGCCATTATCTGTCCTACGTCTTACCTTCGTCACCACTTTACAGCTGCAGCTACTCATGGTTGGTTGCATGCATCTCTTCGCTAGGAGCCACTATTTTGCCCTCCAAGTTTCATTCGATTGGCTTGTTTGCAACACATGCCTTAGATGGTTTGTCGACCTATTCTTTGTCACTGTAGCCAACCACTATCGACTAGGAGGCTTAATCCGAATAAATTTTTTGGCCACTGATATTCTCTCTCCTTGCGAAATTACCGGTGGTTCTTATCTTTTTTGCTACGTTTTTACGGCATCCATCGTAGGCTCCATGCATGTTTGTGCAAAGACGGCGCTTTCCAGGAAAGGCTCCTTATGCTTCCATCTTAGCTTCGCTTAGCATGGCTGTATCACTTACCTTCGCTGGTTTGTTTATGTATTCTGTGACACTGTATGTATCCACTTGTGATCAAACGGATTAATAGAATGGCTATATCTGGCCATTGCTATTCGTTCCCAGCAAAAATATCTGCCCTTCGTCCGACATCCGCCACATCTGTTTCGCAGCAGCTAGTGGTCGTAGGCTCCAGGCATCTCTGCGCCACTCCTTATCTCTCCTACTTTATGCTCTTAAAATGTGACACCATTGCCTTCGCTGTTTTTATACTTATCCTGTGGCACTGCACGTGTCCACTAGTAACTAGAAGGCCTAATCCAAATGCCCTTGATAGCCACTGATACTCACGCTGCTTGCATCATTCTCTCACGTTCGTCTCAAGTTCGGCACTTCTACTTAGCTGCAGCCATTCGTCGTAGGGTCCGCGCATCTTTGCGCATATCCGGAATTCGCTAGGAGCCACTCCTTAGCTCTCCAAAATTTATTCTATTAGAATGACCGACACACTTACCTTCGCTGTTTTGTTGTCCTATTCTGTGACACAGTAGGTAACTACTAGTGCCCAAATTCTTTATTGAGTGGCTGCACTTGGCCAATGATAACACGTGCATTAGGTTATTAATTTTTTCGGCTGAGCCTCAACACCTCAGTTTAGCTACAGCGATTCGACTTACGCTCCCAGCATCCCTGCGCATATTCGCAGCCTGTTGAGAGCCACTTCTTATCCCTTTAACTGTATGCTCTTGGACTATTTAGATTAAATACCTTCGCTGGTTTTCTGATTTATCCTGTGACACAGTAGTTATCCCCTGGTAACTAGTAGGCGTAACCGAAAGCGCATTTATGGCCACTAAAACCCTGTCTACTGGCATCATCTCTCGTTCGTCCTACCCCCGACTCCTAGCGTCTTGTTCAGATCCACTTCATCCTGGCCGGCTTCCATTAGGCCCGGCTTTCTATTTTCATATATCCATGTACATGATATTTTCATTTGCCCTTCGATATGTCTTATCTTTTTAGTCAGCAATCCTAGCTTTTCTTGTCAGCGCACAAACACTCGTTAACCGCTCATATCTAGGTGTTCGGTTATCCCTTACTCGCTGCTAGGTCTGCGACACTTGCACAAGTGGGAGCCCAGACCACTCACTGGCTTATCCTTAATCGGCATATCTTATTACCATTCACTTAGCATACCAGAATGTTTGTACCTCTGCGAGACGATGCGCGTACGTCTCACTTGGTATGACGACCACAGAAACCTTGACGTATACATTCGTTCCGCACGTTCGCGTTCCTTCAATTGCTCTTTATAGCACTTGTATCTCGATCGAGGTTCTCTCATCTAGTCAGCACGCTGCCGCTCCTTAACCACCCCTTTGTAAATGTCCTGTATCCGTCTCGCAACAGCTTTTTCGACGCTTACTCAAGTAGCAGTCCAGCTGGTTTACTGGATTCTCTCGGCTCAGTATTACTCGCTTAGTACCTTTGTGTCGTCTTTATGTCTAGATTCCGCGCTTGTGTCCAATTGCTTCGCTGCAGTACCACCAGTTGACCTGCGAATCTCCCTCGGCGCAAGCTATTTATATTTTTAATTACCTCTTATGCACTCTCTGTCGAATTAGGATGGTTATCTGCTCTTCATTCCCCATTCAATCGCCACCAGCCTTCTAGCTCGCTTTGATTTAGTCCCATGTGATATTTGCTTCATAATAAACTTTTACTTCATGGATTGCTTACTAGTACAGCGCTCTGCTCTCTATGTAGATTGAAGTAATCTACTCTTACAAGCCACCGAAGGCATGTTCAAAAGACACTTTCAGCATAATCATGGTTGCGCCTTGTACGTGATTTTGTCACAACTCGAAATGTTGTAACATAAAGCTTTAATACAAACTTTAATAAAACTTTATACACGTTAGCTAGAGGTGGGAAGCATCTTAGTTACTGTGCAGCAATACATAAAGAAAAAAGAACACAAAATACAACAGATAGAAGCCAGCTGAGCTACCGGTAGTGGATGGGCATGGTCCTGGTAAGCTACCAGTCGGCTACTATGCAGTATAGAAAATTTACTATGCAAAATTAAATAAGGCTAAGTAGTGAGATCGTGGTTAGAGTGGAAGGCTAAGAGGGATGGGGTGGGACGAAGGAACACAGTAGGAACGCCAATGAGGTCGGCTCCTAGCCGCGTCAGCAAGTATATCTAGCCAAACATGTTCAGCGTCTTTCTTGTGCTCCTAAACGATACCTTTAGTTTTTTGAAGTGGAGTTACAGCACTACTCCGGTGTTATATGTTACCGAAAGCACAAAACCACTGGCGGTTTTCATGATGGTTCGATTAAATTTGAAGGCACACCATTATAAACCGGCTAGATGGCTATCGACGTCGCGACAACTGGCTAACCTTTATGTTCTTAAGGATCGTGTTCACTTTACCTATGAGTCCGATAGCATCAACTTGTTTGATAGGTTGTGCTTTTTGAATATAGAATCTATATTCACTAACATCCCGTTTATTACACATGCGGGTTATCTGAACACTATTTATGCGTTACCAAATTCAGTGCAGTTTTTAAAAGAATCGTTGCTGTTGTCCTGAATGAATCATACCATCGAGTCGATGGGGTGGCAATTGGCAGTTTGCTATGGCCTGTACCCGCAGGTTTCTTTCACTGATGATAGAGAGAGGTATATTTACAGAAACAGCTGAATTGCTGTACTACAAGTGACTTGTGGATGACAGACTGGATTGTTCGCCGGCGCATGCTATTTTGTAGCTTTTTGGTAGCTTAACGGTGAATATATCAACCTCTAGACTACTTGTACTGTAGAACAGAAAGACAGTCGATAAATTGGACTTCGTTATCAATCGCAAGGATGATGTACCCATTAAGGAGCACTTCTTCAGCAAACAAACGAGGTCCGACCCCATAGCTACACCTCAGCGGCTTTACAGCGGTGCGGTATTCATTAGAGGTATAACTACCATGACAACGCATATCTGGTCCCCATGATCCTACATAATAAAATCGATTGACCTGATTGCATTTGTCACTTCCATAAATAGCGTCAGTTTGGAAACTGGGCTAGTCTTAACGGCTATAACATCCTAAGACTGACTCACATAACTTTAATTAATGGAGTCGTTTTGCACGACTGATTGACCAGCTGAGAAACTTGTTCCGCTAAACAAACTATATAACCGCTTCCGGTTTCGAGTTCTGACTGGTCTGCAGTAGCTGATGACTTAGGGGCTAGAATATTTTAGCACACATCAAGCTTCTATAAAGACACAAAGTACTGCTGTTGAGCCTCCGCCGATTAAGTTAATGATTGCATTTTTGATGGTTTAGATTTACGGCATCTGACACTGAGTTGCGATTGTCTTCTAACACCGTGTGGTCGAATGATCATCAATTTTTCCACAGCTGGATTGCGTGTACCCTTTGTAAATGCGCAGCTGATGTTGGTTTAGGTGAAAAATTATATGGTCCAAAGTTTTGTGTGCCATCATATATACGAACATGTGTAAACAGTGAATTGGCCGCGTAGACACTGCGCCGTTCTATATCAAGGGTATCCCGTGCTATATTTGTACCCAGCGTAGTCCTCATACACAGCCGATTCCCGTACAATTACAGTATTCAGTTGGTACATATTTACTGAACTATTCCCTACATATCTTAAGTAATTGTACGGTCAAGTTTGAACTACACGTTGTGTGATTGGCTTTCGACGCGCAATCTCAATGTACTGGGCTGTGATTCACATTGAAGTGAACCTTCGTCACTGCGATCACTGGGACTGTACTCAAAGCAGGTGGAAATTGCACAACCGTGACGCGTTTCGATGTAATTTCATCTCATCAGGTGGAGACAGCAGGCCTCGATCTCGCGACCATTGGAATAGTAGCCGAAACCTCTACTCTTTTGGCTACCGGGTCACCCTCCAATTAGTTATTTACCTATGTGTCAAGTGTTGCCCAGTGTGACCCGGTAGCCAAAGGGGTAGAGGTTTCGGCTACTATCCCAATGGTCGCGGGATCGAGGCCTGCTGTCTCTACCTGATGAGATGAAATTACATCGGAACGCGTCGTGCTTATGCATTGTTTTCGGGTGGGCAACACCTAATTTCCGTCTAACTTAGGTAATGTTACACAAACTGTCTAAAGTGTCGCAGCGCGTACGCGCGGGCCTTACTACGACCGCTATTCGTAGCTTGTGATTGGATGCCCCTCCGTTCGCGATCAATACCAGCCAAACTTTCCCTGGGTTGTGAGGGAGGCAAGAAGAGAGGCGCGTATCAACAGCACGTGCGCCAACCACGATAGCGCTTACAGTATAATTATACACGGAGTCCCAGAACTCCACACTGCCGACCCGGTTGAATCATCCCGCCACGATGTTCAGCAGTGGTGCTATATTCGGTCGCAGCTTAACCTATCAGTGGACAACTGCGGGGCGTGGTCTGTTCACCGGCTGCCGAGGCCAGCTCACCTCTCGCAGATACAGGCGCCTAAACTGCGCAGGGTCATTCTTTTCACTCCTGAGATGCGCCAGACTGTACTACAATGGTTGTACGAGCTACGTGGAAACTTCCCGTATGAAGTCAGGATGCATCCAGACAAACCGCTGGAGGAGCGCAGGCAAATTCAGGGACGTAATTCCCCGCCATTCAGCCGAGCCACGTCATCACTACCTATCACGCAACTTGTGGATATACCAAAAAACGAACAGGCGCCGGCCCCCGTGGGGTCGGCGTAAACCACACTGGAACTACCCTACCAACTACCCTACCATCTATGCCTTCAAGCCACTGCCCGCCAGCAGTTCATGTTAGCACGTGGAACTGCTTGTATACCAACGCTTTATCGCTACGGAACAAGGTGTTCGAAATCTCTTCCCTTGCGCTGGACACGCAAGCTAAAGTTATATGTAAAACCGAAACCTGGTTCTGCCCAGACGTTGTGGACGCCGAGGTAGCTATCCCGGGATACGTACCCTTGCGAAACGATCGTGAACACGGCAAAGGCGGAGGCGTAGCTGTGTATGTATCAGACCGCCTCACATGCATCCCTCTCAAATCTCCGGAACTACTATCTCTTCCCGAATCCCTCTGGATTCGCGTCCGCGGCTCTGGTTCCACCAGTCTCACCCTCGGAGTGGTTTATCGCCTCCCTCAGCTGCGCCAGAATGACTGCAGTGCTGGAACGCCGCGCTCCGAGCAGCTGCTTCAGATTTGGGTGCCCCCCCCTACTCGTCGCAGGTGACTTTAATTTCCCGGAGATAGACTTTACCTCTGGCCAAGCTCGCAGTCAGCACAGCCTTGAGTTTCATGCCAGTGTTCTAGAACATGGCCTAACCGAACACGTACAGCAGTACACTCGGTGGCGAGACGGTCAAAACCCGTCGAAACTCGACTTGCTGCTCACCAACAAGCCACATCTAATTGACAACGTTAATTTGGGCGCCCCAGTTGGTGCAAGTGATCACGCAGTTATCAGTTTTCGTGTGGTGGCCAACGTCACGCGCAACGCTAAAGCACTGCCTATCAGGCTTAACTTTCGTCGAGCGGACTATGACGCGATCAAAGATTTCCTCTCACGAGTCGACTGGTCCCTGGCAGCACAAACCCCCACAGTCGACGACCATTGGAACTACATCGCCGCTCACATCCACGACGCCATTAGGGCACACGTCCCCACAGTGCGCGATTATGCGCCGAAACGCCACAGGTAACTTCAGCCTGCTACGATTAGGCTGATCAGGGAGAAGAAGGCCCTCTGGGACAGATTCTTACTTTTTGGCGACTCTGATTCGCGAGCACAATATGGTAGAGTGCGAAATTCCTGTATAGCAGCTGTTCGCCAGGACAGAAAAGCGTACCAGCTCTCTCTCGCTAAAAGCTTCGCCGATAACCCCAAGGTCTTATTAAGCATATAGCGTCTCTCACTAAATCGCGCGCTGCCGTTGGCAGCCTGCTCAGACCCGTAGGCAATACCACAACGTCGGAAAAAGAAGCTGCGGAATTGCTGAAGAATCAGTACGAGTCCGTTTTCGGCACCTTCGCACGCAGTACAATGGAAGGCGCTAATTTTACCCCCATCGCTGCCGGACATCGCGTGCAGTTTACATCAGAGAAAGTCCTAGAGAAATTAAAAAAATTAAGGACAGACAAATCGAAGGGTTTGGATGGGATCCCTCCCATTTTTCTACTTGAGTGCGCTACGGTACTGGCCGAGCCGCTTGCCTTACTGTACAACCGCACCTACACCAGTGCCGAATACCCGAATGCTTGGAAGCAAGGGGTCATAACGCCGATATACAAGGGTGGAGACTGGACAAACCCCTCTAATTATCGTCTGATAGAACTGCTTCCCACTGCCTCCAAAGTAATGGAGAGTATCATAGACGATTTCTTGCGCTGACATTTACAAAGTCTGACCTTAATAGCCCCAGAACAGCACGGGTTCCGCAGGGCTCACTCGTGCACCCCAAATCTTCTCGCAGCCCTTGATTCCTGGACTGCAGAGGCAGACAATCATACTCCAACTGACGTGGTTTACGTGGATTTCTCAAAAGCATTCGACTGGGTCAATCACGCACTGCTGTTGAGTAAACTGCCGAGTTTGGGGATCGACCAGCAAACAAGCTGCTGGCTAAGTACCTACCTTTCTGGCCGCACCTACCGAGTTCGTGTAAACGGCGCACTCTCCAGCGCTCTGGCTGCAACGACCGGGGTGCCCCAGGGATCCATCCTCGAGCCCCTGCTGTTCAATTTGTTCATCAACGACCTCCCATCCTGCATCAGCAGCCACATACTGCTTAATGCGGACGACGCTAAGATATGGCGACCTATCCGCAGGCCAAGTGATCAGGCACTTCTCCAGACAGATATCGCTGCTGCTTATTCTTGAACCTCAAAAAATTCGCTCCCGTTTAACATCGACAAGTGCAAACTCATGCACATTGGACAAGGTGTGGCTAATCCGTACAATATCGGCGGTGTGCATCTTAAAGCCACATCCCAGGAACGCGACCTGGGGACCATAATATCCGCCGACCTGAACCCGAGCGCCAATGTAGCTACACTTGCGCGAAAGGCTAGCGTTCGCCTGGCCCACCTTGGACGTGCACTAGGGCTTTTCCCTAGAGAGACATTTGTCCGTCTCTATAGCACTTTAGTACGTCCGCTGCTGGCGTATAACATATTACAGAAGAGTAGTAGGGGGAGTTGAATGGTATAGGTAGAATTTCGTCACGTCTAGGCTCACTCAGACAGCCGCCACAAGCCCAGAAAAGCACTGTACGCGCGTTTCATTCTTTCGGGAATCATCAGCAGTGCGCATTCCATCGGACCCTTGGTATGGCTCGAAACCGCAACTCGACCGTTGCCAGTCCGTGGTTGAGACCACTGAGCTACTGGGGACGGCAACGACCATCGTGAATAAGTTACTAGATGTGATATAGCGCCGCTCAAGTTTGTGAAGCTCGTCGCTTATTGAGGGGGCTACCCTGTCCTCTGCACGGCAGTAACATGTAAGTCAGTGGATAGTGAGCGGCGCTATATCACACCTAGTAACTTATTCACAATGGTCGTTGCCGTCCCCCGTAGCTCAGTGGTCTCAACCACGGACTGGCAACAGTCGAGTTGCGGTTTCGGGCCATACCAAGGGTCCGATGAAATGCGCACTGCTGATGATTCCCGAAAGGGTGGAACGCGCGTACAGTGCTTTTCCGGGCTTGTGGCGGCTGTCTGATTGAGCCTAGACGTGACGAAATTCTACCTAAAACATACTTGTCCAGCCGCCTTACCTGAAGAAGGACGAGGCCATGCTGGAATCTGTACAGCGCAGAGCCACTAAGAGAGTGCACGGACTATCCCACTTCTCGTACGAGGAGCGTCTGGCGGCCCTT
The DNA here is from genome assembly GCA_944474145.2 of Dicrocoelium dendriticum. Taxonomy (NCBI): domain Eukaryota; kingdom Metazoa; phylum Platyhelminthes; class Trematoda; order Plagiorchiida; family Dicrocoeliidae; genus Dicrocoelium; species Dicrocoelium dendriticum. The sequence goes on from OX104063.1 coordinate 68,045,006, forward strand.
AACCTCTTCGCGTTGAAATATCGCAGGCTTCGTGGCGACCTTAGCTTAGCTTATTCCGTCCTGACAAATTGCAGGCACCTAAACGCAGGATTGCTGGTCCGCGCCCGTACAGATCATCTTCGAGGGCACTCACTCAAACTGATGACTCGTAGCAGTCGCCTTCTGTGCCGAACAAACAGTTTCAGTGTGCATATTGCCTTCGCTTGGAACGCCCTCCCTGAATTTGTTGTCTCAGAGCCCAATACGGAGGCCTTCAAACAGCGCCTAGACGCTTGGCTCTTACCTCGCTGGTCTTCCACGTTGCTAAGAGCTGGCCATTTGCCAAGCTAACACGCGGCTCTTCTATCATTTTGCTTCTATCCAACTTTGCCCAATTTACCTACCCCACTCTCTTGTTCCAGGTATCCACGTTCCCACAGTCAACTCGCTGAATTCTTGTGCTGAACACCACTACTGCGTCGAGACCCACAACATCTGGTACCTACCGACGAGATCAGGACCTTGCCGTAAGATCCCGAGGCAGAACCACCAAAAAGCTACGCTTACTCGTTCTGCGCAAACCCGTGAAACCCGTGAAACCCGTGAATGTACTAAGTGTATGTACCGTTGGCGTGAATAGAAGTTTGTGTTGTGTACCAGTAGAGTTCTGCTTCCTCGTTCGGGGTTTTGGTCGTGCTTGTTCAAGATCCTGCGTACAGGGGACTAGTGTACGTGTAGACACAACAGTGGCGTCGCGGGCGATGGACCATTACAATGGCATTTCACCTTCTACCTCCAGAAGCCTTTTGGTGCGATCCTGCTACTAGACCTACGGAGAGTGATTGGATCCATTGGAGAACGTCTTTCATGAATTACTTGGACCTACTGCCAGCAACTACTACTTACGATGAGAAGCAAAAACTGAAACTACTTTGTCACCTGTTGGGCAATGAACGTCAACGTTATTTCGCTGCGTTAGATCTGCAGAAATTCGATACACTTACAAAGACATTGGATGTACTCGAGCTGTCATGGGGTGCCCGGCCAAACATTTGCGCTGAACGCTACAAATTCTGCTGTTTGAGACAAGCAGATGCAGAGCCACTGGAACAATTTGTCGCTCGTTTAATTCGGTCTGTAAAAACCTGTGACTACACTAGCATCCCGAAGAATAAACTTGAGAGTTTTATGCTGACGCAGCAGTTGACAACCGGCATAAAGGATAATCGTATACGCGTAAAGCTACTTTCCGAAGATCCTTCAAAACTTACCTGGGAGAGAGCCATAGAGATCGCAAGACTAATAAAAGCCGCCGTTGAACATTCGAGCCTATTCAAGTCGAGTGATATACTAGAAGTCAGTAAGATTCAGCACAAGGGTTCCAGTCAACCTCAGAATTCGACTGTTTCGTGCTATAGATGTGGGAGTTCTCGCCAAAAAGCTGACTGTCAAACATGTCCGGCTCGTACAGCTGAGTGTAAAAGCTGTGGTAAACTGGGCCACTTCGCCAGATGCTGCCGCTCGCCTCGAGTCGCGTTAATTGACCAACAGAATGATGTTTCCACCTCACCGACTACACCGAATGTTTTTCTATCAGAAGACGATTACAACCAAAAACGCGACGAATTGCCTCGCTGGAACCCAAGCTCCCTGCTCCTGACATACGTACCGTTACACTCCATGGGTTTAACACTTCTTTACCAGTGACTATGGAGCTAAACTCGGCATCGCCGATAACAATCATCCCGTCCAGCATTTACGACAATTACCTGCAAGACATTCCATTGCATCCTACGTCGTATAAATTTGAATCGTACACAAATTCACGTGTGCAAATTCGGGGATATATAATGACGAAACTCAGTTTTACTCTCAGTCGCACCTGATGTTGCTGCGTATGTTTCCTCCGAAGACCGTCCAGCCTTGCTGGTGCGAAATGCTATGGTTGCCCTCAACACAACACCATCTATCGAGTGAATGCGCATCATGACCCTCAAAACATCAGTACTTAAAAGCTTATATCCCAAATTATTTACTGAGTCGATTGGCCGGATTCCATCTGCTGCACATCGATTATGCCTTAAAAAGGACGCCAAACCGTTTTCGATTTCGCAGCCACGTCCTATTCCATTTGCCAAACGTACGATGGTAGAAATGGCCATACAAGAGATGATTTCCAACGATTTGATAGAGCCAGTTAACTGTTCCGAATGGGTGCATTCCATGGTCACGGTGTTAAAGAAGGACGGTACTGTGCGCATATGCAACGACTTGAAAGCGTTGAACAGTCAGATCGTCGTCGAAAAATTCGTTCTTCCCACAGTTGACGAGTTGTTGGTCAAGATAACTGGCGCGCGATTTTTCTCAAAACTAGACCTGAGGAAGGCCTTTTCCACATGCCATTGACACCAGAATCCAGACCACTTACGGCTTTTCTGACATCGAGTGGTCTATTCCAGTACAAAGTCTTGCCGATGGGACTTACCTCCGCTCCAGCAGCTTGGCAGAAGTTTATGAATCACTCACTAGCAGATCTACCGGGACAAATCGCTTACATGGATGATGTATGCGTTTTCGGGAAATCAAGAGATGAGCACGACTCAAGGCTGCGCGCTGTGTTGCAGCGATTGGAGAGCCTAGATCTTCGGCTTAACCTGGAAAAGTGTATATTTTGTGCTACCGATGTCGAGTTTCTTGGGTACGTCTTATCAGCTGGTGGAATTAGACCATGCGCAGCTAATACTCGAGCTATCACGGAAGCCCCTGTACCGAAGAATACATCCGAGGTTAAGCGCTTTCTTGGTTTATGCTCGTACAACTTGCTCTATTTGCCCGATTTTGCAACTATAGCGGAGCCATTGAGAATGCTGACAGAAGAAAAAGCTACGTTCGATTGGGGCTCTTCGCAGCAGTCGGCCTTTGAAGAAATTAAAAGACGCCTCGTCTCCACCCCAATGCTGGCCATTTTCGACGAAAACTGCCCAACATTCGTCACAACGGATGCGTCAAACATCGGTTTAGGAGCGATCTTGTCTCAGATTCAGAACGGTGAGGAAAAAGTGATTGCATATGCTTCTAGAAAGTTATCCCCTACAGAAGTTTCATATTCCGCAGGTGAAAGGGAGGCCCTTGCCTGTGTATGGGCCTGTGAAAAATGGCACCTGTTTCTGTTTGGTCGGAGATTTACATTGCGCACGGATCCTGCTGCTCTAACTACCCTCCTCAGTCGAGGAACCAATGGTCACAGGCCACTACGGATTAAACGTTGGTATGCGCGGTTACTGAACTATGATTTTCAAAGCATCTTCCGCCCTAGCTCCGAGAACCGTATGGCAGATAGCTTATCACGTCTCCCATTGGATGATTCCGACAAGAATGAAGACGACGAAGAAAAAGTCATGATTTCTGCTTTACAATCAAGTGAGCTCTCCGCGGTTACTAAACAAGAGCTTCAAGAAGCTAACCGGAGTGATTCATATGTGCAAGATGTCATTCACTATCTCTCTCAAGGCTGGCCTCGATACGCGAAGTTGAGTGGTGAACTACGGGCGTTTTATGTTTTACGACATGAGCTAGCGGTCGTTGATGATTGTCTTATGCGAGGATCGCGATTCGTAGCTCCACAGAAACTGACATCAAAAATTATCCAATGTGCACACGAGAGACATCCGGGTATCGTACGGACGAAGCGCCGACTTCAAGAATACTTTTGGTGGCCAAAAGTGAATAAAATGGCAGAGGCGTGTGTCCGGTCTTGCGATGCATGTCAGAAGGCCGACAAGAGCTCCAAACCAATCGATGCCTCATCCAACCTGTTACTTATCCAATGAAACCTTGGTCGAAGGTGGCGTTTGACATCATGGGACCGTTTCATTCTGCGCCACAGCACCAGTGGAACTGCTTAGTTGCCACGTGCTATTACAGTAAGTGGCCGGAAATCCATTTGTGTGGCGATGTGACCACCTTAACCATTATACGGTGGCTGAAACATCTGTTTGCTAGATTTGGGTTTCCTGAGGAAATTGTGACAGACAACGGACCACAAGTCACGAACTATGGATTTCAACGTTTCTTACAACTTCGTGACGTGAAGCACGTACATACTGTCCCGTACAACCCAGCTGCCAACGGCATGATTGAGCGCATTAATCACACGCTAAAGGAAACTATGCTGACAGCACGTTTGTCCGGCAGGCAGTGGGAAGATGCTGTTTTAGAGGCTCTGTTTACTCACCGAACATCGCACCACAGAGCGACTGATCGCACGCCCGGTGATCTGATGTTTGGCGGGAAGTTGCGTACGAAATTGAACGCAGCTATTTCGGCTGCAGAAAACAACGACCCCACCAACTGGAACGTCGCCGGGGTTATCAGTCATCCTACGAAAAACGGGCCACATCGCTGCGTCCTGGAACGTTGGTCAGGGTAAAGGAGAGGCAAACACGGAAAGGAGAACCGGCACTGACGAGACACGTCAGAATTACTCGTGCGCTAGGGCCAGGAACTTATGAGTTAGCAGACGGCCGACGAGTCAACGCCAGACAGCTATATTCAGCACTTCAACCGAAGCAGTGTCCTGAAGCGAGGGCCACCGCAGTGAACCAACCGCTGAAGAGGAGGAGTAGTGTGGCAGCGCGTACGCGCGGGCTTTACCACGACCGCACTTCGTAGCTTGTGATTGGATGCCCGTCCGTTCGCCATCAATACCAGGGTTGTTTTGAATGTACTAAGTGTATGTGCCGTTGGCGTGAATAGAAGTTTGTGTTGCGTACCAGTAGAGTTCTGCTTCCTCGTTCGGGGTTTTGGTCGTGCTTGTTCAAGACCCTGCGTGCAGGGGAGTAGTGTACGTGTAGACACAACATAAAGAACCCTACGCGCTCACAAGCTGCTCGCATCTTTGTTTTGTTTTAGTAAATCACAAAGCTGCGAAATTGCATTCGATAACTGATTCTTCTCGCTTTCCGCTGATATTAAAATTACTTCTACTTAACCATTTTAAGGAGCCTCCGATCTAAATTTTGGCTTTCAATAGCCTAGGCCCATCGGTGATACTCCGTGGCCGACATCCATCAACTACAAGACAAATTAAAGATCTTCGCTATTAGAGGACCAGTGTCGCTCGAGACATCAGCCAAACTTCGTGTACGTGTGCGTCATTACAGTGAAAAACCCGCCCACTGTTACCGATGACAACTGCGTGACTGCGGCAACCAGCTTGAAGGTTACTCACGTTCTACTTCACATTACCGGATAGATGGTGTGCCACCTGCAACGACAGCTGGCACTGACTATGCTTCCACTTAGCAGTAAATGCGGCTAACCTATATGCGCTTGCACTGTCAGGAGATGAGTGACCTACTCTAACTGTGCCATTGCATGCCACATTAAGCCTGGTGGCATAGATCTATTAGAATTAAAGGGTTAAACAACATGACAGAAGAGCCCTTGTTTTGCCAAACATGCAGAGCCATTCCAAATGACACCTGTATATTTGTAGTCATGGATAAGTGCGAAAAATGAAGAAAACTATTAAGCGTTTGGCATGTCACGGGGTTCACTATTGTAATTGAAGGAAACCCACTCTGTCCACTGCAATCCCTCTGGTCTCCGTCCATAGGTCTACAATTAAGGTCAGTCTTGCCAATCGCCTCACCGTATCAGCGCCAATTAACCACCGAATGACGCAGTTCACCTTGGACGTGACTCCTATTGACCCAATGATGAAAGCTACACCTAAGGGTGCGGTTATAACATCAAAAGCTTTGGACTGGATTTAGACCAGTGCAGTAACAAATGGGTAATGTATGTACCGATCGCCTTCACTAAAACCCCAAGGGTGATTTCCCTAGGTCCATCTTCTGAACCGAGCACAAGTGGTTCGACGCAGATTTCATTGGATTCTCCAGTGGTGCCTCCTAAACAATTCAGATCATCAGAACAAACTTTCGGCCTGTCATTTGCTAAACAGAATCACAGTGAGTTAACTCGGGGGTACACTAACTATTTTGAGTACAAATTGGTAAAAGACCTGGCAAGTAGCCAGATAATCCCAACCAGTAGAATTCCATATGTTAGCCCATTAGTATTCATGTTGCGGTTATTATGCGTAAACGCGAAGCGCGGCACAGAACTTTAGTGTACCATGGTGAAATTAGAAATATTTGTGTCACACTGAACTCTGCAAAGGAGGCAGAGGTTGCTCAAGTCTCAGTAGTTCGCTCTCGAACATCATCGAAGAGGAAGCACATATTATCCGAGCATTTTTAAAACATGGCCTAAAGGAAGCTGACAACCAAGTTGGCCATCTTACAAGCGATGGAAAGGAAACCGTATTTATTCAAAATATGCCTTGGTTTTTGGGTTCTTCTGGTCCTGAAGAACGAACACAGGACCGCGAGTAGTGGTGGTGCATCAGCCAGGAACTCACCCTAGACATTCTAACCACCAATACTTTGATACCAATTCCCTTATCACCTAACTAAAATGGCTGCAGTCCAAGATTAATGAAGGCAATGTTACACTCAGCATGAATCATACAAGTCCAATTGGATAATTGGTGTCCGAAATTGTCGCTCGATTTGGCGCACCAGCGTGGACTCCGATCACGCTCTGGTGTGTGCCGCCCTGACGGTGCGTTTCGGTGAACATGCGCATTGACACTATCCAGCTGGCGAAGCCAGGTTTTCGAATTCGTATCAAACTATGCTGGCATCTGGGCTGAGTAAGCGTCAACTGAACACCGTGGAAGATCACTGGTCGCACTTTCGTCAAACGTTCCTATCAGTTGGCATATCTACATGTGGGAAATCAAATTGCCAACTTAGACCTTGGGTCTCTGTGCAGTCTCTGAAACTGCTGGATGCTCACTGACATATTCCAGCCCGGGGGCGAATAAACGATACTCGCAAAAATCGCAGGGCAAAATTGCGTGCCAGCCTGAAGAGAGACCGCAAAGCCTGGTGGTCTCATCGTGCATCGGAACTGGAAACAGCCGCTGCCGTTGGTAATCATCGTAAGCTATTCCGTCTGATACAGGAAATAGGCAGCAGTAGACCTGATGTTAGCAAGACAATATGCCACGCGAGTGGACAACCGATCCACAACTTCTCAAAACGCATACAGCGCTGTGTCGAACATTTCCCATGGCAGTTTAACATATAAATTATCGCTTTCTTTTTCGGACATTGAGTGCCATTCTTCATAGGCCATCTACTTAGATACATTCTCACGTGCAGAAGTCAAAGGTGAGATCCGACTGTTGAACTTGCATAAGGCCGCTGGTGTAGATAGGTTTTCTGGCTCTACAAATTCGGCGGACCTGCTCTTATAGATGATTTACATGAGTTGTTAATGGAAGTTTGATAGCCGGAAACTGTCCCGACAGACTGGTGCGGCTCCGTCAGAGTCCTAATTTTTAAGAGTGGTTACCGTTCAGAATTCAACCACCAAAGCGAGATCAGTCTGAGCTTAATTGTCTCTAATTTGTTAACTTTTGTCGTTCTCCACAGAATTACTGGCGCTCGTGAAGGCCAGATCCGCGCAGAGCAAGTCGGATTTAGTCGAAATCGAGGCTGTATCGACCACACCTGCACTTTGCGTCAATTGTTGGAGCACCGCCATGTTTATTGGCGACCTACCGTTGTCGTATTTCGCGACATTAAAGATGCCTTCGATTCGGTGGACCGATGTGCCCCTTGGGATTGTCTGCTGAGAAAGGGTGTGCCCGATAAATATGTAAACATTATCAAAGCGGTGTACACGCATAGTTTGAGCAATGAGGGTTTATGGCAAACTGTCGCCGCCCTTCCATATATCTAGCGTTGTGAGACAAGGTTGCCAGCTGTCACATTTCCTGTTTAACTTCGCTATTCATGAAGTCATAAAAATTGCGTTAGCTCGACGCGACCTAGAATGTGTGGAGCTACTTCCTGGTGAGCGACTTATTGACTTGGAGTATGCGGACGACATTGCCCACAAATGTGACAAAGCCCAAACGAGCCAGGCTGCACTGCACCAATTAGCAGAGTATGTAAAAATTTTAGGCTATGCTTTGATCCATCG
>OX104063.1:68053142-68226751 GCA_944474145.2 Dicrocoelium dendriticum
TGTACGCTCATTCGAACCGGATTTACCAGCTCTACACAGTGATCCATCATACGTGGAATTATCTTCTACGATTAGAGGCTGTGCCATCACTAACCGTTTTCACTGGCATCTGTGATTAAACGCAAGCGTTTAATTCAATCATATTGAGCCGATTGCCCTTCTGTGTGACACCATTCGATACAGAATTCTCGAGGCAGGCCGTAAAGCCTACGCTTACTCCGATCCAGTGTTTCTCAGCACAGCTGTGAAAGAATCTGTGTTCAGCGCTCTGTTCAGGTTGCAGTCACTCCCCATTCCTTGTGACCTTGTCAGCCAGTGCGGCTGCATAACCCATCACACGGACCGCGTGACCACGCTGACCACCCATTTGAACTTGCAACCACCACGCTCGCCTGACCGATGTGCGCCGCTCTCAAAACTGTAAAAGTACAGAACGCTAAACAACCCACTGGGTCAGGTAACGACACCAAGTTGAACGGCAGAAAGGCGAAACCGAAGAGACTCCCAGAGAAAGGCATTTGCGGATTAAGAGAATGTCATCGAGTAGTAAAAATCGTTCTGGCTTGTTCGCACTGTTTGGAATGGTACCATACGAAATGTGCAAATGTGTCCCAACAACGGTTACGGGAGCGAAATAGCTCCCGAAATGCATTTTGGTTCGGTACTGCGTGTTCCACCATCCCTCTCGTTAAGTGCTTGCTTGTCCTAGCTGAGAAATGCGACCGGTTAATCACAGAAGCAGAGCGGAGGATAAACAATAAGATTACTTCAATGGAAGCGAGTATGAACCACAGAAGCGTAGCGGCTGCTAAGCAACCGAATACCTAACAATCCGCTTCCCCTGAACCGCAATCAGCCACCTCTCCATCTCCGTTGTCTTCTCCAACTTTGGTAGAAAGCCGGGCGAAAACAGACTGTACCTACGAGAATCAAACAGTACTCACAGCAACGAAAATCAGACACCATTCAAAACGTTGGTTATTCAAATTCCTCCAGACCTTACATCTAGCATTAACAAGGATGAAGCGGCCAAACACCAACCCTTGGTCCCGGTAGCTAAAATATCTCTTGTCGAGAATAAGCCTCCCAGAACATCGGTTACATATGCAGAGATTGCTGCAAGGGTCCATCGAGAGGCCGCCGTTGCGTCCTCTTCCATTGTAAACACCGTTAACGCAAATGGAGAGAAAAAGAGCAGACAATCACTTGTCAACAAGTCAGGACAAATGAGTACAATACCTCGTAGATCGATGAAAAAGGGATCCAACAACAGTGCCCGGACTGTTGTATGCTCAAATGTCCCTGAACCTACCGCAATCACATTGTGGGATAAGTAATATGACGACCAAGACCAGTGGAACACATTGTGTATGCAGATGAGTATCAAAGCCAAGCCCATAAATTGTTACGAATTACACGTCATCCAAACCCTACACACTATGGTGAACCCAAACTTATTCGAGTAACTCTAGAATCCTCCACCGACGCAGAAAAAGTTTTGCTCTCCGCAAGCGCGCTAAAACACTGATCCTGTGGGATACGTATCTATCCTGATGTCCCTTGGAGCACGCGAAAACCAAAACGAACCCCCGAAGAGGGGCACAGCAAGCAAGACCGTCTAAACACAATCTTCCTACATGGGGTGCCAGAATATCCTTCTAACGATGTTCAAGAGACCGGAAAGCACCATTTAGAACAGTGGCGGTTCATTCGTGAAACACTTCTTTGGATAATATTGTGGCACTATCGCTCACCAGGATACCTCTCTCACCAAATTATAGAGGATGCGGCCCTAGAATCCTAAAATTTGTGGTTCAGTCAGAGCAACAAGCAAAGGATGTGCTGGATCGACGGCGGAGAAATCGGAAACATCTTCCTTCCGAAATTCGGTTAAAGGTCGCAAACACTTTGCACAGCTCCAATATTAGAGCAACTGAAGCAACAAGCATACTGACGAATGTACAAAAGCATAACTTGACTGCTGCTTTAATTGACTCTGACGTAGGTCTAAACGAAGGTTGGGACGCACCTTGGCCGAATCAAATTGCAAACGAGGTATCATTGTCCCATCAAAAAAAGCGAATAACTGCCGAACTCACATCGGTTGGCATTCTCCCACACTTGACAGCTTCACCTCTGTGCGGGCTCCTAGAGACCGAGAAACTGGCCTGCTTGTACACAAATGCTCAGAGTCTTTCTAACAAACTGGATGAACTGAAAGATCGCCAAGCTACTAGGTCGTATGCTGTCATTGGTATCACCGAGACGTGGCTACACACGGGAATGACGAACGCTGAAGTTTCGCTACCCGGCATGTCGCTGATCCGGAACGACAGGCTCACTAAAGGAGGAGGGGTAATCATGTATTACCGAAGTGATTTACAGTGCGAAGCCGTGGAGGATTCAGACTCGCAGTTCTCCGACTCTCTTTGGTGCCGATTGCAGTTAAAAGGCAGGGACGCTTGCCATATTGTCCTGGTGTACCGAGCCCCTAACTCAACACCCGAAACCGACTACCACCTAATGGCTGCTTTAAGGTGCAGTTTACAACAAAAGTACACTCACATTCTTATCATGCGTGATTTCAAAGTACATTGTTTTGAAGCCCCTGCCACGATCGGAGAACAATTCAAAACCGATCTACAAGATATCGTAACTACTGTTCCTCTTTACAATCACATCCCATTGCCCACTCGGTTCAGAACCGGTAACAGGCCATCTGTGCTGCATCTTGTGCTTACCAACGAGAAACATATGATTGATGTGTTGGTTTCAGACTGGCCGATGGGACGCAGTGATCACGCAGTCATCAGTTTCAACTTCGTCTGCTATTCAGAATATCTGAATGAGAAGGATGAGACTGTGCGAACCATCAGAAAGTATGACCGACTCTCCCAGCTAGTCAACGCCACAACATGGTCTTTCCTCGATAAAGTACCCCCGGAAGTCGCATGGCTCGAGTTCGTCAAAAAATTCAGTCAGCTGATTGCACAGGCTTCAGAGATATAAGCTTACAGTAAGTGCAAATCAGTTTCTTTCATTAGGAGAAAGAACTTGAAAATGGATGACAGTACGCAACGCAGCATGACGAGTGTACAGAGAACCCCCAGCACCAGAAACTTGGGACAAATACGTGGCCCAACGTAACCGCTGCACTCAACTGTTAAGAGAAGACAAAGCGGCCTATCAGCAGAACAACGCAACAACCTTCAGCTCTAACCACAAACTGCTGTACAAGCATGTTAACAGCCTACGAAAGTGAGGCAAGGATTTCCTCCACTCAAGACAGCTGATGCCTCAAGAAGAACGGCGGTAGAAGCAGCAAACGCGCTGCAGATGCAATACGCCCCAACGTTTCAAAAAGTCTTGCCACCAAGCGATCTACCAAGCTTTGTCTTCTGCTCACCAGGAGTAACCCACATCACTTTTACCGCGGAGGCTGTATTACAAAAGCTGACGTCTCTACGCAAACAAAACTCGCCGGGTGTCGACACCATTCGTCCAGAGGCATTGGAAGCAGCAGCAAGCAAACTAGCAGGTCATTTAGCTCAGTTGTTCCAGCGCTGCTTCGACCAGAACCAAGTTCCCGCCATGTGGCAGCTTGGAATAATAACTCCAATTCACAGAGGTGGAAGCAGAACTGATCCCTCCAACTACCGCCCAGTATCCCTTCTTCCCATACTCTCCAAGGTCATGTAATCCATAGTAGCCGATGCACTGGTGTGCTATCTGGAAAACTGCAACATAATCACGCCTGAGCAGCACGGTTTCCGTCGACAGCGGTCATGTACAACGAATTTATTAATTGCACGCAGTATTTGGACCGAGGCAGCTGACGCTGGAGAAGGTGTTGATGTGATCTACCTGGAATTTTCCAAGGCTTTCGATCGTCTAGACCATCGGATACTACTATCCAAGCTGCAGCATTATGGGACCGGAGACCCTCTTTTAAGCTGGATCGCCAACTTTCTACTTCAAAGGTAATTAGTGGTCAGGGTTCGGAGCTCTTTATCGGACCCCATACAAGTTGAGTGTGGTGTGCCGCAAAGCTCAGTTCTAGGTCCACATTTGCTTTTGGTGTTTATTAATGACCTTGCACAAGGAATCGTTACAAGCTTCCTAATGTTTGCCGATGATAGCAAGATCTGGCGCAGGATCCAGGCGAACGCTGACCATCATCTGCTTCAGAGTGACTTAGATACAGTGTATCAATGGTCGACCCAAAAGTTATTGCATTTCAACATCAGTAAATGTAAGGTGCTTTCCATCCGACATCGAAGCAGCTACTCATACCGACTAGGAACGGATGTACTGCAACAATCAACTCTCGAACGTGAATTGGGTATCCTGGTTCAAGTTGACTTGGGTTGCTCCAGGCAATCAGAAAAGGCCTCGAAGACCGGGAACCGACACGTCGGGCTGTTGAGACGGGCGTATGGACAAATAAACAGCTCCACATTTTGACAAATGCTCAGTGCGTATGTTCGCCCCCATGTCGAATACGCAATTCAAGCCTGGCATCCATGGCCGAAACACGACCTTAATGCACTGGAGCAGCCACAACGTCGAGCATCTAAGAACGTAATTGGAATGCGCAATCTTTCCTACCAGGAGAGGCTGCAACGACTGGGATTGTTCAGTGGAAGCTATCGTAGACTACGAGGTGACATGATTATGGCATACTTGATTCTGCAAGACCCACATCATGTGTGCCGGCCTTTACTGCAACTCAGCAGCAATACAAACCTGAGGGGCCACTCATTAAAACTCGCAGAACAATACAGTTGTCTGGAGTGCTGCAGAAATTTCTTTTCCATTCGTGTCTGCCACCCGTGGAATACTCTGCCAGAATCAGTCGTCTCTGCACCGACACTAACAGTATTTAAAAGACGCTTGGACGATGCACTCATCCACTTACACCTTGTTACTTAACACTATGTCTCCATCCTACACCTGGAGCTTACCATGGAGTTATTTGTTGTTAACAGTGGGTGCTGTGAATCTAAGAGGATCGCAGGACTACAGCGAAGCAAACGATAAGACCTTATTTTCAAATTTAAAGTAGTAACTATGTTACTAACCTTATTATCATTATTGTTATGTTGATATCCCCACCAACTATCCAACGAGACTTATAAAGCAACGCTTGTTAACCTGTATAAATTCATTGTACATTGTTCATTGTAGTTTTGTAAACACTGTTCAAATCCACAAAGTATCTCTCTTTGATTAGATAAAAATGGCGATATGGTGGACTTCATGGCCGATTAGAAAAGTGCACAGTGTTATTGGGACAAAGGTTATCCTCCGTTAAATCTAGTTGCGTGGCTTTCAGTAAGACTAACTCTAAACAAACCAAGGTACGTCTTATATTACTCTCGAGTAGCAGGATTTTAGTTGTAATTCTGATAAGGAGTTCATCCCAGTAGTTCACAAGCTACATGGCAGAGCGTAGTACGGAAAAGCACCACAAGCGTTTCGCCCCATCGGTGTTCGTCCGTGGTGCGCATTCCCTCGATCCTCTAAGGAGGATCGAACCCATGACCGCTAGAGGCAGATGCCAACTAGCCAGCAGCTTAAGCCACTGAGCCATAGGGGACGTTGGCTGGGCTAGAATAAGTTGCAAACTAACTTGGACATAGAAGCACTTATCTGCCACTGTCACTGATAGCGGTCAGCCTGCTAGAAGATGACGATGATGATGAGGGAATGCGCACCACTGACGAGCCCAAATATGGCGAAGCTCGTCTGGTGTTTTTGCGAATTAGGCTCTGCTTTGTAGATGTGAACTACTGGGATGAAAGCCTTATCAGAATTACAACTAAAATCCTGCTACTCGCGAGTAATATAAACTGAAAATAGCCACTGCTAGTAGCAAATGCCATGGATTTAGCGTCTAGCGAGAGGACGTCAGCATCTCGCAGGCCAACCACTGTCAGTGACAGTGGAAGATAAGTGGTGATATATCCCAGTTAGTTTGCAAATTATGTAAACCAATGTCCCTCATGGCTCAGTGGCTTAAGCTGCTGGCTGGTTGGCGCTTGCCTCCAGCCGTCATGGATACGACCTTCCTCAGAGGACCAAGGGAATGCGCACCACTGACGAGCCCAAATAAGGCGAAGCGCGTCTGGTGCTTTTCCGGACTAGGTTCTGTTATGTAGTTTGTGAAGTACTAGGATGAAAGTCTTATCAAAGTACGTTTTGTTAATTCAAATGAGAATTAACTAACTGCAAGTTTCTTGAGATTGAAATGCAAGCCACTGGTCTTAGGTCACCATGTTAAGCTAGAAGTATTGAGACTGCTTTCGATTAGGTTATTTGTTGCGAAAATTTCAAAATTCCATTACTCCCTTAAATTAGAAATACCCTTTGTTGATAACAAAACAAATACCAGGAATTCCACTAGAAATAAAGTTATTTCATTCTTAAATATGCTTCTTGCTAGATAAGCCCAGCTAGCATCGTTTAAACCTTTGAGTCCTGAATTAATTTACTGGTAGCTCGACATGAAGCACAAAAGTTTACTCCACACACTGTAGCGCAACTAATCGGAGTTCTCACAGAAGGCTGTTGTACGTAGCCCCGCGGGTACCGGCAGGAATGACGCTTGCGCTGTAGCAGTATTACAATTTAAACAAAGTGGCACTTGTAGTTACGTCCAGGACATGAAGGGTTAAGTAGTATTTCTGTGCTGAATCATAGTATCGTGAATCGCTAAAGGCGAAGGCGCAACTTATCTTTTGGCTTTGGTAACGCAGGTATAACGATCGTGGATGTTCAAATAAAAGCTGAAATGCCTTCTGGAAGTACATTTACAATGTTGGTTTCACGATTTCGATTTTACCTATGTTCATCATTACTGTACTTCGGTAGCTTGCGTACAACTCAGACGCTAACTGTTAGCGATGACACATGAGAACAGTGTCAAATTGGAATTAACAGGGAAGCGGGAAGATGCCTGGCTCAACTTGCAACAAAATGTACTACAAAGTACGTAGAACAAGCAAACTGGAGCGAGAATTGCGTATCTCGCAATTCACTAAGAAATGGCAACTGCTCGGAATTTTTATGCACTAGAACAGATGTATAGTTTGAGAACACATAAACGAACTACGCAATGATACAAATTGCTAGGAGCACAACTACCCACTGGTTCACTATAATAGCATCCCCTAAGGACTCAATAAGGACAAACCTATGGTGAAATTGTCACGTGGGTAAAGCTAAATGGAGTATAATTAACGGGTGGGGACCCGCGTTGTAGCCCCAAAGAGTGTTTGCAGAGTTAGTTGGTCCATATATCCTACAAATTTATTAGTTATTATTTTATTGTGAACTGAGGTGCGTCCTCGGTAAGTCGTCCGAGTGGGCTCTTCGAACTACATAAAGCACTAGCAAGGCCACAAAAATGCCAACCAGACGTTTCGCCTGAGACTGTCAAGCTGATGTGTTCAGGTGTCGCCTTCACCAAATGAACACCAGTCCAGTTCACTCTGAAATGGAAGCTTGTTTCTGAGGACTTAAAATGCAATGTACTCCTTGGAACTAGAAGCATGACTGAAACCTACTGGTTTAAGAAGAAGGTAAGTCGCTAGCCGTACGCCGTAATAGTGCTTCACTGCCGTGCAACCACCATCAGCCGAGCTTGGGCTAAGTACACCGCCAGGACACCTGCCCTTACGCGGATTCGAACCAGTGACCTTATGGTTGTAAACTATGCGCGTAAACCACTCGAACACCGGACGACACCACCGCGATTTAGTTCTGTTAGTTTGAGTTTGACTATGGCTATTATTGGGTACTGTTATCGAGTAATAATTTCCCTTCTTCCGATAACACTGCCTGCGAATAAGATTTACGCGTCATGGTATTTGTTACCGGAACTGTTTAAGACGAAATCAAATTGGTTGTCTTGGTAATTTTCCGATCTAATTGTGCCTCTGCTGCCCTCTATATGTAAGGAATATCGGTTAACCTGCTTCCGACAGTTTACATCCGATAAAATTCTTTATCCGCATTTACTATTAGTTAACAATGTAGAAATAATCACTGACTGAAAAAACGCATGCCCATAGGACCAGCAAACACCAGCTCTGAATTACACGTTAGATGAGATGCGGATAATGAGCAGCATACTTGCGGAACTAAACTGTGACGTGAACGTATGAGGCCAACGGAAGCGACCTTCAACACAGTAGTTCGCCCAGTAGAAGAGCCAAGATGCGTGAAAACAAATATGAGCTAGGGGTAAGGGGTGTCAAAACAGATAAATATTACACAATAGGGTTATTAGAAATGACAGTTGGATTACTGCACGTCAAACTATTAGAACAAAAGTGAAAATCTTGAAAGTAAGCATATTAGAATGTTCGGGTTTTAGCCACATCCGAGCCAAACGTCCAAACGTTATTTCTGTTTTGCAGGGGCATGGTGATAGGGATAGTACAGAAGGCTATCGGGGTGTTGCAACCGTACACAATTCAGGGCTTCAAGAGAGGATGCTTTGGTCAATAAATTTCCAAATCCGGACTGCTGTCGGCCGATGGATGAACTGTCAGAATAGTTCTACTAGCAGCTGGCACGTGACCACAAATCAATTCTCCCATAGCCTGGATAAGTTTATTGAACGATGGGTCTCATACAGACGGATGCGGACGAAGAATTTTACGATGTCACACAGGAGCTGGACGACTTGAAAGTAAGCTGCACACCGCTGTTTCACTATCCAATCCATCACTGGATTTCAGTGAAAATGGCCTCAAATGCTGGGCTCATTTTAAGTTAATCCACCTCTTTCTTAGTGCATATTTCGCTGAAAATTAATGTGTAACGGTTTAGCGAGGCTGGTAGGATTTAATCGCCAGACCGCTACTGTTGCTTCCATAATGACTCAAGGCAGGTCCGCAACGCTATCAGTCCTACGCATTTTGCTGTTCATAAGTATAAACATCCTTATTCTGTCCGCACCGGCGCGCAGAAAAGCAGCTCAAATTTGCATTGGGAGTGCACGCCGTGTGGTTGGATTGCGACAGGAAATCTATATTAAAATCTCCGTTCACTTTGAAGCAGACCTCGGTCATTCCGATCACCAGGACCGTATCCGAATAGGAGGTGTTTTGATGCTGCTCCTCCCAACACTGACACTCTATAACCCGTTTCGCCCCCGTTTGGACTCATCAGACTGAGATGGCATGAGCGGGTGGGGAACTCGGTGCCTAGTGGTTAAAGGCTGAAGCCTTTGAACACGCTTGTGACTTTCGAAACACTATCCTGTTTTAACACCAGTGCACAACACATTCTCAGTAAGTGTTCCGAGCTTCATTGTCTCAAATGTTTGACGCTCTGGAACATGCTCATTATACCGAAACGTGACACAACGATGAAATCATTACTACCGAGATCGTCTTACAACATACGTTCGTCGGCCAATGGCCGAGTGGTCTGCATGTTCGCTTTGCAACCATAAGGTCACCGGTTCGAATCCGCGTAGGGGTGGGCTTCCTCGTGGTTTACTCAGTCCGCGAGGCAGCGAAGCGCCATTACGGCGTTCAGCTGACACATTATTTATCATTGTTATCGACCAAGTAGGGGCGGCGGCGTAATTTGTACTGTCGCATTGACTTGCATTTCGATCTCCTTAATAACCCGGAGACTCAAGTTTTGTACTCACTTTGTTGCGGCTTGCAACTTAGACGTGGTAACATGTTTTACAGCGATCGTATACCGTCCTCCAAGGTCAACTGTAGAAATGCACTGCCGTTTAGCTAATGCTCTGAAGACCCCTCTCGCACCGCACTGCAGTCACCTTCTCCTTGTCGGAAACTTCAATTTGCAAGCTATCAAGCTTCCAGCCACCCTCAGTGAGCAATCTAAAGCCGAACTGCGGTAGCTAGTCGGTCGTCCACCACTTTATAATCAGTTTACCTACCATAAAAGATTCAGAACAGGGAACAAACCAGCCATCCTCGACCTTTTGTTTACCAGTGTGGAACTTAGGATCGACACAGTAAAAGTGATCAGCTCGTTGGGAAGCAGCAATCACTCGACACTGCTTTACCACTACATCTGTTACGCGGAGGACTTCAATTGGGTCAAAGAAGAAATTCGTATCGGAACGCACAACGATATGCTATCCAGCTTCACCAAAGCCATTGATTGGTCCTTCTTAGCAGACCAAGCCCCTGACGTCGATTGGAAGAAATTCATCACCCTTTCAGCACGTTGATAACCAACGTATCAGCGACTAAGAAATGCGACTCAACAAGGGTAAAGTCCTTTCTGATGAGTCGGACGCGGAAACGTGTGTATTTGCGAGTTTCACCTTGGCAAGCTGACAAAGCCAATCCGAAGGCAAAGAATGGGAAGACTTGCATAACCGAGAGAAATTATTCTATCAGCCTGATCCGAGAGGATAAATTAAAACCTTAGCAGGTTTGGGTGAAGTGATTCTGCTCCAACCCCAAGCTACTTTAAAGGTATGCAAAAAACCGTCAAGTAGAGTGCTATGCCCTCTATGAACCCGCATGCGGACAAGAGAAAATTGTGCGAGGAGCAGCCGACGCGCTTAGACAACAATTCGGTTGAATTTTCCATAACACTGATATCCCTTACAATTCTTACACCGAACAGGTCATCAACATCAATTAGGTACATCTCATTTACTGCGGCGGACGTATTGAAGCGACTAATGTCACTGCGTGTGAACAGTTCTCCTGTGCGAACCACTTCCACCCAAGCCTATTGAAAGTGACGTCCAGCACCTTAGCTGAACAATTGTCCCGATTTCGCTAACAGTGTCTAGACAACGTGCAGATCACTGCCGTGTAGAAGCATGGAGTAGTTACTTCCATTTACAATGGGGGCAATCGCGTGGATCAGCAAACTACCGCAAGATAACTCTTCGCATAGTTCTTTCGAAGTTATTGGAATTCGTTAATGCAGAAACCCTCATGAAATATTTGGGAAGATGCAGTATCATCGTACTGGAACAACAACGTTTCCATGGATACCGCTCACGTACTACATACCTCCTGTTAGCCTGTGCCAGCTGGACGGAATCTGTCGACCCTGAGGAGGGAGTTGACGCTGTGCACCATGATTTCTCGATAAGATTTGATCGTCTTAACCATAACATCCTTTCTCTCAAGCAGCTGGCTTTGGTAACCACCGAATGTGTGCATGATTTTTCATGGGAAGCTAACTCAGCGGCTATGACCCTGCTAGGTATGACTGGAACTGATGACGCAAATGTATGAGATTGGTTCGGAGCCAAGCCTAAGGACTTAACTGGATCCAAAACAGTCTGTATATTTAATGTGTTATGCGCCAATAGTCTATGTTCTATAGAATTGGATACCTTGGAAATAATCGACGTAGCTCTGCCAAGTCGAGAAGCCTGCGAGACGCATAAACAGACAACATTTTATGTCAAAAAACAGTGACTGTCCCGCAGTGAGAACCGTAGTTGTGAAACTGTCTGTCACAGGTAATATGGGAAAATGTCCTGGCCGCCCGAATCAATAAATGGAAATGTTGGTTCGTCATGAGCGAAATAAGCTAGAGCTCAGAAAGTCTCATAGTGCTGAATGGTGAGCAAGCAAAAAAGTGGCAGTATCAGCAAAATTAAGCTGGGTTGTTAAATTTACTAGGAATTTCAAGTTCACAACCAGTATTTTGCACTTTGTTGACGATTGGGTAAAAAGAGCTATTAAGCGTAATGATAATGTATGGTATTTGTCAAGAGGTCGTTAAAAACACGAAATATGAAATAAAATAATGTACCAGCGGAGCATATACAAAGCTGGCTTACACGTTGACGATATCTCAGCGATAGTCCAAAAGGATTTAATGTCTGACAAACCATACATGATGACATTCTGGCGAGTACAATTGCCCCATGTACACCCTTCCATTTATTACATTGGTAGTCAACACCAGATAAGTCAAAATAAATTTTGCGTAAAACAATGAGCACAATCGCAGCACATTTTTTAATCTAGGACAAGGGATATAAAAAGTACCGGTACCAAGGTAGTCCAATTAAAAGAACTGGCAAACAGCCTTAAAAAATTTAACGTACGACGGTCACATTTGTACAAAAACTTGTGTGAATAGATTGCGATTCAAATTAAAGTAAAACTTGGTCACTGCGATCAGTGGGACCGCAGCCAAAGCAGACGTAAATTGGGTGCCGCCTGTCCGAAAGCACTGCACAACCACGACGCGTTTCGTTGTCATTTGGTCTGATTACGGCAAATTAGCAGCGTGTAAAACCGCGATCATGGTCTCCGTAACAGAAACCCACACAATTTTCTTTGCCATGTCACGTCAGGCAACGCTTGGCACAACGGTAAATGACTAATTGGATGGTCCTTTTTGAACTGCTATTTGTGTGATTGGATTGCGACGCGCAATCTCAATGTGGACCACAATTAACATAGAAGTGAACCATGAACACTTCGATCAATGGGACCATAGTCAAAGCAGACGGAAATTGGATGCTGTTTGCCCGAGGCTGGACCTTACCGTAACGCGATGGTTTCTGTGTCTCAGCTATCCATTGATCTACGCTGGGTGATGCTACTTTTGCACCTTCAGAGCCACTCACACCAGATTGGCCAATGTTTAGAGGCCAGACAAACTCAGCCTCTTGGTCTTCCAGGTTGGGGGTTGGAATGAGGTGGCTCCTTATTCCTTACAACGGACTCCTTGTAGCCCAACGCCAAACCCGCTGCCTTGCGGTCAGGTTTCTGAACCAAAGGCTTTGGTTGAGAACCCTAATCGTTCTCCTGTCAAAGCCTGGGCAACCTGACAGGACTCTGCCCACGCAATACGATGAACGGCTCTTCAAAATGTTTCTTGATGCTCTGGCCACCACAGTGGACAATCAACGGTGTCCTATCTGCTGCATGGAGCAGGGTGGATAGGGGTTTGGATGCTACTGCTCAAACCTTCCCATCTTCTTATTTCGCCTCTTACGCTTTTCCTCCCTTACCGTCCCGTTCCAGCTTCACTTTTATCCCACCCTGTTTTCAACCCCCAGTTCTCGGCTCTCCCCCACGTTGCTTTGCTAGGCTTCTATCTTTTAGTTTCAACTCACATGTTAACGCGGGGAGACATTCCCGTCCCGTCGACAAACCTATGTTCAAGCAAGCGGATCATTCCAGTCCATCCGCTTCCATTTGGAGCGCTCGATCATCCTTCAGATTGGCATGCCTCAATGTACGCACATTGCTACAGATCGGTCAACAGGCAGCACTTGCCTGAATATTAGCGACCCTCTTGATCGATATCTGCTACTTATCAGAGACCCGTCTGCAAGACTCTAGCTCTGTGTTCACTTTGCAATCCTTTTCAGGTGACACCAGCAGCACTTTCTCATTGCGCCTATCCAGTGACGATGCAGCTTCGAGCACCGGCCAAGCCGGTGTTGGTATTGCCCTGAGTCCCCTGTTGAAGCCGCTCTGGTTGACTGCATTCCAATCAGTAACCGGTTGTGTGCGGTCCTATTGGCTGGCACGTTCAAAACTTCGAACTCGCGCGGGACTAACAGGCTTCTATTCATCATCGCAAATTGGCGAAAATTTGGTAAAAGACGACTTCTATCACCATTTGAACGAGCTCCTTAGCCATAGAAGAAGCACGGACACTGTTGTGCTGGCCGGGGATCTGAACGCACAAGTTAGAAAATTTTCCACTGAGGAACTACACGTGGGTGGCCAACATGGTATAGGATCCCGTAATGATAACGGTGAGCGGTTACTTCATTTGTGTGAGGATGCTCGTTTATTACTTCTTAGCACTAATTTCCGACACAGCACCCGCCAGAGGGTGACTTGGGGCCCACCAACCTCGAAGCAGCTGTGGACGCAAATCGATCACATTGCGATAAGTTACCGATGGAAAGACTGCGTCCAGTACTGTCGCTCGCTTTGGAGCACAGGTGTGGACACCGACCATGCACTTGTATGTGCTGACCTGCAGGTGCGCTTTGGCGGATGCCAACGACGACGTCGTGACCGCCTTGACACAAGCCAACTGGCGAAATCAACTGTTCTGAATGCCTATCAATGTAAGCTGTCATACTTGTTGGAAAAACGCTCACTGGAAGCAGTTGAAGCTCACTGGTCTCATATTTGTCAGTCCTTACTAACAGCAGGAAAATCCTCCTTTGGTAAGTCTAATCGCCAACATGGACATTGGGTCTCTTCGCAGTCTCTGGAAGTTATCGACGCTCGCCGGCATATTCCGGCTAGGAGCGAACACAGTGAAACTCACAAAGAATGCCGAGCAAAACTCCGTGCTGGCCTGAGGAGAGACCGCGAATCCTGGTGGTCTCATCGTGTATCAAAGATGGAAATGGCCGCTGCCCTTAGTTAACCATTGTAAGTTATTCCTGCTGATACGGGAAACGGGCAGCAGAAGACCTGGTCTTGGTGAAACTATACGTGACGAGGGTAGACAGACTATCCACAACTTGTCAAAACGCTTGGAGCGTTGGACTGAGCACTTCAAAAGGCAATTTAATCAGTCAGAATTGTTAGATTTCTTGCCGGCCACCGATCGCACCGGTCCCTGGGCTGTCCCTTGAATCCACCCTCTAGCTCAGAAGTCGTACGTGAGATCGAACTGTTGAAGTTAAATAAACCCGCGGGACCTGATGATCTTCCTCCAGCCCTCTTCAAATTCGGGGGACCTGCTCTTGTGGACGATTCATACGAGTTACTAGTTAAACTGTGGGAGCAGGAAACTGTCCCAACCGACTGGTACCACTCCGTCATTGTCCCAAGTTTCAAGGAAGGCTGACGATCGGAATGCGGCAACCATAGAGGAATCAGTCTGATCTGCATCACCTCCAAATCGCTTGCCTCTGTCATCCTCCGCAGACTGACTGGCACTTGTGATAGCCATTTTCGCGAACAGCAAGCCGGGTTTTGTCGAGGTCGTAACCGCATTGACCACATCTTCACTTTGCCTCAGTTGTCGGAGCATCGTCATGCATATTGGCGGCCCACCGTTGTCCTCTTCCTCGATATCAAAGGTGCATTCGATTCAGTGGATAGATGTACACTTTGGGAAAGTTGTAACTGAGAAATATGTAAATGTTATCCGAGCGTTATACGCGCGCAGCTCAGGCGGAGTGAGGGCTTACGGCAAGCTGTCGTCGCCCTTTACTATCTCCAGTTGTGTGAGACAAGGATGTCTTTGACACCTTTCCTCTTCAACTTCGCTGTTGACGAAGTCATGGAAATCGCGTTCACAGGATATGACTTAGAAGGCGTGGATAAGCTCTCAGGAGAAAGACTTCTTAACTTGGATTATGCTGACGACATCACTCCTATCTGTGGCGGCTCCCAGACGTGTCAAGAGGCACTGGACAGATTAGCACTGGCTATCCGTCACTTCGGGCTTTGTTTTGCACCATCTAACTGCAAAGCGTTCCTCCAAGATAAGCCTTGACCGCCACCTTCGCTGACCCTTATGGTGAGTCAGGTAGAAGTCGTTCAAAAATTCAACTACCTGGGAAGTTGTATCAACGCCAATTGGATTGAAGATGGGATCACTAGCCGCATAGCTAAATCTCGAGTCGCTTTTGCTAACCTTTGACACCTATGGCGCCGGCGAACATTACTCTCACCCTGAAATGTGGAGTGTACATTTCAGCGGTATGTTCGACCCTACTGTACGGTTGCGAAACCTGGCCCCTTAGGTCAGCGGACACAAAGAGGTTAGTTACTTTTGACCATCGGTGCCTTCGCAATTTAGCTCATATCTGGGGGGAACACCGCGTGAGCAACGAGCGTGTTCGACGCCTTGTTTACGGCACAGGAAAAGGAACTGAACCGCTCAGCACCGTCATTTCACGCACCAGGCTCCGACGGCTCGGCCACGTATTACGCATGCTAGCCCACGGACGCCGGCGACTTGCGTTGTTTGCGCGCAGGGGTGTGAATGGAAGAAGAGGTGGCCAAGCGATGACTTGGTCTAAAGAAATGAAGGCCGTCACTTCGAAGCTGTCCTCAGTTGCAGCGTCGCGGCTCCCTGGTTGGGTCCAAAAGAGGATGAACACGTTTGCTGGATAAACTTGCTGATATGGCTAGCAGCCGACCTCAGTGGCGTTCGTGCTGTGAGTCTCTTTGTTCCACCCCATATCTTTTATCTTCCCCCTCCAACCACGACCTCATTATTTAGCATTTTATAATTTTGTACAGTAAATTATTCTTTTCTTGCTGCATATTAGCCGGCAGGTATCTGATCCGAATGATGCCCATCCGTTACCAGGAGCTCGGCTGGCGTGCACCAGTTGCATTTTATTCCCTTTTTTTCTTCTAGGTAATGCGGCACAGTAGCTGAGGTGTTTCCCATCTCTAGATAACGTGTATACTGTGTGTGTGCCCGGAAACACTGCACGACCATGACGAGTTTCGATGTCATTTCATCTCATCAGGTGGCGATAGCGTGCTTTGAACCCAACACCATTGTCATGGTAGCAGAAACCTCTAACCATTTGCCTACCAGGTCACGGCGCGCAAGGCTTGACACAAGGGCAAATGACAAATTAGATACCCAAGTTTGGATTACAAGTTGTTTGATTGGATACCGACAAGCAATCCCAATGTGGAACGCGATTCACTTAGAAGTGAGCCTTGGTCACTACGATCACTGGGACCATAGTCAAAGCAGACGGAAATCGGATGACGCCCACCCAATAATACTGCGAAAGCATGAGAAGTTTCGATGTAATTTCCTCTTCTCTTGTGAAATTGCTAGCTTGGCAGCGGCGACAATTGGTATGGTAGAAGAAAACTATACCCCTTTGGCTACCAGGTCATGGCGGACAATGCTTGGCATAACAGTAAATGACTAATTGGAGGGTCAAATTTGGACTACATGTTGTGTGATTGGATCGCGACGCACAATCTCAATGTGGACTGCGATTCACATTGAAGTGAACCTTGAACACTGCGATCACTGGTACCGTAGTCAAAGCAGATGGAAATTGGGTGCTGTTTGCCCGAAAACAATACACTATCATAAGGAGTTTCGCAGACAATTTATCGCATTTGTTTGTAGTGGAAGGATTTGAACGCGCGAACATTTGCATATTAGCCGCAATGCCTATGTGTTTGGCTACCGGTTCACGGCGGACAACGCCTGCCACTAGGGAAATGGCTTCTTGGATAGTTAATATTGGGCTACACGTTGTGTGATTGGATTGCAACGCGGAATCTCAATGTGGACCCTGATTCACATTGAATAGTACCTTGATCAATGAAATCCATAGGACCGTGGTCAAATCAGACGGAAATTGGCTACTGCCTGCCTGAATACACTGTACAACGACAACGCGTTTCGACGTCATTTGGTTTCATCTAGTGGAGTTATCGGGCTTCGACTCCGAGAATATTTACACGGCAACCCAACTGTAATTTTTCTAATCTCGGCTGTCTGGCATCTAGACATAGCGTTAATAATAACAGTAGAAATCAGCGGATAAAAGGGAGTTATCACTTCACAATCATCTTGCCACAGTGGTTGAAAGTTTGCAGCACACTTTTGCTGCTATGCCGCAAAATGAAAAGACCATTTTGACAAAATCCAGAACAAGACATTTTTAGTTTTTTATTCACACGCCGATTTTTCTCTTTTTTGTCATTTTCATTTTTTGGAGCGTTAAACATGTGAATCAGTACCATTCTGTGCACGATTTTTCCACTGATTCCGGTTGCGAGCCATGTCTTCAAAAGTGTTAAGCAATTGACACTCCTCATCCTTGGGTCCCCATCCTGGAAAACGTATGGGTCTAACAGTGGCTAGACACGACGTCAGCGATTGCATGTGCTGTCGCCAAGTGGAAGGCTGACCATTACGCGGTCACCTCCATCCAGGTCCTTGATGAGCGAATAGAGCGCGACGCGGTAGACACTCAGGAGCCAGGCGTAGGACTTGATCGAGCTATTTTAACTAGCGCAACAAGACCAGTTTGTTGAAGGGAATACGCATTCTCTTAGATACAACGTCGAACGTCATTACTGTTAACTCGATGTTGTCACCAAACACGAGCAATCCTCCTTGAGCATCCGTAATCGAAGGCAGAAAGACGACGCATGTCTTACACGCGAATCGACCAGGACTCGCTCCTACACAACAACACTGAGCGAAATGATGCGCTGTAAACGCGACCCTTTAGAAAGAATGAGACTTCGCGACGACGCCACAAGTGCCGAAGATCGGCAAATGCTGATCGGGCTTCAGAGTTGCGAAGGGAAAGTTTTTTACTGCTAGTGCGGTCATCAGAAACACAGCTTTCAAGGTAGACGAAACTATCTACCAGTTGAAGTTGTGCACCTTCTAGAGTAAGCACAGGAGCAGGAGAATGCCAATTCTTGAACAGTACTTTAAACTTCGATGGTGCAAGTTCATGGCATACTTAGATGCTTCAATCGTCAAACCATCTAGAATGAGTTGCATACCCTGAGGATCGTCACCAAGTAAGGCGCTATCATCAGCATAATCTATAGACCAAAATGTTGGGAACCTTCTAAAGCACGCGACGGAACCTCTTCGATTGCGAAGTTAAGGAGGAATGGGGAAATAGAGCAGCCCTGTGGTAACCGCTGTTGACAGCGAATTGCGAAGAAAGCTTGCCACAGACCCTCATTCTGAGGGATGTATGAAGGTAAAGTGCTCGTAAGCTGGCGGTACATTTTTAGGAATCCTGTTCCTTACCAAACAACGCCATAAAGCAGGTCGATTAACGGCGTCAAAAGCGGCACGTCTGTCTAGGAATGCAACGACAGTGAACCTGTGAGAAGTTTGGCGATGTTCCAGGAGCTGGCGGAGCGTGAGGATTTGATCCACGCATCCGCGGCCAGGACGGAAACTAGCTTGTTCTTCACCATAGGATGATTCACTTATTGGGGATAGTCTGCGAAGCAGAATGGTTGCCAATAGCAGGGATACAACTGGAATAAGACTAAACACGGGGTGATTTACACATGGTGCTAGCGCCTTTCTTGAAAATCGGGACAATAAATTGTTCGCGCCAAGAGGAAGACACTTTCACTTCATGCCAGATTTTTGCGAACAGCGAGATCTGCTGATTAAAGCTCGCCACTCCGCCGTACTTGAACAGTTCCGGAGGAAGTCCTTCTGAGTCAGCAGCCTTGAACTGCTTCAAGCGTCGCATCTCGAGGCAGACTTCCTCTTCGCTGGGTGGATTCAATGGGAAGAGCCAAGGCGGACGACTATGGTTATTGCATGTACGGTGGATGTCATTTGAACTGTGAGAGAAAGTGTTCTGCCCAGCGGTCCATACGTTTCTGTTGGTTGGTGATTGGAGACTCATCCACCTCGCAAATAACCTCAAGGACATCATACTACTTGAAGCCAGTGGACCGAATGAGTTGGAAAAGTTTGCGAGTGTTGTTAGAGAGAGCAGAGGTCCCCATCTCTAAAGAATGCTCAGACCACCATGTCTCGCGATCCTTGCGTTGACTTTGCTTGAGTAGCCGGTTGGCAGAACGGCTCCGCTCGTTGCAATCTGATTTCGCCGAGATGTCTTTGCGGCGTTCGAACAGCTCCAGAGAACGAGCAGAAATCCAAGCCTTTAAGGGGCGTTGAGTTAGGCCGCAGCTTGACTGTCCGGATATCGTCATCGCTTTCTGTATACAAGTCCAGTGTTGCTCCACCTCTTGCGGTGGATTGCAACTGAGTGCGTATGCTAGTGAAGGCTGAGCGCTCACCTGGACAGAGCAATCAGTTAATCCGTTTACATAAATCTTGCGGTGCTTCGTGTTTCGGGACCACCAAAATACATGCAGATGTTCGCGCAGACCATTGGATTACCTGTGCCAACGAAGGTGGACCAAAATTACCAGCAGTCCATTACGCTGCCACGCCATCTGAAGCTGATTGTAACGTGATCAATTCGAGATCACGGTTGTGTTGGCGAAGAGAGACGCCAAGTTGCAGAACGCTTCTTCGTACACCTGAAGTTAATGCTCGAGAGCAACAGACGGTTGTCTTCGCACAATATGAGAAGCCTCTCTCCGTTATCAGTGCGGTTCGCAGTGAGCGCGTGGTGATCACCAAGATGGCGTTCTTATGGTAACAGGCGGCCAACCCGTGCAATAAAATCCCCAACAAGGACAACGACATCCGACATTTTAGCATTTGTCAAGAGCTGATGTAGATCCCGGTAGAATTCGTCTTTGACTGAAACACCACTGCAGTCATTTGGAGCGTACATGGAGATTAGAAACAAGTTGCTTCTCCCATTGCGGCGCTTGTTGATTCTATTTGAAACCCCGAAGTCGAACTGCACATAGTCAGCTGTTAATCGGGAACCAGTCCAGTAGTGCCGCCTCAGCCTTGGTACTTAGTGCGACATCTACACCAGCCAAATACGCAGAGGCTGCTTCCGGATCTCCAAAAAGACACAGGGAACATCTGGCTTTGCGGTAAGTAGGGAATTTCAATGTAAGCACAGTGCTGCGATCTTGCAATCGGGTTTCTGAAATGCGGTAGACATTAATATCGAAGTACTCTAGGGTGTGTGCTAGACCGGCTTGCTGTCCAATCCGCATGAGTGTCTAAAGTTTGAAGCACGCCAGAAGGAATGAGGATCGGAGACAAAGTAGAGTCATAGGTTGAACACCGTTTGTTTGAGGCGCAATCGGAATGGTAGTCAGATTTTTGGACACCTGAATCGGGTAACGGAAAGTAAGGATTGTTAGCAAACAAAATTTGGCGTGTGATAAAGTCGCGTGAATGTGAGAAGCCGAAATAGTAGCTGATGAGTACATTGTAGTACAGTCCACGGTTTTGTGAGAGGGTGTGATTCCACCCGGTTGCCCAAACCGAAGTAGGGAGTCGACTTAGTGGAACGAACCCCGGGCATTTGGCTAAATAACCTACCCACAAGGCGGCAGTGCGAATTTTAGGAATCGGGCTAATGGGGGTGCTGACTTGATGTTAAGTTCATGCATCTTTCGGTTGGTAGATCACCAAACAGGGGCCCAATACTTCCCATGAAATCAGAACAATCGTTGGACTACAATGCTCCAAAGAAGTGGAACACTGTGGTTGAACACTTCGGTAGAACGGGGTACACTTAGACCACCAAGCTTACACCACGAGAAGGTAGTTCGGCAAGCCAGCCATGGTGGCCAAATCCTCTAAGCCATTGGCTACCGGGTCACGACAGGCAACACTTGGAAAAACGGTACTGACAATTTGGAGGGTCAATTTTGGACTCAACGTTGTGTGATAGGGTTGCGAGGCGAAATGCTAATGCGGACCGAGATCCACATTGAAGTGAACCATGAACAATGCGATCACTGGGACCGTAGTCAAAGCAGATGGAAATTTGGTGCTCCAAGCCTGAAAACACTGCAGAACCACCACGCGTTTCGATATCATTTCATCTCATCTGCTGGAGATAGCAAACTCCTAACACGCCACCATTAACATGGTGGGTAAAATCTACCAATTTGGCTACCGGGTTACGGCAAACAACGCATGGCACGACGGTAAATGACTAATTGATGGTCAATTTTTGACTACACGTTGTGTGTATAGAATGTGACGGGCAATCTTAATATAAAAAGCGATTCACATTGAAGTGAATCTTGATCATTGCGTTCACAGTGACCGTAGTCAAGGCGGAAGGAATTTGGGTGCTGCTCGCCCGAAAACACTGCACAACCACGACGCGTTTCGATATCACTTGAACTTCTAATGTGGCGATAGCGTGCATCAAACCAGCGACCACTGGCATAGTAGCCGATACCACTACCCCATTTTTGCTACTGCTCCCTGCGATAAACTTTTGGCACAAGGCAAAGTAACAAATGACGGGTCAACTTTGCACTACACATTGCGTTTGGATTGCGACGAGCAATCTCAATGTGGACCGCGATTCACATTGAAGTAAACCTTGGTCGGTACCATCACTGGGACGGTAGGCCAACCAGAGGGAAATTGGATGCTTTTTGCCTAAAAACACTTCACAACCACGACGCGTTTCGATCTCATTTGCTCTCAACAGGTGGAGATAGCAGGCTTCGAAACCGCGAATTACTACAAATTTTGGCTACTACAAAATTACTACAAAATTACTACAAATTTTGGCTACAGGTTTTCAGGGAGCACCGTTTGTCATAAACGAAACAACTAATTAGAAGGTGCCTGGCTTGCTGAACAACCTCCTCGTGGTGCCAGCTGGGTGGTTCGGGGTTTTCACGTTCCAACAAATGGTTCGGCGGCAGTGTTCCAGGACGTGGTGCGTTTTCTTCTGGCAAGCGTTCTCCCTATAAAAGCCACATATATCCGTTTAACAATGTGACATGGCGGACGTGACTCGCCAATAAATGAAGTCACTGCCCCTTGTTTCATCCTGGCGAAGCATTGTATTCCAGCAACGTTATGCTGTAGTTCTGGGGAGAATTGGGCCCCTGTTTGACAAAGGAACAAACGAAAAGCGTATGAACTGAGAAATCAGTCACCGGCTCCCAATGGGCGCGATTCCCTGAATTCGCCCTGTTGCCTTGCGGACAGGCTATTCAGCCAAAGGCTTGGGGTGGTTTACCCTAAGTCAACACCCTACTTCGGCTTGGGCAACCGGGTAGTATCTTACCCTCTGACGCAACCATGGACATTGTTGTGTTGTGTTTTCCTTAACTATTTCTTACCTTCGTTTAAATCCCATGGTTTCTGATGGCATTACGTCTATTCGTAGACATTTGCAAATATATATATATATATATATATATATATATATATAACTAGAAGGTTATCTCGGATAAACTGTTTATGAGTTGATTGCAATGCGCTATCTCAATGTGGACAGGGATTCACATAGAAGTGGACCTTGGTCACTGCGATCACTGGGAGCGTAGTCAAATCAGACGGAAATTGGTTTTGCGCGACCGAAAACACTGGGCGTCCAGGACGCGTTTTTATGTCATTTCATCTCACCAGGTGGAGATAGCAATCTTCAAACCTGCGAACATAGGCATAGTAGCGGGAAGCTCTAGTGCTTTCAGCTACCGAATTACGGAAGGCAACGCTTAGCACAAGGGTAAATGACTAATTGGAGGGCCATATTTGGACTACACTTTGTGTGGTTGGATTGCGACGCGCAATCTTAATGTAGAAAGCGATTCACATTGAAGTGAGCCTTAATCACTAAGATCACTGGGACGGTAGCCAAACTAGATGAGATGGGGTGTTGCTTGACGAAAACACTGCACAAACATGACGCGATTCGATGTCATTTGATCTCATCACGTGGAGATAGCAGGCTTCGAAACTGCAACCATTTCCATGGTAGCCTAAACCTCTAGCATTTTGGCTACCGGATGACGGGGAGCAACACTCGGCACTGAGGTAAATTACTAGTTGGATCATCATCATCATCATTACACGTTAGCTGGAGGTAGAAAACACCTCAGCTATTGTGCCGCATTACAAAATAAAAGAAAAGGAAAACAGCACAAACAGTGGCACGCCTGCTGAGTCCCCAGTAACGGATGGACATCGTTCCGGAGAGCTAACAGCTGGCTGCCGTAAAAGAAAATCGTATTACGCCTAACAAGTGAGATCGTGATTGGAGGGGGATACTAAACGGGAGGTGGATGGGCAAAGGAAAGCACAAAACAAGCGCCATTGGTGCCAGCTCCAAGCCATATCAGCAAGTGTGTCCAACCAAACGTGTTCACCGTCCTTAGGACCCCAGCCAGGCAGTCGGGATGCACCAACCGACGCCAACTTCGAAGTGAGGGTTTTCATTTCTCTCGACCAAGTCATCACTTGGCCTCTCCTCCTCCTCTTCCAACCGCACCCACAACGCGCAAACAATGCACGTCGCGGGAGTCGGTGTGCTGGCATGCGCAACACGTGGCCCAGCCATCGGAGCCTGGTGCGCGATATAACGGTGCTAAGCGGTTCACTCGCTCTTCCTGTACCAAATACGCGATGCCGAACAAGCTCATTGCTCACGCGATGTTCCCACCAGACATGAGCTAAGCTGCGAAGGCAGCGATGATCGAATGTGACAGGCCTCTTCATGTCTGTCGACTTGATGGGCCAGGTTTCACAACCATATAGTAATAAATATAATAATGTGTCAGCTGTACGCCGTAACGGCGCTTCGCTGCCGCTCAAGCACCACTAGTCGCGCGCGGGCTGAGTATACCTCGAGGACGCCCACCCCAACGCAGATTCGAACCGGTGAGCTCATGGTTGCAAAGCAAACGTACAGACCACTCGGCCACCGGCCGACACAACCATATAGGAGAGTTGAACGGAGGGCTGCGTTGTAAACTCTGCCTTTCAGGGCGAGAGTAATGTCGCGTCTGCGCCACAGGTGTCGGAGATTGGCAAAAGCACCTCGAGCTTTTGCAATGTGGTTCGTAACCTCATCTGCAATCCCACGGGTGCTAATATAGCTGCCCAGGTACTTGAATTCCTGAACAACTTCTAGCAGATCACCACCAAGCGTTAGCGCAGGGTTGGGTCCTTGCCAATCTTGGAGAAGTACTTTGCATTTCGATGGAGCAAAGCATAGCCCAAAACGATTGACAGCCAGTGCTAATCAGTCCAGTGCTGTTTGGAATGTTTGGCAGCTGTCACAGATTACGGCATTATCGTCCGCATACTCCAAGTCAAGAAGTCGCTCACCAGGAAGTAGCTCCACACCATCTAGGTCGTGTCCAGCGAACGCTGTTTCCATGACTTCATCAATAGCAAAGTTGAAGAGGAAAGGTGACAGCGGGCATGCTTGTCTCACACCGCTGGTGATGCTGAAGGGTGGCGAGAGTTTGCCATAAACCCTCACCCTGCCCGAACTATGCGCGTACAGCGCTTTGATAATGTTTACATATTTATCGCCCACACCTTTCCTCAGCAGACAGTCCCAAAGGGCACATCGATCGACCGAGTCGAAGGCACCTTTTATGTCAAGAAACACGACAACGGTGGGTCACCAATAAACATGACGGATGGTCAATTTCGGACTAGAGGTTCTGTGATTGGATCTCAGCGCGCAATCTCAATGTGGACCACCAGTGAGACTGAAGTAAACTTTGGTCGCTGCAAGCGCTCGGACCCTAGTCAAAGCGGACTTAATGTAACTGCAGCCCGAAAAAGCTACTCCACAACCATGAAGCCTTTCTCTGTCATGTCAGCTCATTATTAGAAGATATCATGATACGATCCCGCGAAAATTAGCATAGTATCCTAAAGCTATACCAAGTTGCTTACCGGATCAGGCAGCCAAAGCACGTCACAAACGTAAATGACTAATTTGAGGTTAAAGCTTGGAATCCACGTTCTGTGATTGGATTGCGACGCGCCATCTCAGTGTCAATCGCGCTGCAAAGTGAAGGGAACCTTAGTCACTGCCATCAATGAAGCCTTAGTCAAAGCAGACGAAAACTGTGTGACTACCGCTCGAAGGCACTGCAAAATTACCTCGCTTTTCTATATCATTTCATCTTATCAGGTGGACATAGCAGGCTTCTAACTTGCGACCATTGGTATAGTAGCTTACTCCTCAACCTCATCGGCCACCAGGTCACGGCGGCTGTGCTTGGCACAACGGTAAATGGCTAATTGGAGGGTCAAATTTGGACTATATGTTGTGTGATTGGATCGCGACGCACAATCTCAATGTGGACTGCGATTCACATTGAAGTGAACCTTGAACACTGCGATCACTGGTACCGTAGTCAAAGCAGATGGAAATTGGGTGCCGTTTGCCCGAAAACAATACACTATCATAAGGAGTTTCGCAGACAATTTATCGCATTTGTTTGTAATGGAAGGATTTGAAAGCGCGAACATTTGCACATTAGCCGCAATGCCTATTTGTTTGGCTACCGGTTCATGGTGGACAACACGTGCCACTTCTTGGATGGTTAATATTGGGTTACACGTTGTGTGATTGGATTGCAACGCGGAATCTCAATGTGGACCCCGATTCAAATTGAATAGTACCTTGATCAATGAAATCCATAGGACCGTGGTCAAATCAGACGGAAATTGGGTTCCAGCCGCCAGAAAACTCGACCACAATGTCCTTCTATGTCATTTGATCTCATCAGGTGGAGATAGCAGACTTTGAACCCTCGATCACTGGCATAGTAGCAGAAACCTCTAAGCAATCGGATCCTCTGTCACGGCGAGCAACGATTTGCACAACGGTAAATGAGTATTTGGATGGTCAATTTTATTCTACAGTCTGTGTGATTCGATTGCGATGCGCAATCTTAATGTGGACCGCGATTAAGATTGAAACGAAGCCTGCTCAGTACGATCACTGGAACTGTAGTCAAACTGGATGGAAATTGGGTGCTGCCCTTCGAAAACACTGCACAACCACGACGCGTTTCGATGACATTTCATCACATTTGTTTGAGATACCAAGTATCCACCCTGCGACCACTAGCATGATAGCTGAAACCTCTACTTCTTTGGCCCCCTATTCAAGGCGGGCAACGCTTGGCACAACGCTAAATGACGAAATGGGAGATTAGTGTTGGACTACACGTTGTGTGATTCGTTTGCGATGCCTGAGCTCAATGTGGACGGCGATCCACCTTGAAGTTAACCTTGGTCACTGCGATCACTGGGAATATAGTCAACGCAGACGAAAATGGGTTACTGCCCGCCCGAAAACACTGCACAAGCCCTACTCGTTTTGATGTTATTCGATCCCCATAGGTGTAGACTGCAGACATTGAACCTGCGGCAATTCTCATGGTAGCAAAATCCCAAACCCGTTTGGCTACCGGGTTACTGCGGGCAACGCTTGTAGCAACGGTTAATGACTAATTGAATTGTCAATCTCGGACTGCAATTTTTGCAATTGCTTTGCGACAACATTCTCAATGTTGACCGCGATACACATTGAGTTGTATCTGGTGTACTGCGATCACATTTATGCTAGTCAAAACAGACGGAAATTAGGTGCTGCGCACACGAATCACTGGCAAATTTCACGGAGAATTCTAGTAGAGCCCGATAATGCTTTACCAAATGTAACGTGCAGATATCGCTGAATTGAGCAACACCATTTAGTGCTTTGGCACCAAAGACGTTAATATTTTATACTCCTGAATATTAAGGTTTCATTGGCTCTTATGTGTAGAAGGCGAACTTCGTTATCCTTTTTGCGGGTGAACAATGGACAATGAATTCATACGGATTA
The DNA here is from genome assembly GCA_944474145.2 of Dicrocoelium dendriticum. Lineage (NCBI taxonomy): Eukaryota > Metazoa > Platyhelminthes > Trematoda > Plagiorchiida > Dicrocoeliidae > Dicrocoelium > Dicrocoelium dendriticum. The sequence goes on from OX104063.1 coordinate 68,080,357, forward strand.
AGAAGTATTGCATTACAAGTCCTGTTGGATAGTTGGTGGGGATATCACCATAACAATAATGATGATAAGGATAGTAAAATAGTTAATAATTGAAATATGAAAATGAGGACTTATCGTCTGCTCCGTTGTAGTCCTGCGATCCTCTTAGATTCACAGCACCCACAGTTAACAACAAATAATTCAGTGGTTTACTCCAGGTGTAGCATGGAGACGTAGTGTTAAGTGACAAAGTGTAAGTGGTTGAGTGCATCATCCAACCATATTTTAAATACTGTTAGTGTCGGTGCAGAGACGACCGATTCTGGGTGAGCATTCCACGGGTGATAGACACGAATGGAAAAGAAATTTCTGCGGCAATCCAGACGATTGTATTGTTCTGCGAATTTAATGAGTGGCCCCACAGTTTTGTATTGCCGCTGAGTTTCCGTGAAGGGCGGCACACATGATGTTGGTCTTGCATAATCGAATATCCCATAATCAGGTCGCGTCGTAGTCGGCGATAGCTTCCACTGAACAATCCCAATCGTTGCAGCCTCTCCTGGTAGGAAAGATTGCGCATTCCAATTACGTTCTTAAATGCCCGGCGTTGTGGTTGCTCCAGTGCATTAAGGTCGTGTTTCGGCTATGGATGCCAGACTTGAATTGCATATTCGACATAGGGGCGAACATACGCACTGAACATTTGTGGAAATATGGAGCTATTTATTTGTCCAAACGCCCGTCGCAACAGCCCGACGTGTTGCTTTCCGGTCTTCGAGGTCTTTCCGGATTGCCTGGAACAACCCAAGTCATCTTGAACCAGGACACCCAAGTCACGTTCGACAATTGACTGTTGTAGTATATTCGTTCCGAGTCGGTATGAGTAGCTGCTCTCATGTCGGATGGAAAGCACCTTGCATTTACTGACGTTGGAATGCAATAAATTTTGGGTCGACCATTGATACACCCTACCTAGGTCACTCTGAAACACATGTTGGTCGGCATCCGCCTGGATCCTGCGCCAGATCTTGATATCGTCGGCAAACATTAGGAAGTTTGAAGCGATTCCCTGTACAAAGTCATTAATAAAAACCAAAAACAAACGTGGACCTAGAACTGAGCCTTGTGGCACATCACAACTTGTATGGGGTCTGATAAAGAGCTCCGAAGGCTGACCACTAATTGACGTTGAAGTAGAAAGTTGGCGATCCAGCTTAAAAGTGGCTCGACGATCCCGTAATACCGCAGCTTGGATAGTAGTATCCGATGGTCTAGACGATCGAAAGCTTTGGAAAAGTCCATGTAGATCACATCAACACATTCTCCAGCACCAGCTGCCTCGATCCAACTACTGCGTGCAATTAGTAAATTCCTTGTACATGACCGCTGTCGACGGAAACCGTGCTGTTCAGGAGTGCTGAGGTTGCAGTTTTCCAGATAGCACACCAGTCCATCGGCAACTATGAATTCCATGACTTTGGAGAGTATGGGAAGAAGGGATACTGGGCAGGAGTTGGATAGATAGTTATTCTTCCACCTCTGTGAATCGGGATTATTATTCCAAGCTTCCACATAGCGGGAACTTAGTACTGGTCTAAGCAGCGCTGGAAAAACTGAGCTAAAGTTCCTGCCAGTTGGCTTGCTGCTGCTCCCAATGCCTCAGGACGAATGTTGCCGACACGCGACGAGCTGTGTTCGCGTGGAGACGTCAGCTTTTGTAATACAGCCTCTGCGGTAAAAGTGATGTGGGTTAGTCCTGGCGAGCCGAAGACGAAGCTTGGTAGATCGTTTGGTGGCAAGATCCTCTGAAACGTGGGGGCGTTTTGCGTCTGCAGCGCGTTTGCTGCTTTCACAGCCGTTCTTGTTGGGCCATCAGCCGTCCTGAGTGGAGGAAATCCTTGCCTCATCTTTCGTAGGATATTAACGTGCTTGTACAGCAGTTTGTGTTTAGCGATGACGATTGTGGCGATGTACTGCTGATAAGCCGCTTTGCCTTCTCTTACCAGTTGAGTGCAGTGGTTCTTTGGGCTACGTAGTTGTCTCAAGTTTCTAGTGCTGGAGCTTCTCTATACACTCGCCATACTGCGTTGCCTACTGTCATCCATTTTCAAGTTCTGCTCCTAACGAAAGTAACTGATTTGCACTTACTGTAAGCTTTTATCGCTGAAGCCTGTGCGATCAGCTGACTGAATTTTTTTTGACGAACTCGAGCCAGGCGACTTCCGGGGGTTCTTCTTCGAAGAATGTCCAAGTTGTGGCGCTGACGAGCTGGGCGAATCGGTCTTACCTTGTGATGGTTCGCACAGTCTCATCCTTATCATTCTGATATTCTGCATAGCAGAGGAAGTTGAAACTGGTCACGGCGTGATCACTGCGACCCAACGGGCAGTCTAAAACCAACGCATCAATCAGATGCTGCTCGATGGTAAGCACAAGATCCAGCACAAATGGTCTGTTACCAGTTCTGAACCGACTGGGCAAAGTGATGGGATTATAAATAAGTACAGTGGTTACGAGATCATGTAGATCGGTTTTGAATTGTTCTCCGATCGTGGCGGGCGTTTCTAAACAAAGTACTTTGAAATCACCCATGATAAGAATGTGAGTGTACTTTTGTTGTGAACTGCACCTTAAAGCAGCCTCTAGGTGGTAGTCGGTTTCGGGTGTTGAGTTAGGGGCGCGGTACACCAAGACAATAAGGCAAGCGTCCCTGCTTTGTAACTGCAAGCAGCACCAAAGAGAGTCGGGGAACTGCGAGTCTGAATCCTCCACGGCTTCGCACTGTAAGTCACTTCGGTAATACAGGATTACCCCTCCTCCTTTAGTGAGCCTGTCGTTCCGGATCAGCGACATGCCGGGTAGCGAAACTTCAGCGTTCGTCATTCCCGTGTGTAGCCACGTCTCGGTGATACCAATGACAGCATACGACCTAGTAGCTTGGCGATCTTTCAGTTCATCCAGTTTGTTAGAAAGAATCTGAGCATTCGTATACAAGCAGGCCAGTTTCTCGGTCTCTAGGTGCCCACAGAGGGATGAAGCTGTCACGTGTGGGAGAATGCCGACCGATGGGAGGTCGGCAGTTACTCGTTTTTGATGGGACAATGATGCTTCGTTTCAACTTGATTCGGCCAAGGTGCGTCCCAACCTTCGTTTAGGCCTACGTCAGTGTCCATTAAAGCAGCAGTCAAGTTACGCTTTTATACACTCTTCGAGAAGCTTGCTGCTTCAGTTGCTTTAATATTTGAGCTGTGCAAAGTGTTCGCGACATTTAACCGAATTTCGGAATGAAGATGTTTCCGATTTCTCCGTCATAGATCCAAAACATCATTTGCTTGTTGCTCTGATTGAACCGCAAATTTTTAGGATCCTAGGGCCGCATCCTCGATAATTTGGTGAGAGAGGTATCCTGGTGAGCGATAGTGCCACAATATTATCCAAAGAAAGTGTTTCATGAACGAACCTCCACTGTTCTAAATCGTGCTTTCCAGTATCTAGAACATCGTTAGAAGGATATTCTGGCACTCCATATATGAAGATTGCGTTTAAGCGGTCTTGCTTGTTATGCCTCTCTTCGGTGTTTCTTTTTGATTGCCGCGCGCTCCAAGGGACATCAGGATAGATACATATCCCACAGGATCCTTGTTTTAGCGCGCTTGCGGAGAGCAAAACCTTTTCTGCGTCGGTGGGGGATTCTAGTGTTATTCGATTAAGTCTGGGTTCGCCATAGCGTGTCGAGTTCGGACGATGAGTAACAAGTTTATGGGCTTGGCTTTGATACTCATCTGCATGCACACTGAGTTCCATTGGTTTTGGTCGTCTGATAACTTATCCCGCAATGTGATTGCGGTGGATGCAGGAACATTTGAGCATATGACAGTCCAGGCAGTGTTGTAGATCCCTTTTTCGTCGTTCTACAAGGTATGGTACTCCTATTTCCTGACTTGTTGACAAGTGTTCATTGTTTGCGGTTTGTCTCTCTATTCGCGTTAACGGTGTTTACAACGGAAGAGGCCGCAACGGCGACGGTGTTACTGTATGCAACTATACTAAAGTACATTAATTCGCTACGGCAGAAACCAATTTGTCTACGCGACGCTTTCTACAGATGAGGTGGGAGAGTTCTAATAACATTTCCAAGTAGTTTTAACTCATATTTGAAACGGACAACTCGCTTTTCACTTCTAGTATACGGTCCGCAGTGTAGCCAATTGCATTCACTCTTAGGACTAATCAACCTAGCCACCAGAGGTTTCACACGCAAGCTGAAACCGGAGAAGAAACGCGCAACCTAGCATGGCTGCACCGAGACCCAACAGAGAAAGACAGCTTGAGCGATTGAACGAGTCCGTTTACTGACTCAGCGAAGGTTAAATCTTGGATTGCACAGCTTAACTCATTAGTATCGCAGCGTAGTATATAGAATAAAGAAGAAGTCAAAGTTTGGCAAGGCAAAAGAGTTATTGTATGCTGTTAGTGTCTCGCGTTTAATTAAACTGGGATACAACGGCTTGTAACAGTAGATATAACAAAACCATTGGGGAGACATTAAGTGTAACCTTTGCAGTTTGCGCCTACACAGTGTTACATCTCCACGATTTCAAAGGGGAGAGCTCAAGGCAATGCATCAGCAGCATGTCTATACAAAGTACGGCGCTTCTCTAACATGAAACCATTGCCTTTCGCACGTATGCTAAGGCAATTTCGAGAGTCACCCGTTTCTTAGCAGGCTGGATCCCGTGCTCTCAGATTACAAGACAAGCTTGTGATCCTTAAGATTACGGGCCGGTGAAAGGATAGCTCAGCTGTTTGCCGCTCATTTTAAGTAACGCACGGTATAGTGTTGCTGAGTTGAACTCAGGGGAATTGTGCGCAACTTGCACGGAACTATGTTAGCTTCGTAAAGGGGTTTGATGATAGAACTTGTCCTTAGCTAAGTCTGCGCTGCAATCTGGAGAAGCATAGACGACTAAGATAAACAAACAGCATTTTAGCGTCGTGGTTGGATGATCATTTTCTACTCCGCAGCGCCTTCAAATCGCCGTTAATGTATCACTTGGAGCACCAGTCTTTGCATGATCTACTGCGGATTTATCGATTTTGTCGTGACGCTCTCGCAGTTATGCTTAACTAGATCATACTGAAGTCAGCAGTTATCCTACTCTGCCGGCTCATTGAAATTGTTCCGAGAAGCTGCGCGAAACGCTCATTTGTCACATTCAGGAGCATCTTCAAGAAATTTTAAAATAACGCCTTGGTAAAGTCAGAAAACACCTTGCTGACTGACAAGCTGGACTAAGTCGATGTTCTGTTAATAAAACGCAAATTATACTCATTCTCTTTAACAGCCTTCGCACTCCATTTGGTGAAATTGCCGAACTCAATGTCGCTACGCAATGTAAGGGATATGCAAAGGCAGATGTCTTTATGCTACAGGAAAGTTGGTTACATCCTGATATGGGCGATGAGGTTATCCAACTCTTTAGATACCTCGTCGTGAGTTCCGATCACCCTTAAAGGCTGCAAAATCGTGGAGGAGGCGTTGTTACTTACGTGAACCAATCATGATGTAATTCGACTAGCTTGTTCATTATATTCTAAACATCAAAATTTGGCTGTCAATTAATCGGGTGTAAACCTATCCGAGAGTTGTGATGCCCAGTACGCCTTCACCCCACGACCGCAAGAAGAAGTCCAAGATGAGTCAGAATGAACAGATTTTCTATTACAGCACGGCACCACTTATATAGCTTTACAAACAAGGGCGAATCCAAGCTACTAAACGCATGAGATCCAGCTCGCATGGAGAAAACACAAAATGGAACAGGCAAATGAGAATCGCGAAAATTACGAGCCAATGAATTGCGGCAAAGAAAATAGTGTCTGCGGAGTTAATCCATGGGGGTAACCTGGTGAGCGACCATTAAAAATGACGAGTAGCGTCCAATCAGTGTGCAGAAGTGATGCGTTTAAACAAATGCCAGAACAGGTGATAGTGAGAATGATACACACCAGGAAAATAAAAACAGGTATAATAAATATGTGTCGTCAGAATAATACATCCACGTGCAAAAGCTAAGGAACGCTGAGCAAAAGAAGCCACTCAGAATGTCCACAGAATGAGACGGCTGAAATTACCTGTGAACGATTGCGAATGAGGCTGAGGAAAGCGGCGTGTCCAAAATGTAGGAGAGAAGCAGGTAACTGCGCAAACAAAGAATTAAGCAACTAACATAATTCATGAAACTGAGAGTTAAGCAGCCAACTCCCTAACACCGACAGGAAGTTAAAACATCAATGGAAACGCACTGTTTCAGCAATTAACCGATCAACTTCGTTTGCGCATTGATTTCGGAAATTCCGGAACCTTCTTCTCCTTCATGTGAGCACAAACATACAAGGAGTTGTCGGTGAAGCTACTAAATTTACTACGTGACCTTCTTTTGCTAGACGCCGAAGGCCACTAATGGACCTAAAAATTTAACCATGGTCTGCGACAGTGGTACAGCGTTTTGGCGGCGTTTGGTATCTAGGTTGTTCTCAGTCCAGGTTGTTGGACTTTTGGTTTTCGTTCCGCTGGGCTAGAACTCTTGTAGAGAACTTGTGTTTAATTCAGAACAGCGAGAGATTAATAAAGTGCAATGAAACCAAAACTTTTGTGTGTTTTACCCTGCGCCGTTTTACCGAAACAACATCTACTGTGCTCAAAAATTTTGTGGATCATTTCTCCCCAGCGTTGCTGTCTGAAATTGAGTGCTCTGTCTTTAGTGCTGCTAGTGACTTTAGTAAAATTGATACGACGTTCATCAAGACACTTAGTCTGAGAGATACGATATTTTGTAAAATCGGACTTGAGAGACTGTTGAAATTTTTGCATAAACATTCCCATCTGTTTGCTGCTTTGAAGCAGACTCCTTTCAGCGACTTATAACACTGTATTCTGAATATATGCCGAATTATTTACAGCAAGATTAAAATATTTTCCTACCATTTGGCCCTTCAAAGTCATCGAATGGCGATAGTGCCTGACAAATAAGGTCGCAAAACCATGCGACGCTGCATTCAAATGACTTTTCAATCTTCACGGACGGAAACCTATCTTTGTAGTTTGAACACTCTACCGAACCTAGTAACTTCTCCTTTGATCTACTCTGTCCCGTAGAAACTATCTACTTACACACGGAGACATTCTCTTCGCCTCTACTAAAGTAATAGACAAAATAAAGAACGGACATATCAATTCAAAATGTCTGCCCAAGTTAAACGACTAGGCATTTCCACTGAATCGTGTATACATTGAAACTCTTAGCCAATCACAACTATTGCGGGCTTTGGAGGCTTTTAAAGCAGCTGCGGGTAAAAAGTTCCATGAAGCGTATTGATAATGTGGATGCGGACAAACTCGATGCCGAATTTTGTTCTTTCCCACAGAGTGTGTTTTCAGCCATCTTTCAGCAACATTGGTCTCTCAGGCATCCTTGACTACTTAACTGTGTAGGATGAACTCAAAAATTGAAGACTCATGGACTTGATGATTTATAAGCATGAGTTCTTAAAGAGTTCGCGGATTATTTTGCCGTACCCTCAATCGCTTTGTTCAACTGCACTCTTATCATTAGCACCATCTCGGACCTGCAAGGACAACATGTACCCAAGATGAACGAGCAAATCCTTCGTGTGACTGCATGTACGTCGGGGATCTTGAAAGTCTTCCAGAAACCCACTTGTCCCTCAGAGAGATTTGTGGACCATCGGTTGGTTTATTTGATTATAAATGTTTCGCTTTTGACGAAATAGCTTGGTTAGGCAGGCTTTGTGTCAAAAGTGAAACCTTGCCAACCAAATAACCCAACCGATAGTCCACAAATTTCATTTAAACCACGACTTCCCATCGGTTCCAAGTACATTATGGCAGTCAGAATGATTGTTCCTCAGATCTTCACATACACCAAAGCATACGATATATATCACTTTGCCTATACGTCCAAGCACACCACACTAGATGCTCTGCCGTATCTTATACATTCGGTTTCATCTATACAGGATGACAAATGTAGAGCAGTGTGTCCGCTGTTTCTCGATTATTCAGTTGCGTTCAGGAGCTCCAATTGATCAATTTTGCTCAACCAGCTGCTCACGAGTAGGATTCATACCAATATCTGCAGGGTGACTATAGAATCTTTTACAAACAGTACCCAGTTCACCAAGCACAAAGGAACAGATTCCTCTACAAGTTGCGTTGATCGTGGTATTTTATATGGAACGATTCTCTGGCCCCCACTGTTTTCTTTAACTATCGAAAACTTTCCTATGCCTTCCAATCTAATTTAATGCAAGTATGCAGATATTGTTATGAGATGTGTACAACCGTTGAGACATCTGCTCTTTAGAATAGTCTGGATGAGTTTGTGCTGAGGGCATCGTCTCGGTTTTGCATGCGGAACATTTCTAAATGCTGTGATATAACTCTCCTTTCTTCACTATGATAAGCTGCAATCTGTTTCGAATGTCACCTCTTTACTGGCGGTGACTTATCACCTAATACTCAAAATAGCAAATATTAAACAGCTTGGTCTTTTTTCATAAAACCTATCTTAGTCTGCCCATGTACACGGAACGATTTACGACATTATAAACGGTTTACGAAATTAGAAGGCTATAATTCTGTGCCTTTAGACTTAAAATATTTTCGGTACCACCTGTTTTGTTTTATATTTGTGCCTGAATGCATTCTGCCTCACTGTCTTTATTTTTTCTTGGTAATTTTTTCTGGGCTACACAAAAATGTTTTTTAATTTTTCAGAACTTAATTTTTACATGCAGTAGAGTGTTTAAATTTGCCCTCACTGAGTTTATTATTAGCAGACATATAGATGCCTGTATTAGGTTTTCTCTCAAGGTGATAAACGACGTTTTCCACCCCCTACATGGAGCTCTATGTGAAGCGTTAGCTGTACCTACTACATGCTTTAAACATAGATTTCTATTTTCTTGGATGGCTTCTCCCCACAGTTATGTCCTGCTGCAATTTTCATAATTACTTGTGGACCCAACTTAATTAATCCGTGTCTTATGCAGTTGTTTGCTAAACCGCTAGGATAACACAGTTAGTATTAGAAACTTGAGTTGTTCTTATCCACTAATTTTATGTATTCCTGCATTCGCGCAAAATACTGCAAATGTATCTACCCAGGTGCATATTGCCTATTTTGCTTTGTTTTGTCTCCTCTTGTTCGAAATTTCCAACGAACTTGTGCAGTGTCGGATGACGGCTGAGATTCAGTCACTAAATCCTACTTATGGAAAAGCACAACTGGCCATCGTAGCAGGCAACAGGTTATCTGTCGTAGAGTTGTGCTGGAGTTCTGAAAGCGGGTTTCAGAGAGAAAACTCATCGATTGTGAGGATTCGCATAGCGCGAGTAAGAGTTGCAATTGATCCTATTTGCATGAGCGTAGCAACGTTGAAGGCGGTCAAAGAAAAATGACAATGCGGAGCTAGAAGTTTCATGCCTGTACGACTGCGTGGCACCTCATGGGTTTCGATCTGTTCCTTGATATAGTTAAAACTGTTATTAAGCTACGTCCTTTGTTGGTTGCTCATAATCGGAAGTGGGAGTACCGAGAATAGGGTTGTTCAGTAGGTGTGGAACAGAGCCTGCATTAGTTGGTGCTGTATAATGAAGTAGAGTAGAGCAGCCCGGATAAACTAGCAAAAGCTTGTAAAGTCCATTGAATGACTAACAGATAAATCCAAATTTAATAGTGCAAGTGAAATATTCGGGTTCTGGGTAACGCACCAGTAACACACCAAACATTTGCACGTTTCCTCACCACTACGCATGGATGGTGTGGCTGAACGCACAATTCGGTCCACGATATTTTCTCTTCTCTTAAAAACGGACTATATCACTTAAACCAAAACGGATCGCGCGTTATCAAGTCATCGTTGGAAAACTTCAAGGTTCTGGGAATAACTGACGTAAGATGGACTAGCGTTGTATTTCCAAAATAGACTGTCCTGCGCTGCTGGTTTGATCTGGTGGCCTAGTAGGTTGTTATGTTGCTTAAGTTGCAACAGGTCGCGACAGGCGTGAGTAGGGTTTATCGCAGTTAGATAGACATGATCAGGTCCTCGCGAATACATTAATATTAATTGCTATACAATCCAAGGTGTTTCAGTCTGACTTACTAGAGGAAGTGCAAAAGTCCTTGACGTTTTTGTCTGCTACTTAACAAAGTCTCAAGCTCATTCACTCTGTGTTTCCGATAGGGATGTTAGGCTTGGAATGCAGACTCCGCATGGAGCCTGGCGTATGCTTTTATCATTCACGAGCAGTCAGAATGCTCGAACTACACAAACGCTCTCTGTAAGATGCGAACTTAGTGAGCGGCGCTTCTAGATGTCACTCCTGCCTATTTCGAGCAGGCAAGGTCAGCCTGCATACTTACTTAAGGTCAGTGTCTTTAGAAGCATGTTGAAAATGCCGTTCCCCAGTCGACATTTGTGGGTTGGTTGATGGTATATATTCAGAACTTTGTCCGTTTCAACTGCGCTGGATCCTCAAATGCCGAAATTGTTCTGCACTGTCGTTTGATCGTCACTGTCTCTATATATCATGCAAAACTTGGGTTTGTCTGCATATACTAGGACGTTCGACTGACGTAAACTAGCAACCTCATATCTGAAGACTAGGACTAATTCTGATCCTAGCAGAGCTCGTTGGGTTACATCACACTGGACGTTATCTGGATGGGGAAAACACCGCCAGCTTTCATTTGGCAGAAATTGGTTTTACGGCCAAGGACATTACAGGACCACCGGTCCCATATCTGTTAATCTTTTGAAGAAGCCATTGATCGTCAATTTGCTCGAATGCATTTTAGTTGCCCAGTCACACTACGTTGTCTCCCAATCTGACATCTACTAATCGCATCAAAATTGCTCGATCTAACTTTAGCTTTGTGGTGTGTGACGGATTTTGGCGTATTCTTTGCTGCTGTGCCACTATGACGAGAAGAAAGCGCGGTACCGACGGGCTACGTATTGGAGAACCAAGGTCTAGATTTTATGAGTTCGAACATTGCAACTCGGGCCTAATTACGCACTTCTTTCATGGTACTTTTCTGACTCTCTGTACCGCTGCGTCCTTTCATTCATAACGTAACGGCAGAGGTAGATTTATGCAACACGCTGCTTTCGTCCTAGGCAAGCCACCTGTTTTCCACACACATTGTTCACTAGTAGTGCACCCCAACCATAATTTTAGAAAGTGTTAGTGCAATTTACTGTTTTTCTGAGAGGAATCAACGCTAATAGACACAGTCAGACAGCTAGCAGGCAAGGGGTATACTGCCATTTCATCCTAGTGGGACTCGTCATTAGCTAGCATTGGCTGAAACCTGCCGGGTCCGAACCCATGGCCTTATCTTACGAGACAGAGACTTATGACATTGAGACATTGGTGACCGCGGCGGATCCTCATGATCAGCATCTACCTGCGATATAGTGCGGTTTACACCTCATTATTTTGCATGTTAAGAACGTGATATGTTACGTTTCCGTGTATGTGTGATGTCTGTCTGATTGAGTCTAGCTGCGACAGATCTCGAAAACTCTATAATTTTGCTACTCTATATAAGCGTGGGCGTTTCGGCGACAATACCATGAAGTTCCATGAACGTCTAGGGTTTTTAGTCCTAGAATCTGCTAGGTGACCCTGCAGTATCATGTCAAATCTTGAAAAGTCCCAAACACGTTTGTCGCCACTACCTGAGGCTTGATGGCATATTGGGTGTTACCGGCCCGAAAACTTCGCACTCCACGAACAGTGGTCCAAAGGTTAGAGGTTTCGGGCGACATACCAAAGGTCCCGAGTTCGGTGCTTGCTATTTTTTACGTAGTGATATTATTATCGCCAGGCCCAAACCGGTCCTTGTGTGAAGTGCTTTTGGGTTGGCAACACCCATTATCTCTCTGCTCCATCAGTTATGTTTCTAGTGATCGCATCGTCCAAGGTTCTCGCGAATAGATAAACAAATACCGTACATGACCGAATATAAGCCGAGGGATTTTGGATAATTTTTCTTTTCTGTAGTTGCGGGGTCGGTTTATTAAAAGGTTATATGTAATTTGAAAAAGTCGCGTTCAAAATCCACCCAGCAATTCAGGGCACACTTCTGCACTATCTCCCCCTAGCACCATCCGCTAGCGACTGACAGTATTCCAGACGGGGGTTTGAAGTGCCTCATTTTATCGTACGGTGTCCACGCAGCACTGAGGACAGCGTGCCTATAACTTTACATGTGATTTTTGTGACCAAATTTCCCAATATATTTCACACATGACGTTCGCGACGGATGACAGTAACGGAAACATACAGGACTGTACAGAATCAAACGCCAGCACACACAACAACATGGGAAAAAACGTGACGGAAAAGCATTAAGCGGTAGATCTTTTGGGAGTCGGCTATCATAGGGACTTCTGAGAAATTTGACACTGCAAAGTTATACTTTCGGCCTGCTCAAGGGTAGGCATATATTCGGTAATACACGGCATGTTACTAATTCTCGACAGTGCGATGCATTCCTGCGTACGACTGATCGTATTAAGTCAAACGCGGATGATCGATAAACGTAGAAATTGTTGTAAAATTACCAGTAACATGCTGGATCTATGTGCTTTTGTGTATGTGAATATTGCGCCCACCTCTTCAACTTAGTTAGACTAGACCGACTTACACTTAGACTCAATCCTTGTAACTTTAAGGAAATGTATTCCCTTCATTTGGTTTGCTCAGTTCTCATCTTTAGCCTCATACTTGGTGTCCATTTTACGTGCTTATTTTCCTTGTTAGTTAGTTAGTTACTTACTTACTTACTTACTTAGTTAATTAGTTATTTGACAGCCCCGATGTTGCTGCGCTTGCTGTGAATGTTACTAAGGTGCCTACCTGTCTAGAACCTTCCACCTCGATCACTGGTTCCAGGAGACCGTGAAACGTTGCTGGGGGGACCTGGTGTACGGTCCACGTGAGGGTGCTAGGCTCAAATATTGGTTCCAGCCAGTGTGGAGCGGATTACGATCCACCCACCTCCTAGTGTACGCCTGGTACGAATGATTTCCCCATAAGGCATGAATGCTGCCGCTCTCCTTGTTGAAGGACTATAGGCCGGCTTCCTCTCATTCATATGCTTCTGGTTTACACTGGATATGGGGTGTGTGTGTGGATGGAGCTGTGGGTGGTGCAGCGAAGCCACCCGTGGTCCCTTATAAAGCACAGGAGTCCTGTGGCTGTCATGCGGAGGCCGCAGTGCCAGGCAAATTCGGAAACGGATGTCGCGAACTAGGTATGAACTTACGCAGCTGTGTTGCTTGAATGTGTAAATGTGAAGCTGCGTTTGGGATTGTGTCCAGTTAAGTCACCGACATAAAAGGGTTCAAAGTTATCATTCTGCTTGGAAGACTAACTTCCATGGAGTGAGGAAGGTGGTCCTGATAAGCGGAAGGCGGCGACTTTCTTTAATGGCAAGTCACAGCTGCCACGTCGCTATATTGTTAAACAAGCTTATGTGGCTTTATATCGGCGGTAACCAACCAAGTCCTGGTACTCTGCGCCAAGCTGTTTTCTGGAACAGGAGTAAACCCAACCATCCAGCTGACCATCCAGCTAATTGGAATTGCTGTCCAAGTTGAGATCGCTCGACACAAACCATCTACACAACGAATGCATAAAAATGACCTTCCTACCGGTCAATAATTGTTTACAAGGCTGCCATTCAAAGAAGATCAAAATGACAGAAGATTCCAGTAACGTCTCCGTCAATTTACAAAAAGGTCTTAGTACGCTGCTGAGCTTGTGATTTTGCACCAAGTTAAAAAGTTGCTGGTTAAATCCAACCTGGACAAGCAAGGCTCTCAGATTACCGCCTCATTCATTTGCCTGTTTAATTGTACTTGCGGCAGTGAGTACGTCGGCGGAACGGAAAGAAGACTGTCCACAAGGATTTTAGGGCGTATTCCGCGTAACCTTGTCGTGAATGGTCCGAAGATGTCCGCCAGTTCAATCGCCCGACACATACTTGACTGCCCCATGTGTGAAAACTTAGGTGAATCTTTTAGGATAATCAATCTAGAGAGCGCCGCTTTGCTACTTCAGTTCGCTGAGGCTTCGACAATTAGGCGGCTGAAACCCAGTTCGTGTAAAGAGACCGAGTTCGTCGCCAGTCTCGCCCTGCCTTGGTGAGGCTGGTGACTACATTCTTCTAAGCGGAATGCCGACCAGCATCAGATAAACTTTGACCACTTTCTATTATCCAATGACTTCACCCCTTGAATGTCTCTGTATGCAGCCTAAGCACTCCACTACCTGAATGTAAAGGACTGATGAGAATATGCCAAATAGCTGAACTCATATTCTCCTGACAAAAGTTTGTTCTTACTTGCTATTTTGAAATGTTTGAATAAAAAATCTCGTATGAAAGAATTGTTTTGACAAGTGTTACCTGTCGTTAGCAGGTGGGCGAAGGAGTAGATAGATGATTTTCTTTGGTGAGACTACCCACGGTATCTAAAGCATCGCGGCAGTTTTGACAGCACTAACTGATCCTATATTAATTACTCTCCATGGCACGATGGACGGTGTCTCCGTCATCTTTGTGACAATAATGAACCAGTATTTTGTCAATCCTTTAGCAGCTCTAAGTTTCAGGTGAGCATGGATAAAGCATGTGTTATCGACGCATCATCAAGCATAACCCCTCGTATCGGATTATGAGTCACCGGGGTCAGGTCGGCCGGTGACCGAGTGGTCTGCTCGCCTGGCTTGCAATCAAAAGGTCACCGTGTGTGTCGTTTTGCACAGGGATTAAACGAGAAAATATATTTGAAAAGCAGGGTAAGAAGACGAAAACTGGTAGATGCATGCATTTCGTATTGTCTCCTCAGTACCATTAACCATAACCGGTATGCAACCATATACTTAAATATGTGTGTGACCGAATAAGCATAAGGTGAAAAATGAATGACGGAAGTTCCACACTTATGTCCACGGCAGTCTTAAGCTGATAAATAATTGCTTCTGAACACACAGGGCCGGCTTCATCCGGCTTATCGCAACGGCCTCGGCGAAACGGAGGAAGCGGGGATTAGGGTGACGTAATACAAGTGTGAACGCTGATCCGAGAAAATATATGTTCTACCTTGCTTTGAGACCACTGGATTTAATCCATACGTCCGTGAACATGAAGCGAAAGGAGAGAGGCGCCAAAACTGCACGTTCTTGGGCGTACGACCGTTACAGTAAGCTTTTGTCACAGGTAAAGTAGAATTTTGAAAATCCATTTATCCATGTATATGGGGTAGGAACTTCCCACTTGCTTGGGGCAAGGAAGAGTGTTGACTTAGTTGACGCCACCCAAATCCCTGGGCCTTATATTCCTAGCCCACAAACAGCATTGTACTTACCGCAAATCGAAAACCTTCGGTAAAATCTAACTAAGTTCTGCTTACCATGGCTTCCGAATAGTAAAATTACTTAGCGAACTAAAAGGCCAGATCACGGCAATCAGAGACCAGGGCACTTTTAATGAAACATCGGCTGGCTGTCCGATGCGATGACAATTGACAGCTAGTTGGCTCATACGCTTTCTTATGATTTAGCTAGGTTCACATAGAAGCCGGCGTTCATCAAGGTTATTCATCTGCCTTCCGCTAGGCACTCACACTGGTTACGAAAGTAAGTGATCAATGACTCTATAGTCGGTCACATTGACTTTGACATACGAGCTGTTATAATATTCTACGAGCAAAATGACGCGGTCGCTAATTGTGCGCGGGCAATTGCTCGTCTCAACTGCAAAGTAAACGTGACGTTTCCGAATATATCTTCACAATGATGGCATTCTTCAATACACAACTTGGGAACCCGGGTGCAGCTCAGCAACAGGGTTATGACCACTCCCTCAGACAATGAGATATTGCCTTTGTGCATCTCATATGATTAGGTCCCATTTACAGAGAACAACTACAGATTAACCTGTTTGGGATGAACTGCAGGACAGAAACATCTAGGTCATAAAATAGACGCAAACTTCAGATAACAGCTCGTGGTCAACTAGTAGTACGGTGCGGATTGCCAGATATATTCTTTTTGCTGTGTTCGTCAACCTGAATGTAATTAAAAGCCGAATAACTATAAGTAATATATGTAAAATATAAGTAAACCGGATGTGCGTGCAAACTTGCTGAAGCGACAGTGTCCGACAGGGAGCATAAGATGGACTGGAGTTGAGATAGTCGCGTTTACTTTTCGTCAGCTTAACCACAATAAACAAAGAACATAAAATGTGGAGGTGCGAATGCGAAGGAGAAAATGCGACATTAACAACCGTCAAAGTCCCAGAGTTGACAGTTGATCTATCGATTAGGATAAAAGTATTTTCTCTCTAGGAATGTTGAAATCAGTGTGAGGGATGACAGTGACTTACTTATGTTGCACTTAACAGCACACCTTTAAAGCCCAATGATGTAGGCTGCTGTGATAGTTCACTTGTAAACATAGGTCGATGTTCCTAGCCCAGCCCTCCACTCGAAGAAACTACACCACATTCGTACAATCTCCTTTTGAGCGCAGCCCTGTTTGCTGTTCTTCAGTATATATTCAATGTCATGCATACACTCGCAGCTTGCACTAGAGCGTTGCTACTCAATGTAGCAGCATGGAGATTTCCCCGGTTTTCTTGTATAAAATTCTAATTAAAATTACTGTTGCACTGTAAACTTAAGCTGCCCGTGCAGGTTGTTGAAGTGGTTGTTCACTACGATTGCTTGAGTCGAGCATCTCTTTTACTTGGCCTTCGTTTCGATTGCATCGCGCGAGCGATCTTGTGTGCCGCACCTTTTAATTCCCTCTAACAGCCGTGTTAACGGCGCGGTTTTTGATAGCTGGTCCTACAGGGAACCTTTTGTTATATAAAATAAATTTTCCCCTGCAACTCCACCTACCTGTTATTGTCCTTATCTGTGCTCCCGCTTAAACTCATGTTCTTAGCTGTTTCAGAATCCATTAATTTACTCCATGACGTACGTATATAAGGACTTATTGACTAGACCATTGATCGTTTCGCTTTATTTCGCGTCTGATTGCAAAGCTTTTAGCTGGCTCTGTGACTACTTATAGGTCATTTGGCTGTTACTTCCGTTTTCAAGTCAATGCAATATTTGCTCTGTGTAACCGAATGGGTGCAGGCTCAGCATTTTACACTATCATCAGCATGCGGACAAAATTTAGCGGCATCAAAAATGCAGAATTTGGTAAACTGTCTCGCTTTCCACAGAAACAATCGCACAATGCCGAGCAGTCTTCGGGCTTTGCATTTAATAAGCGGTGGAGATTAACTAAGATTTTTCGTCATAATTGGCTTCGTTTTGCGTACATTTGCATGTGCAAAAGCAATGGATCAGAGATCGTGAGCAGATATCATCCGGCATAATCAAAATGTGGATAGACTGGGAAGATCAGAATGACCTCGGAAATAGTTTGAACATAGTCTACGTCATAAATTCCTGTAAAACTGATATTTCTCGGTAGACAGCTTATGCAACATGTTTGGTGAAAAAGGAAACGGTCGATTTAACGTCCTCGGCTGCTTGCTTTATAACCAATTGCTAGCTGAGCACAGAACCGCCTTGCTATCGGTGGTCTGGATTTTGCTAAGCGTCGTGATGGCGCCACGTATATGTAATATGTTGGTAGCACTTTAGCATCCAAACTGATCAATTTCGGTGGGAATGTACCGTATGCGCATATTCTTCGCTAGTTTAAAAGCACGTAGTGATTGGTAATAAGATCAAGAAAGGGTGCTAATCAAATGTATCTTAAAGCTTTTCGGTTTCATGCAAATAGTTGTTTCGAACGTGGTATAGGACAACAGTTTGGAAGCAGAAATACCCACATCACCACTAGACTCATCATTAAAAGTGCTATCGATATTGCTTTTCCTCCTGTCCACACTTTAGAACCTTATGAGAACGTATGAACATCAATCTTGTAATCTTCACGATGAATTGAGGAGAGCTCAAGAAGATTTTAAGAAACTGACTGTGTTACGAGATTCTGCTGTTCATCAAAAAGGTTTGTCGACGATAATACGTTGAGAAATTTGGTTTTTATTATCTGCTGACATTACTAATCTCAAATCCTTCTTGAAGTTGCCTTAGTACGGTTTTAACAGGATTTCCATCCCCAAAGAGCATTGTGCGTTCTACATAACTGTGAAAACGTCTCCCATCGTACAACTCAATCGGCAGCTAAGTAGCATTGAGTAGGTTGTAATGAATACCTCCCCATGATAAATGAACAGCACTGAAGTGTGTTCACCATGCGGCTCTCGCAGACCTGAAGTCGCCTTATAGTATCAAGTTTATTCCTGACCAGCGCTTTTCTATTAAGTGCAAGTGGACATTCGATGAAAACCATACTGCTAAAACTCACGTCTTCGTTAATGTCAAGCTGCGTCATGCTGCTCCTATTCCCCGATATGTGTGTCAGTCAGACAGTCGAAATCAGGATGAGTGCCATTTAGCGAACACCGCATTCCAAAAATTGGTCAAGTAGTTTAACCTACCGTGTAGAGCTGAAGTCCTCCAACTGCTGTCGAGGAAGAAACCATCTGGTGCCCAAAGGAAGGGTCTATTAAAGTTAAACTCTTTGCATTAGATAGATCATGTCTTCCATATGCAACGGGATCGATTTCCTTAATGTACCTAACATGCAGCCACAACGCTTGGTTTGATGAAATTTTTTGGTGACTAATCTATCGCACAGACTGAATATAGGAAAAATCGACCGAATGATACGAATCATCTTCGCGGATTGGAAATTTGTAACTGGCTACAACTGCTTTCTGGATTTATTAATTGGCATGGCTTAGTTCTGCGCTAACTTGCACTCAAGCATTTGGTCTTTCGCATGATGTTTATAGCATTCAATCCTGTTTAAGCGCAAGCACGTTCTTCTCATATATTATCTCGCATTCGGTTTATGCTCTGGTAGATCTTCCACTTTGTATCCTACTCCGAATAAAACGCTAGCGTCATCTGCATGAATCCCAGTACAACCAAAAGAAAACTCATAAATCAACTGACTATGAAAATATAACGCCACCCAAAACACTGTACAAGTGGGTTAGACACTAACCGCATCTTTAGTTCGCCCAATAAGTCCCGGCTTCCAGAAGAGAATGATCAACTATTAAAATCGAAAATGTCATACTGATTTAGCCGGTACTCAGAATGTTGATTCTTCATGTGCAGCGTTTTAGAGTTATGTAACGTTTGAAATGGATAAAACGATCTAGAGCTATTTGATTAATTGCGCAGGTAATGATTTTCGGGAGATACGCAATTTCTCCAGAACATACTCCGTAGTTCTCCCTGTGATCTTTTATGTTCGCTATTCTGCTGTCAATAATAGCTTTAAATGGGTCTCGAGAAGGAACGGCAACAGCACAAATTAAGCAAACACCTTTTTTCTCATCAGACCTAATACAGAATTATACTTTATCAAAGGCTAACACCATGGGAGTGTACGGAGTAAACATTGCTTGGAGGAAAGTAAACAGTTAACCTGAAACGCGTTGGGCCATCAGGTGATTGGCCGCATGTGATTTTGTTGGTCGGGATATAGTTTTGCTCGTTTGACTATTGTTTACCGAAGTTTCATCATCATCATTATCATCATCATACACGTTAGCTAGAGGTGGGGAACACTTCAGCTACTGTGCAGCAATACGTAGAAAAAAGGAGAGAAAAAAGCAACTGGTGCAAGCTGGCTGAGCTACCGGTAACAGATGGGCATCGTTCCGTTAAGCGAACAGCTGGCTATTGTGCATCAAAAAACAATTACTATGCAAAATTATATAAGGCTAAATAATGAGATCTTGGTTGGAGGAGGAGGCTAAGAGGGATACGGTGTGACAAGGAAACTCACAGCACGAACGCCACTGAGGTCGGCTCCTAGCCACATCAGCAAGTGTGTCCAACTAAACGTGTTCATCGTCTTTCGGACCCCAACCAGGGAGCCGAGACGTTCCAACCGAGGCCAGCTCAGAAGTGAGGGCCTTCATTCCTCTTGCCCAAATCATCCCTTGGCCACCCCTCCTCTTCTTCCATCCACATCTCCGGTGAGCAAACAACGCAAGGCGCCTTCGTCGGTGGGCTGAGATGAGTAACACGTGGCCGAGATATCGGAGCCTGGTGCGTGAAAGGACGGTGCTGAGCGGTTCATTTCCTTTTCCTGTGCCATAAACAAGGCATCGAACACGCTCGTTGCTCACGCGGTGTTCCCACCAGATGTGAGCTAAATTGCGAAGGCACCGATGGTCGAACGTAACTAGCCTCTTCAGGTCCGCTGCTGCTTTAAGCGGCCAGGTTTCACAACCGTACAGTAGGGTCGAACGTACTGCTGCATTGTACACTCTACCCTTCAGGGCAAGAGTGATGTCGAGTCTGCGCCATAGATGGCGAAGGTTAGCAAAAGCGCCCCGAGCTTTTGCTATAAGATTCGTGACCTCATCTTCAATCCCAAGGGCGCTGATACAACTTCCTAGGTGGTTGAATTATTTAATGACTTCTAGCTGATCCTCATCAAAGTTCAGCGTAGGAGGAGGGTGCGCAGCAAAGCCCGAAATGACGGACAGTTAGTCCTAATCTGTCCAGGGCCGCTTGGCACGTTTGTGAGCTGTCACAGATAAGGACAACATCATCAGCACAATCTAAGTCAAAAATTCGTTCTCCTGGGAGCAGATGCACACCTTCTATGTCGTGTCCTGTAAACGCGATTTCCACGACTTCGTCAATAGCGAAGTTGAAGAGGAAAGGTGACAGCGGCATCCTTATTTCACGCCGCTGGAGAAATTAAAGGGCGACGACAACTTGCCATATGCCATCACTCTGCCTGAGCTACGTGCATAAAATGCTCGGATGTAATTCACATATTTCTCAGGTACACCTTTCCTGAGTAGACAGTCCCAAAGTGCATGTGTGTCCACTGAATCGAATGCACCTTTGATATCGAGGAACACGACAAGGGTGGTCCGCCAATATACGTGACGGTGCTCCAACAACTGAGGCAAAGTGAAGATGTGGTCAATGCAGCCACGACCTTGACGAAATCCAGCTTGCTCTTCACGAATCTGGCTTTCACGAGTGGCAGTCAGTCTGTGAAGGATAACAGAGGCAAGCAATTTGGAGGCGATGGAGATCAGACTGATTCCTCTATGGCTGCCGTATTCCGATCGTGTGCCTCCCTTAAAATTGGGACTATGACGGAGCGGCTGCAGTCGGTTGGGACAGTTTCCTGCTCCCACAGTTTGACTAGTAACTCGTGTAAATCATCTATAAGAGTAGGTCCCCCGAATTTGAAGTGGGGCGGAGGAAGATCATCAGGTCCCGCGGCTTTATTTAACTTCAACAGTTCGATTTAACTTGCAACTTCCGAGCGAGACGGGGGATCCAAAGGGCAGCTCACGGAGAAGGGAGATCACTGGCCGGCGAGAAATCTAACAATTCTGACCGATTAAATTGCTTACCAAATTGCTCAGCCCAACGCTGTAAGTGTTTTGATAAGTTGTGGATAGTCTGTCCACTCTCGTCACGTATAGTTTCACTAATACCAGGTCTCTTGCTCCCCGTTTCCCGTATCAGACGGAATAACTTACCATGATTACCAAGGGCAGTGGCCATTTCCATCTCTGCTGCAAGATTAGACCACCAGGATTCGCGATCTCTCTTCAGGCTAGCATGGAGTTTTGCTCGGCGTTCTTCGCTAGTTTCACTGTGTTCGCTTCTAGCCGGAATATGCCGGCGGGTATCGATAACTTCCAGAGACTGTGAAGAGACCCAATGTCCATGTTGGCGGTTAGACACCACATGAGGATTTTCCTGCTGCTAATAAGGTCTGATGAATATGAGACCAGTGAGCTTCAACTGCATCCAGTGAGCGTTTATCCAAATCGCATGGCAGCGTACTTTGTTAGGCATTCGGAACGGTTAATTTCGCATTTGGCCTGTGTCCATGCGGTCACAACGCCGTCGTGGGCGTCCGCCAAAGCGCATCCGCTGGTCAGCACACACAATTGCATGCTCGGTGTCCACATCTGTGCTCCAAATCGAGCGACAGTTCTGGACGCAGCCTCTCCATCGGTAATTTAACGCTATGTGATCGATTTGCGTCCATAGCTGGTTCGAGGCTGGCGGGCGCCAAGTCACCCTCCGGCGGGTGCTGTGTCTGAAATTAGTGCTCACAAGAAATAAACGAGCATCCTCCCACAAATGAAGTAACCGCTCACCGTTATCATTACGGGAGCTTATACCTTGTTGGCCACCCAGATGCAGCTCATCTGTGGATAATTTCCCAACTAAGACGTTCAGATCCCCGGCCAGCACTACAGTGTCCGAGCTTCTCCCTTGGCTAAGGAGCTCGTTCAGTTGACGATAGAAGTCGTCTTTTACCTAGTCATCGCTACAGTTTGTCGGTGCATAGGCAGCGATAACGAATAGATACCTGTTAGTCCCACGCGACTTCAAAGTTTTGAACGAGCCAGCCAATCGGAGCTCACACATCCGGCTATTGATTGGAATCCAATCAACCAGAGCAGCTTCAGCCCGGGGACTCAGGGCAATACCAACACTGGCTTGGCCGGTGCTTGGAGCTGCATCGTCACCGGATAGGCGCAACGAGAAAGTGCAGCTAGTGTCACCTGAAGGGGATAGCAGAGTGAGTATAGAGGTCGAAGTTTCAACGCTTCATTGAGAATCTTTAGAATGCATAACTTTGGTCATGCCAAGATTTTGCGCACCTCAGCCTCAAAAGAGCACTGTTGCATACACTGACAAGTGCGTGCGCAGATGATCTGTGGCGAAAGGATTATTGGACGCGAACTGAAGCTAACCAAACACAAGGTTTTTGAATACATTTACCCGGAACACTAGATTGGCGTTTAAATAAAGCGCAGTGGCCATTGGACTCTTGTGAAAACAGTTGAAAATCAATAGCCTTTTCATAATATTCCCTTTATGATTGGAATCGCTGATGAGGTCTGTTCACGAAGATGATCGTAAATCAGCAAAATACCTTCCATATTCTGGTTTCAAAGGCAAAGTTCTTAATCACTTCCTTTCAAAGTTGATCTACCCGTTCACTTGCTCCCGTAGAGCTAGGCACATTAGAGTTGCGGCCAGCCAGTGGCCGAAAGGGTTAAGCATTTGCTTTGCAACCCGGGGGTCGAGCGTTGGAGCCTGCGTAGGGGACGGGGTGACCCATGCAGTATCCTTTGCTCATAATCATCGCAGATAAATCAACAGCTGGACGCACGGCCGCTTATTACTACTGAAGACCTAAGTGCAAGATTGCCAAAACTGAATTTATGCATTCAGAAGCAGCTCGTTGAAGCTTCAGTGGCCAGTAGTCAAACGAGAAGAACTATCTCCCGACAAAGAATGCCACGTGCCCCAAATCACCTGACAACTTAACGCCCATTAGGATGACTCTCTCATTCACTCCATGTAGATGGTTTTTCTCTGTACACTCCCGTAGCCTTAGCCATTACCAACCAACATTTTTGTACTAGGCCAGCCGAGGAATACATAAGAAATAGTCGTTTGCTTAAGATGAACTGCTTTCGTTCGTTTTCCAGATTGAGGATAAGCGAGCATTTTATGCGAAACATAATGTATCTCTCTCACTTCATTAGCTGTCTCATAGAGTTTGTCTGAACTGTATTAAAATGAGTTGCACTGTACCCACAGTTAACGCGGTCTATTTGCACTGTTAGGTTTTAAGACACCTCCACTTTTAGGATATGCACCTATCTGTACTGTCACGCCTCTTTGAATGATAAAAGGAATAATTCTGATTCAAGCTCATGACTCTAGTATGCCTGTATAGATTACCGTAAAATAGTAGTTTGACTTGCTTATGGCAAGTGAAGTGGATCAGCGCTGCCCGAGCTAATAATTTTGCCTCCTCTTGCGCATGAAATTATCACTGATGGGTTTATCCTGTTCCTATACCATTGAAGGTACATTAGCTAACCAGTAACCGTAGTTGTCGCTGCACCAATTGCTCTGGAACCGCCGGTGGGTCGACTGACACGGCGTTGAAAGATGCGTTTCGTATCTACAGAGCAAATACGGCTGATGCAGGAGTAGGTGGATACATTCCCAATCTCAAAGTAACCGAACAACGGTTCTGGATCGTCGATCCGTGTACTTATCGAAGTCAGTGAATCGTCTCTAGGATCCGCATTATAAATGTAAGGCTAAGGTGGCTTTTCTAATATGCTGTCATGTATGAAAATGGTGGAAAAAAGCAATCGTGTATTCCGGGTAAAATGCTATTGCACTACAACTCCCATTAGATAACTAGAAAAAGAACTACAAAATAGCGGAAAAAATAGTTGGGGATAAAATGAAAAGCGCCTGGGTGGACTCTCTGTAGTGCTCATGTTGAGGTGCGCAGTTAAGAGCTCACATTGATAATTTAAAGAATTTTAACTTAGGGCACCGTTTGCCACGTCATATAGTCACCCGATATGTACAGCCTATATTTGGTAATGTCGATGGGTTAGGACAATATCACGGTCTTTTTTAAACACGGATAGTACAACGGCGTATGTTTGACACACACAAAGACAGTAAAAGTTCCGGCGACATTCTAGCCGGCTGTATTGCGTATCCAACTTGGCCTGATGGACCCTCAGATTCGTATCGGGACTTATTGACAGTGGGTAGCGGATGAGGTCGTCACGGCTCCTCAGAATCCGATAGGTTACAATGGGTCACCTGTTAGGCGTTGACACTGATCACTGTAAACCCTTGGGTTCCTCAGCCGAAGAGATTTTGAAGCTGAACAAAGTTTGCACATGTCTAGCTGTTTCTCGTAGTTGAGTCTCGAGCACAGCGACATCTAGCTTGTACCATGTCTACCAAGCTTGGATAGGATATTCCACATAAAGCCGCACGTATTTAAAACATTAGTGAGCAAAATAATGTGCCACGATATCAGAATCCTTTGCGCAGAAGTGCTTGTTAGTTCCCGGTCTCTGACGCTTTTTCAGATTGTTTTGAGTAGCCTAGGTCAGCCTAAATCCGCACCCCATGGTCGTTTTGCTGGGGGATCACGTACAATACGTGGTATTCAAGCTTGAGTATGCGGTTCGGCTGATAACAAATATGGATCACTTTGCATTTGGTCGAATTAAAAGTTAAAGCAGGTTCTGAGTCGATGATTAATACGCGCTGTTCAGGTCTTGCGGAAGTGCTTCGTGATCTACTTGGTAGGCCACAAGCAAATGGATTTAAATCATTAGCAAAATTTAAACATCAGTGGCGATCGGACCCGGAAGCTCAGTCATGAACACCAGAAACAGAAACAAACCCAGCGCCAACTGCTGCGGAAATGCTCGTTTGACATACGTTGTATCGGAAAGTGCTTTTCGAACCCTTAGCTGCAGTCGCCGCTGCTGCAAGTAGTTTTTGATCCACTATAGAACAGCATCCCCGACTTTGTAGATTTCGGGCCTATGAAGAAAAATGCCGCCTTCTACTCCTTTGAAAGCTTTGGAAATGTCGCGGTAAATGACATCAATCCAAGTCCTTTTATCTGCCGGTTCGGTTCAGCTACCTTCTTCAAGCAGTAGTTTGGTTACTCATCATTGGCGATGAAGTAAACCGGACTACTCCGGTGCTACGATGTCGCAGTATTCTTGTTGGTCAACTAAAGCCCAAGCAAACATTGTCTCCATCAGCTTTGGGATTAAAGAGAGCAGAACCACTGGGCGATAGTTTGCAGGTTACGGACCATGGCCAGTTCCGATAATTGATGTGATTTGGCCATGTTTCCTGATGGCATGCACTAATACGTTTATCCAAGTACGTTTTAAAAATGTGCGATAAATTCTGTGCAAGCATCGTGGCTGCTATGTTCAGTGTCTTTGGGGGAATGCTATCGATTCTATGCGAATGGTAGTTGCGCAGCCTGAGCCGTTTTCTAGACACAGTGTTAATGTCAAACTTGATTTGAGTAATTCCTGCAATTGGGGCTTTGGGTGTGTGCATGTAACAGTGGCGGACACTCCAATAGAACGTCGATGCGGATTGCATCTGTAGGTTGTTAGCTGTTTCTTCAGCGCTCTGTGTCACTCCGGGAGTCACGTTAAGTGTGGGATACTGCGCTTCACTTTGCGAATGATATGTAGGCGCTTAGTAAGAAGATTTTTGTCTTGGGCAAATTTACAAGGCAAATCTTGTTGGTGACCCAATTTGTCTTCACGGACAATCGTATTTCAGGGGTCTCTCTAAGCCACGTGGTACCTCCAAGCTTTGGGTCTAGGACAGGCTCTGTAAGGATGCCAAGTTACATTCCTTAGTGACAGGTGTTTTCGAGTTCTGCTTCTGATGAATGCCGCTGGCTTGGTGGAACGGAACTGTTTAGTTTATGAATCAATTAAGAGCAGGTTGCTGAAACTCTCAGTAAACTGAATCAGGGTACTGTAATGGAGCCGCTTTTCCATCGATCCTAATCATCAATCGTTTCCAGGTCTAGCTAGATGATGTAGAGTGTAATCGTGCGCGTTATTTCACTGTGTTCTTTTGGGCTGTCAACGCAACGCATGCATTACTAAAGTATGGTAGCATTATCGCGTAGTCTTGGTTTGGTGTCCATCAATCGTTTGTCAGTCATGAGTTCTTTGTTTGGGATCATGGTGTCCATTACCGGTGTTTTTGTCAGCTATGCACCTAGTGGCTGAGGTGACGTGGCATACTTCAAATAAATTCTATTATTTCAACTATGAACTTTTCGCTATGGTATGTTGATACCTTCAAGTCGGAACCTCTCCCGGCCTTGCTGTACTTAACTACGCTCGTTCCACGTAACGTCTGGGAAGACATTGACCAAACAGGTTCCGTTCCGGAGACGACCTGTTGAAACTAAGAGAGTTTCCACAACATCGGCAGAAATTAGCACAACCAGAAGAGACCTAGTTTTACCAAGGTGCTTGCAAATCTGGTGACGAGGGATACTCATCAGATTGGTGGACTTAGTCGGAATGCCGAGCAAACGGCTCATGTTGCTGCATTGGCTCAGCTTGTTAGTCTGTCTTTCATTTAATGAATTCGACGTTCAACCTTGAACGGTCGGCTTGTATAATTAAAGGTCACAAGCTTGCTTTGTAATCCGATTGCGCCGGTTTGACCTCGTTGGGCGACTCTCGCGTTACCCACAGCGTACGCGCGAATGTTGGTGGTTTGGTGGCAGCGAAGAGTTGGTACTGCGTACCGGCGTACTGCTGATACCTTTACCATTACTTTCATTACAGAACGTTGGTACGTATTAGGCATAGGTTTTCCCGTTTTATCTAAGTATATTTCTTGGTAGTATGAGTCGTATTTGGGAGACTCTACAATCTACTAGGTACCAGTGCATCATCAGTTATGATATCGGCCTTGTCTGTGGTGGCAGAAATTGTAGTTGTTAGTTTTGAAGTGCTCTTTGATGCAGCTACGCTCTAGCAACTACCGGTGCCGGAATGCCTCATGAGTTTCAGCGAAGCCTGACTACGTCAAATAGGCTAAGTTAATATTGTTATAACTAGCTGAAAGTGACAAGTTTTGGAACTGCTCGATGGTGTGGAACTGTGCCGAAGTGGTTGCCTGTAGTGTTCACACGTGCCACTTTGCTGGGGAAAACTGGGGCTTGTGCACTGGTATGATAGTGTGTAAAGAAGAGAGGCCTGGTTCATGTGTTGCTGTGATTATCCCCATTAAGTGAGTTTTATGTTCGTTTTGCTCGATTGTCTCTTCCACTCTTTCGTACTCTTGAGACAGTGCAGTTATAGTCTTAAGTAACAGGATGGAACCATCCTTAACGCACCTGGAGGGGTTCTGGCTCACTTGCGCCCAGCTTCGCCTCGCCTGGCGTCAAGTTCCGAAGGTCGTGATGGATATAACTAGATCAATTAGAATTCGAAATTTCAATTTCAAGAGCCTTACTGCGTGTTTAATGCGCCTTTAGCCATAGTTAATTGACTTATGGCGCCCACGCTGTCACGTGTGCATGGTGTTGGCAATTAGGTATAACCTCACCCCCAGTAGGTGGTCACGTGTTGGGTGCAGCCCGGGGTAATATTCGGTAATCAATGACACGCAGGAGGCGTGTCAAATACGGGACAGCATGGAAGTTGGAGGCGACTAAAACCAAGGTATATTGTGCAGGCTACAAAAATAGGGAGCGAATCAACCAGAGCGAGAAACGGTGCAGCAATGTACTCACCAAAACGTTTTTGTAAAAACGGACGTGCTGTCAGTAAAACAAGTGGACTTTTTGAAGATTAAAACAACCGTAAAATCCAATGTTGCACAATAGTGAGACAGCGCCTTTTCCGGTACACTACAAGGGTCGCACCCTAGAAGACTGAAGGATGGAAGCCTTCGATGGATCTGTTAGTGGGGGAAAAAGAAAGATGAGGATGGGTGCAAATAGCTGCATGTGCTTGGACAAGGGCTTCCGAAACGGTGTGTGTG
Source organism: Dicrocoelium dendriticum (assembly GCA_944474145.2). NCBI lineage: Eukaryota > Metazoa > Platyhelminthes > Trematoda > Plagiorchiida > Dicrocoeliidae > Dicrocoelium > Dicrocoelium dendriticum. The sequence continues at coordinate 68,108,920 of OX104063.1, forward strand.
GCAGCGTTTGCTGGGTCCAGGCTTTTGTTATTTATTGCTTATAATAATCTTGTGGACCGGAGTGCATCATCGTTGGGCCGTCGGGGCGGGCTGGTTGAGACTGAAAAACTGGCTACTCCAGAAAAACGCCCGCAGGGAATTCCCTTTGCCGCAGATCCGACGGTGCGCTTGGGAATTTTCACACCCCCACCGCAATTTAGTCCACGTTCCTCGTCCCACGAATAAATCTAGGAGTAATCGTCAGTAACGACTAGTCAAGCGTTTGGGGACCAACCCGTTCTTGGCTGTCTGCGGCTGAGGGCGACTGACTGTTCTTTGGGTCAGGAAGAGAGGCCTTGGGTCGCCTAACGTGTCACACGGGGATTGCCTTGGCATTTCTGCGGTTGAGTTTCTGGAAGGTAGAACTCAGAGGGAGTGGGCAAGGGTCGATGGAAGTGGCTTGACGCCGGAGATAGAACATGGCGTGCACGATAAAATCAAATACGCTTTTCAGCTCTTCAAAATGTTTTGGTCTTTTTTGTTGATTTTGCAAAACGTTCGTGAACAAGACGCACGATTAACACTAAAGACGAGAATGGCGTATTAATGGAAATAGCAAACGTTTGCAAACTCTGAAAAGCGGACCGGAAGTTTGACCTGTCTACCGCGTCTGTCGGTTGCCTGGGGTTGAGGCGGGGTAGGTTTAGGGTCAAGGGGAACTGAGGGTTTCCGGATATCCGGTGCTCGGGAAGTGACCGTAGGTGCAGGTGCTTGTGTGATAGCATCAGGATAAGTTGCAACTTGTTCATTAAAGAAAGCCACTTTGAGGCGGTTGACGTACACCGTTGTTCGATGATCATTCTGGTCTAAAGTGAAATGTTTCTAAGTCCGTTGCAATACTCTGAAAAGGCAAGTGTAAGGAGTCTGGAGACGGCGTCGCACTGCCTCTGTGCGCAGGAAGATGTGAGTGCAGGTAGAGAGTCCGCTGTGCATTTGCACATCTCTAGTCTGTTCACGGGGCGGAGTCGGGCGCGGTGAACGCATGCATTGAGCAAGGGAGGATGCAAAGTTAGGCGGAGGCATACCCGACGATGTGGGAGGTGAAACGAATTCTCCTGGCAACGTTAGCGTTGTGCCGTAAACCAGCTCTGCTGGGGCATATTGCAAGTCAGCTATGATGCTGCTGCGAATGCCTAAGAGTACGAGCGAAATGTCTTCGCTCCAGCTAGGGTCGGAGGAGGTGCAGAGCGAGGCTTCAAGCTTCCTATGGAAGCGTTCAACTAACGCGTTGGCTGCTGGGTAATAAGCTATGGTATAAATGCGGCGACCGACTAAAATGTTGCAGAACGTATCGAATTGTGAAGATTCAAAAGGCGTTCCTTGTTCAGTTTTAATGTTGGATGGGCATCCGTATGCGAGACCCACCAGTCTAAGAATGCCCGGATAACAGTCTCAGTTGTGCAGTCTGTTACGGGGATGGTTTCTGGCCATCTGGTGAAGCGGTCGACAACTGTAAGAACGTATGCGAGTCCCCCAGAAGCAGGCAGTGGACCTACCAGATCTACGTGTACACGCGAGAAACGAGAGTCCGGGGCGGGAAATGAACCAAGAGGACTGCGGGTGTGACGACGTATTCTGGAGCGCTAGCATTTAAGGCAGGCGTGAGCCCGGATAAGAAACATCATTGCTTACGCGTGGCCAAACGAAACGTTCTGTGACCAGTTTCAAAGATGCATGGATACCGGGATGTGATAGTGAGTGCAATGCGTCAAAGACTGTGCGTCTGAAGTAGACGGGCACGTGAGGTCTAGGAAAACCTGTGGAATTGTCAAAGAGTATGGTTCCTTCCTTGGTTTGCATAGGAACAGGTTGCACAAGCAGCGAAGTGGACTGCAGAGTGTGTTGAATGTCTTCATCTTGAGCCTGAGCCAATGTCGTGGCGGCAAGATCGACGGTAGGCAAAGACTGGAGGGTGGGGTTGACGCGTCAGAGCGTCGGCCACGGGATTGTCGACACCTGAGACATGACGTATGTCAGCAGTGAACTGCGTGACAAAGTCTAAGTGTTTTATTTTCCGTGGTGAATATTTGTCGCAAGCAGAGTTGAAGACAAATATAAGAGGCTTGTGGTCAGTGTAGACCGTGAAAGCGCGGCCATCGGGTGTGTGCCGGAAGTAATGGATGACTAGGTAAATGGCCAGCAGTTCTCTGCCAAACGTGCTGTAGCGGGATTCTGCTGGCTGCGGGCGCTTGGAGAAGAACCAGAGGGGTTGCCGTTGCCCACCAGCATGTTGTTGGAGGACGGCACCTACCACGACGTCTTAGGCATCAGTCGTAATAGAAAGGGACGCAGTCGATTCGGAATGAGCGAAGAGGGCTATGTTGGAGTTAGCATCCTTGAGCTCGGCGAAGGCTGTCTGTGCCGTGTCAGGGAAAGCGAACTTAGGTTCATTCCCTTTGAATAGATCAGTCAGAGGCTGCAAGAGCGGAACGCAGCGCGGAATGAAGCGTCGATAGTAGTTGAACGAACCACAAAATCTACGGAGGTGCTTGAACGAAGTCGGAGCTGGGAAGTCCTTGATTGCCTAGATCTTACCAGGAAGGACTTCGAGAAAAGATGTTGAAACGAGGTGGTCTAGGAATTCCACCGTCGATTTTCCGAGTTCTCACTTAGTCGGGTTGACTGTGACACCGTGTTGGATCAAGCACTGGAAAAGAGTTTGAAGATGCTCTAGGTGCTCTTGTTCCGATGAACTGGCTACTAAAATATCCTCGAGGTAGGAATAAGCGAAGTCCGCGCCATGGGTGTCATCGTGGATGAAGCGTTGGAAGGTTTGTGCGGCGTTGCACATTCCTGGTGGCATTCTTAAAAAGTTAAACAAGCCAAAAGGTGTGATAACGGCTGTTTTAGGGATATCATTTTTCTTCCACAGGTATCTGGGGATAGGCGCGAACCAGATCGATCTTGCTGAAGATCGTCTTACCTGTGAGGCATGTGGTAAGGCCTTGCATGTGCGTAATGGGATACCTAGCTGGGACGTGTAGCCCATTGAGTGCGCGGTAATCACCGCAAGGGCGTCAGTCACCAGATTTCTTGGGGACCATCTATAGGGACGAGGACCAAGGGGTATCGGAAGGGCGGATTATTCCAAGTTCAAGCATGTGCTCAAAATCCGCCCTAGCTACCTTTAGTTTCTCGGGCCATAGTCGGCGTGAACGGCATGAGACGGGTGGGCCATTCGTCCGATGTGGTGCGTGTCTTGCGATACCACGTGCAAAGCTGCGTTCATTGGCTGAACGAGCTTGGAATACTGAGAAAGAATGTTGGTGTAGTCTGGCCTGGTCTGGGGAAAGACGTAGGTTGGTGTTATATTCATTCATTCAGTAATTATACACGTCAGCTAGAGGTGAGAAACACCTCAGCTACTGTGCCGCAATACATAAATGAAAAAGGAAAATAAATACAAAAGTTGAATGCCAGCTGAGCTACCAGCAACGGATAGGCATCGTTCCGGTAAGCTACCAGCCGGCTACCAAGCAAAAACAAAAATATTATTGTGTTTTACGCTAAGAAATAAGATCGCAGGTGGAGAGGGAGGCTAAAACGGAGGGGAGCGACAAAGAAACTCACAGCAGGAACGCCACTGAGGTCGGCTGCTTGCCATGTCAACAAGTGTATCCAGCCAAACATGTTCACCGTCTTTTGGACACCAAGCAGGGAGACGTGACGCTCCAACCGAGGCCAGCTCAGAAGTGAGGGCCTTCATTCCTCTTGCCCAAATCATCCCTTGGCCACCCCTCCTTTTCTTCCATCCACATCTCCGGTGAGCAAACAACGCAAGGCGCCGGCGTCGGTGGGCTGAGATGAGTAACACGTGGCCGAGATATCGGAGCCTGGTGCGTGAAAGGACGGTGCTGAGCGGTTCATTTCCTTTTCCTGTGCCATAAACAAGGCATCGAACACGCTCGTTGCTCACGCGGTGTTCCCACCAGATGTGAGCTAAATTGCGAAGGCACCGATGGTCGAACGTAACTAGTCTCTTCATGTCCGCCGATCTTAGGGGCCAGGTTTCACAACCGTACAGTATGATCGAACTTATGAGTGAATTTTTCGTCAAACAATTTCTTGGTTTTATATATGCGATATTGGCGTTGATGCCACGTACACTACGTTTCGTTACAGTGTAGACTATCATCTGCCGTTTCATATCGACCAATAGGTCAAAATGTCTGAGGAAGTCAATGCCGATTATGATAATGGGGACTGCAACGACGGTGAATACCCCGCAGAATGTGCGCCGAAGACCTAGGTCCAGGGTAAGCGACCGATGACCGTAGGTGGATATTGGCGTGCCACTGGCGGCACCGATGCTTGTCGACAAAGTATCGGTAGGCTCACCTGGTATGGGGGGAATGACGCTGACTTCCGCTCCGGTATCAACTAAGAACTGGGTCTCGGAATCATAATCCCTAAGGTAGATGAGACGACTATAGGCTTTGCCGACTCCGTTAGTCACCATTACTGGCCGGCCTGAAAGTTTCCCTGCTTGGCAGAGGAGAATCTGCATGGTTGCTCGACCTTACAGGCTTCATTACCAAAACGCGAGTGGTAAAAGCAAAAGCCTGAATTTTTACACTTCGTGCGACGAGGTGATGGGCTAGTGCGACTGCACTGCTTACGATCTAGGGAGAGTTTCTCGACTTGGAGTTGTAGTGACGCTGTTTGTGACGATAAAGCGTCGATTGCTGACGGCTCAATAGTCGCGGATGTCGCTGGGCCTGCGACGGGGCTAAGTCGAGCGAATGTCTTAGCTTCGTTCGTTGGCTGAAGTCGTTCGATGACACGGTCTGCTAGTTCTGCAACTGCTGCGAGAGGCAGGGCGGTTGCCTCGGCAGGGTTGGCTTTCGTGTTTTCCGAGAGGCGTTGTATCCGCATTTCGTGGATAATTCCAGCGTCCATGCTGGATGTGCCTAGGAAATTTTGCATCTTTGGCAATAAGGCTGAAGGCATCCTGTCCCCTAGCTGCAAATCTCTAAGCATTTGCTGCAATCCGACCTTGTCAGAGGGTGTAATTTGCTGAATGATCGTCTACTTTAAGGTCTCATATATCGCATCGGGAGGAGGGCAAGCCATGATGTCTCTCACCTGGGAGGATACACTTTGCAGAAGTCGGGACATAAGTTGATGATAGCATTAGCAGAAGAAATTGTAAAATTGGAACAAGCGGATTCTAAATGGGCATATCATAACAACGGGTCATCCTCCCAAAAAGATGGGGTGGCTAGCTCTACATCACTAACCATGTACGTAGATTGTTTATCATCAGCACTATTCATCATGAGAAATGAAAAAGTACATGCGGCAAGTGAGAAAACAAAACGATAGCGAGTAATGATTCAAAGTCACTGGAACGAGCTCACCAGAATGAAAATTCAAAGTGACGGACAGCGTGTTCTGGAGGGGGGTCACCAATTGTTGCGTGGAGCCTGGGGTAATATTCGGTTATCAATGACACTTAAGAGGTGTGTCAAATACGGGACAGCATGGTAGTTGGAGGCGACTAAAACCAAGGTATATTGTGCAGGCTACAAAAATAGGGAGCGAATCAACCAGAGCGAGAAACGGTGCAGCAATGTACTCACCAAAACGTTTTTGTAAAAACGGACGTGCTGTCAGTAAAACAAGTGGACGTTTTGAAGATCAAAACAACCGTAAGATCCAATGTTGCACAATAGTGAGACAGCGTGTTTTCCGGTACACTACACAGGTCCATTGTTTCGGCGTCTAGTTCAGCTAGCATGGACAGGTGGCTGATTCTCTGTACGGCCGCTTGCAACTTAACGGATTCCGTGATCAGACGTCCCAGCGGTTCGTAAGGATGCATCAACGCAAAAGCACGGCGTGCAGTGATCGTTTTATGGAACGTGACACAAGCTAGCATTGTTGACAAGCACTGACTCCCAACAATTTTCAATGAAAGACCGACACTGACTGTCAGGTAGTGATTAACACTACTGCCCAAAGAAATGGAAGCAAAAATATTCCCGCACAACTAAAGAGTGATACAGTTGCACACTTGCTTTTGAACAAAGAATAGGACAAAACTTTGACTTGGGTTAACAATGTGAGCCACACGAATTAGTTCGAATGGTTAGACAGCACTGAGTATCGTTAGTAGAATTGCTTCAATAATGTGTATGCACAAGAATGCGTGATAGAAGCAAAAGGAATAACACTGGATGCATCAGCGGCGCGAAGAGAGTTCGGCTGCACGATGAAGTGGCAGCACACTGAATGTGGAATAGGTGACTAAAAGGCAACCTGAAATTATCGGTTTAGGCGGAAACTCGAGGGAAATATGACCGAACGCCCAGGTATGAAGGTAAATAGTTAAATTTCTAACAAGAAGTCGCTGTTCTAAGATGACACTAAAACATTTTATTCCTCCTTTTGTTGCATACAATTCTCTAATAAAACCAATTTGGTTAAAATTTCCGATTTTCATAGCGCTGCTTTTACTGTGTATAAAAAAGCGGGCGCCAAAATAACAACGGATAAAATATGATAGCTTCCAATTTTTGAACTGTACTTATCAGGATTAGCGGATTGTTAGCGCAAGATAATCCTAGCTTATCGAAGTTCATTTAAATATGATTCATTAACTTTTCAATGTACTAGCATTCCTGCCTTACTTGGGGATCCAATGTCTACGACAGGCCTTCATCAGATTAGAAGTAGTTTAATGTCAGTAGCCTGATTACTGTCAGTGGTCTTTAGGTCTGCGCTTATGTATTCGATATTCACATTTTCATTTCAGCTTTATGCAAGAAGACATGCATAAAGGAGCTTACACGTGTAATTCTCTAAGTGGGCCACATAATGTTGTCATTTTAGGAGTTAAAAGACTACGGTATGCTGATTGAAGCAAAGGATCGTATTATATCAGAGCTTCAAAAGGTAAACTTTTTGCTACTTTTAGCACTGAGTACGACAGAAGCTCGAAAAATGCAGTAATGAACTGGATGCTACGCTGGAGCAGCTAGAATTAGAGAAAGTAAGTTGCAATTCATTAACTTGCGCTCAACGGTACGTCACTGTTGTTACCGAGTGTCATTTTAGTCAAGTCAAGTAAGAATAAGCTTCGGCAACGGTGCAGCTTTAAATTCATAATTGTACACTAACAGTGGGAATGGAAAGAGAAATTAAATGGATGCTTAAAACAAATAAGTTACTCAATAAGAAATGTCTACGTACCACTGTAACAAATAAATACCGAACATACGGGGAATATCCTTTGGCTCAGCAGGTAAGCGTGATAAATAAGCAAGACGGAATATTTTAAAATGCAACACAAGAAAGTAGTACTCTATATTTGCAGCAAATAGTTAGACGGGACAGATACTGTTTTCGAAAGAGCACCATGTAGAGGACGGACAGAATCGCTTATAATTTTGACGAAAATACGGGTATAACGGCCTAGATTATTGGTTACCGAACTACAGTTCGCTGGTCGGATCTGGCCCACCGAATGTACCCACAGTGCTTCATAAAGCGCATGGAATACGAGACTTCGTTAGACAACCCATACTTTAGCATGAGCGATGTCATGGTTGTTACATGCGATACGGCCCTATCGTACTACCGGTGACTTCACATCGTTGGACATTGATGTCAGTGATCACGCATTAAACCCATTCATCCGTGTACCCTACTGTGTTGCTGTTTGCTTCCCATTTGTGCCATCAAAATTAGGTTATTCAGCTCCCTTGAAGTATGTGTCATATAAAACCCCGCACATTAGGATTCCGTTAGTTTTTGTGTGTCATGTTTAAGTCATAACCCCAGTATAATTAGTTGCTAACAGAATGTTCTATAAGTGCGCAGTATAGATGTTCGAGTATTTCAATATTACTGATTGCTCGTAACTAGTAACGTTGTCCGGTTCCAGCCTCGTTTGTTGACTTGATTCTAGTGGGAACATTTTACGCGAGCATTCCGTACGCATTGCCACTTACGTATACCAAGAACATAATTGAGTACTGGGGGCGCATACCAGCCCACCGACTCATGTGAGGCGCCTTGTTTAGGTGCCGGGATTATGGATGGAAGAAAAGGAAGGATGGCCAAGCAGTGACTTGGTCAAAGGAAATGAATGCCCTTACTTGGAAGTTGGCCTCAGATGGAGCCTCTCGGCTCCCTGGTTGTGGACCGAATTACGATAAACACGTTTGTCTCAATACACTTGCAGACATGGCTAGGAGCCGACCTCAGTGGCGTTTGTGTTGTGAGTTTGTTTGTCCCTCCCTATCCCACTTGGCCTCCCCCTCCAACCACGATCTCAATTTTTAGGCATAATATAACTCATTTTTGCGGCATAATAGCCGGCTGGTAGCTCTCCAGCAAGATGTCCATCCGTTACTGGTAACCTAGCCCGGGGGTATCTCTGTTTCATCTTTTTTATCTTTGCTTTCGCATTGCGGCATAATAGCTGAAAAGCTTTCCACCTGCAGGTAATGTTATAATGATGATTATGTTGAGTACTGGGTCAAGAATTCATTTCACATAAACTCTCATCAAAAAGAAACATGTATATGACAGCAGCGCTTGTCGTTTAAAGGCGATTATATTGCTAATATCCAAATCCGAAGCCCGTAAGATTTAGTTGACTAAAGGTACAAGATATGTATATGGCTGGCGGCAACAGGTATCGGGTTTGACTGTCACCGGGGCAACCCACAGGATGCCTACGCCTACAGAGGTACCATGCGTGGCTTGCGCTGCACCACCCACAGTTCCAACCACACACCCTATATTCAGTGTAACCCGAAGAAATAAGACCGGAAGGCATGTAGATGAGAGTCACGTTTCATCAACGGAGCCGGCTCACACTCCTTCACAGGCAAAGACAAGCACACTGTATTTGGGAATCAAGCGCACTTAAGGCGTTGGTTGAACCGTAGTCCGCTCCACACTGAGTGTATGGAACCACACTTTGATCTTAACACAGCCACAAGGACCGTGCACCCCGTCCCATCCAGCAACGTCCAACTGTCTCCTAGAGCCAGTGTGGAGGAGGTAGTGGGTAATAGACATGTAGGCACCTTGTCAACATGCACATCAAGTGCAACCACACTGGGAATATCAAGCAACAGTCAATCACTTGAGAGAAAGATAAACGAGAAAATAAATCGAGTACTGCATTAAGAAACAGTGATATAACTTAAATAAGTAAGTATATGAAATAAGATGTTTACCAACGAATATGAGGTAAGTTCACGAGGTCAAGAAGTTCATTTTACGGAAATGCTACAAACAAGAAAATGTTATCGAAATAACTACGAGTGGATTTAGCGACGTGTGCAAGTGTATAGAAGAGAGTATAAGTAAGCATTTATATGGGAAAGAAAAGCATTAGGACAAAATTGAAAACCCACCACCTGAAAGAAATAGACTTAGCATGTAAGCACGCTGTTAGTAACTCGAATGCAGCGTACGTACAAAAGCTGCGCCGGTTCTGCCTACGTTCTCTGCAGCACTCGTCGTCGCTTTGGTAGTGGTCCCGAGTGGCCTCGCTCATGGCTCACTAGGCTTGTCTGACTCAGGCACTCGCGACCGCATGTGCTTCGGCACCATGCGCTCGATGTCGATGGAGTACAACCCATCGGTGCTTGCCGCTTCAGCAATTGTCGCTTCTTCTCTGCATGTATGAGGTCTTTTTTCTGCTCTTGGGCAACTGCCTTCATGATTAGATCGCGCCATGCAAGCCGATCAACCGTCTTTGATTCCCATGACCTGCAATCAAGATTAGAACGTGTGAGGCTCACTTTGATCATGTCCTGGTAACGTAACTTTGGCTTCCCCACATGCCGATTCACAATAATCAGCTGACTGAATAAGAGTTGTTTCGGTATCCGCGTTGAATCTATACGCCACAAATGACCGAGCCACCTCAAGTGTCTCAATAAAATTATGCAGTCCACTGCATACATCCCACTTCGGCGCAACACTTCCGTGTCTGCAACACTGGCGCCCCAACTGATGCGCAAAATTCGTCGCAGACGCTGCTGATGGAGCCGCTCGAAATATCGCACATCCCGACGGTACATCGCCCACATTTCACTGCCGTATAGAAGAAAGAACAGCAACATGGATTTGTACACCATCAGCTTCATGCGAACAGTAAGCTGACGGATGTTCCACACTCGGTACTCAAGCTTCTCGAATGCCGGCACTACCTTCGACACGCGGATACGAAGCTCACTGTGAAGATGCTGGTCAGTCGACATCACACTCCCAAGGTAGCTGAAACGGGAGGTGGTTTCAAACACTTCAGCACCAATGCTGATTTGCGGCAATATTGAAGATTGCACCTCCGGTGAAGGCTGAATGACAGATAGTTTTGCTTGTGTTGATGAAGAGCCAGAATTTGGTCGCTATCGAAGCAAGAGCACTAGTCAAGTGCTGCAACTCTTCCGCGCTGTGTGCAAACAAAGCACAGTCGTCAGCGAACAGCAACATACGGATAGTTGTCTCACAGATTAGGGTTCTCGCACCGAAACGAGAATGTTCAGCAACCCACCATCAATACGGTGCTCCACACGAACACCGTAAGCACAAGCGGCATCAAAAGCACAAGATATCTTTGCATGAAGATATATATTAAACAGGGCAGAAGCTAAGACACAGCCTTGCTTCACACCAGAGACAAATGCAAAGTCATCTGAGGTCTCTCCACCTAACTGCATAATCGCCCGTATACCGCTGTGCAGAAATTCAATTAAACTTACAAACTTACGCTGGCAACCAAACTTACCTAGCACCAGCCACAATGCCTCGCGATTCACCGTATCAAAAGCCTTGGTACGATTAACAAAATGCGAGTACAATGGCTGGTGTCGTTCCCTGCACTTCTCTTGCAACTGACGAGCCGCAAACACCATATTTATAGTGCTGCGACCCCAAAGGAATCCACACTGCTCTTCCGCCACGTTAGGTTCCACAACCTGACTGACGAGGCAGTTGAGCAGGATACGGGCCATCACCTTGACCACACAACCCAGCAAGTTGATGCCACGAAACTTCGTGCAACATTGCTTGCTCTCATTGACCTCGTACAATGCTAGAATAAGAGCATCTTTCAGCTCAGGATGCACCTCCTCTTCAATCCATACGCGCTGCACCAAGTGGTGAAGCGCAGTCAACAACGCGGGTCCGATGTGTTTCAATACTTCAGGCGGGATTCCGTCGGCTCCAGCACACTTGCCGTTTCGTAGCTGAGCAAGTGCTCTCTGCGTCTCATCCAGTCTCGGCGTATCCGCCAGATCGGCCTTCACATCGTGCTGCTTCAGGCCCTTCAAACTAGGCCAGTGGATCTCTGAACTGTTGTTCGAGAGACAGTCAAAGTGTTTCCGCCAGACCTGCATTATGTCTGCAGTCTGGGTGCAGGTAGCGCCTGAACTACCATCGATCAGTGTCCTTAGTGTCTCCAATCTCGGTCCCTACACCGCCTTCAAGGAGTCAAAGAACTCCTTTTGTTGGCGGCGTTCGGCGTAACATTCCATCTGCTTAGCCTTCTCCGTCCACCAGGCATTTTTATGCGACGGAGCTCTCGGGTCAGTTGCCATCGAAGTCTGCGAAACTGATTCTTCTTCCCAAGTCAGTGGGGTCTGCCAAATGTGCAGCAAATGCTGCATTCATCTCCGACACCAATGCGCCGATCGTCGCATGGTTCTCATCAAACAAATCAGGCCGCTTACAGTTTGCGCGCCCGATGGTCTCCTCGGCAGCAGCTGTCACCTGGTCGCGAATGTGGTGCCACAGGTCGCCCACTGTGGCTACGCAGTCCACATCACACAGGCGTGCAGCCATCGCCTTCTCCAGCTCAATACGTTTCTCCACAGTACCGACGGAGACAATGTTAAATTTACGTCGGTACCCGGCAGGAGTGCAATACATCGATCTAGGATAATATATCGACGGTTTGATTCGCACAAATTTGTGATCGGTGCCACACTCAGCTCCGCGCAATACACGTGTCATGCGCACTTCACGCATATCACGTTGACGAACGATGACATGGTCGAGCAGGTGAACTTAACTACTCCGTGGGTGCGTCGAAGTTGCTATACCACTCGCAGACAGTGCAAACCGAGTGTCCGTGATCGTCAGGCCGTGAGTGGCGCACAATGAGAGCTGCCTGTCACCTTTAGCATTCGCTGAACCAATGCCGTACAGACCGATAACATCTGTCCACTCCAATGCGTTACGCCCAACGAGCGCGTTGAAATCACCCAGCAGAAATAGTCGGTCGATGCTCGGCACAGACGGTATCACGGAGGATAGCTCAGTGTACAATTGATCTCGTGTGTCATCAGGATAACACGTGGTCGGACCGCACGTGATGATAAATGTGGCAAACTTACTTCTTCCGAGCCGTAGGCGAACAGTCATCAGTCGCGCGCTGATGCTTGTTGGTTCACCAACCAGCAGGCCATGGAGGCGATCGGCTATTGCAAATCGGACCCCATAAACACGTGGTGCTGTGGTGGCGCTGCCCACCCAGTAGAATGTGTAGCCAGCATCTGTTATATATATATATATATATATATATATATATATATATGATGTTGCATTCATGATGCTTCTTCACCGTAGTTGGGCTAAACCAACTTACACTGAAACTAGGTCTTTTTAATATGGATAAAATTCATTACATGTTATTTGGTTTCTGCTACTTACATGATAATCTTCTCCTTACTTGCACATGTCGCTCATGCAAATTGTGGTAAACTTGCGTAATTTTATCGCGTGATAGTTTTAAAATAACTTTCGGACATTTTGTACTTATCACGCATTTACTTATAACCAATTTCTTCTATGTGCCCATTTAGCGAGTATTTATGTCGTCATATGCGTTTACCTTATTCGATATCGGCATTTCGAATGGTTGGCTGCTGTTTGATATCCCCGGTGTGGCTGCGCTTGATGTGCATGTTGACAAGGTGCCTACATGTCTATTACCCACTACCTCCTCCACACTGGCTCTAGGAGACAGTTGGACGTTGCTGGAGGGGACGGGGTGCACGGTCCTTGTGGTCTTGCTAAGCTCAAAGTGTGGTTCCATGCACTCAGTGTGGAGCGGACTACGGTCCAGCCACCGCCTTGTGTGCACGTGATTCCCCAAATACAGCGTGCCTGTGTTTATCTGTGAAGGTGTGTAAGCCGGCTCCGTTGATGAAACGTGACTCACATCTACATGCCTCCCGGTCTTCTTCCCTCGGGTTTACACTGGATATGGGGGTGTGTGGTTGGGGCTGTGGGTGATGCAGCGCAAGCCACCCATGGTCCCTCTGTAGGCGCAGGCGTCCTGTGGCTGATCACGGTGACAGGCAAATGCGAAACCGGATGCGGCCAGCCAAATATATATATATATATATGTATATATATATATATATATATATATATATATATATATATATATATATATATATGCGGGACAGCCTATGGTGCGCTGAGGCTGGCGGCGGCTTGATCCTGACAGATGGACTATCCACTGCTCCTACATTTGTGCCATTGGCTCAGGTCCTGGACGCCTTCTTGTAGCCACCACTGGGTGGGATTTGGGTTACGCACTTCTCCCTGTTAAGATCCAGGACACCAATCTGCATGAGTCAGTGAAATGAGCATGCGGTAGATCCGCTGCCTTTCGGGTGTACATTTCATCGAAGACTTTGGCTGAGGACCTGAGTCGTTCTCCTGTCAGGTGTGGGCGTCCTGCCAGTATTTAAGTCCATCCGCATCGGAGGTTAGGTAATGGTCCATGACCCTCTTCCCGTAAAATGTAGCCCTGGATGACAACAGGTCTAGTAGTTATAAGCACAGCTCGATTGGCGTAGAACACGAACGCCGCGCATTGTCTCTGAGGGTGGGAGGGCACCTCCGGATGCTCAGTGCTTTGATACTGCCCGCCTCAAGCCATGCACCTCCTGGGCAAATTGATGCAAACCCAAAGAACCCTTCTCGATCTGGATGTGGTCGCAGGTGGATAGTACTACGGTTGCAAAACATATAGGAATGGTTCCGGTATCTCAAAGGCTGCGTGTGACGTCAGTCAAGCAGATCCCAATCTGCCTCTGCAATCACATTTCCGAGCTGGATCTGTTCCCCACTATCTTGTCGGTCAGGCTATTGAGCCAAAGACTCCGAACGGAGTCCTTCAAGTAAACCTCCGAATCACAAACACCTCCTCGGGTGCGATTGCCCACAAATGTAATCGTAAACCTGCGTGCAAATCACTCAGCAACATGTGTGGAACGTGCGCAAACTATTGGACCGGAACTGGAGTGCGCGCACTTAGCGCAGCACTGCGCTCGTCTCGAAGGAACTTGCTTGCTTTCACATTGATATTGCGGCGCTCAGCAAAATCCGGCAAGTTGAGCGAGGTAAAATGCATGAAGCAGATGCTGGATACACAATCTACTGATAGTCAACACCGCCTTAGCATTACTTGAACGTAGGGACGAATTTGCAATATCCAAAAGAATCCATAGCAAATCGTACGTGAACCAACAGGCATCAGCGCACGACTGGTGACTGTTCGCCCACGGATCGGGAGAGGTAAGTATTTCCACATTTATCATCACGTGCGGTCCGACCAAGTGTTATCCTGATGACACGGGTAATTAATTCTATACTCAGCTATCCCCCGTGATACGATCTATGCCGAGGAGCGACCGACTATTTCTGATGGGTGATTTAAACTCACGCTTTGAGATTGATGCGTAATTCTGGAACCAAGTCATCCGTCCACATGGCATTGGTTCAGCGAATCGGACCGGGGACATGCTGCCCTCAATGGGTGCCACTCACGGCCTGACGATCACGGACACTCGGTTTGCACTGTCTGCGAGTGGTATAGCAACTTCGACGCACCCACGGAGTGGTTCCAGTCACCTGCTCGACCATGTAATCGTAGGTCAGTGTGATATGCGTGAAGTGCGCATGACACGTTTAATGCGTGCTGCTGAGTGTGGCCGTGAATACAAATTGGTGCGAACCAAACTGAACGTAAATTTTCGTTAAATTTCGTATCAACAGCCCGCCGGAACTCGGCGTAAATATAACATTCTCTCCATCGGTACTGTGGAGAAACGTATTGAGCTGGAGAAGGCGATGGCTGCACGCCTGTGTGATGTGGACTGCATAGCCACAGTGGGCGACCTGTGGCACCACATTCGCGAACATTTGACTGGGGCTGCCGAGGAGACCATCAGACGCGCAAACGGTAACCGGCCTGATTCGTTTGATGAGAACAATGCGACGATTCGCGTATTGGTGTGTGAGACGAATCCAGCATTTGTTGTACATGTCGTAGACCTCAGCGACTTGGGGAAGAATAGTCAGTTTCGCAAACTCCGACGGAGACTTATCCGAGAGTTCCGTCGCATTAAAAATGTACGGTAGACGGCGAAAGCGAAGCAGATGGAAAGCTATGAAGAACGCCGTCAACACAAGGAACATAACACCTTGAAGGCGGTGTATGGTCCGAGGTTGGAGACACTGAGGACGCTGATCGATGGTCGTTCAGGCGCTACCAGCAAAGTGACAGCAGACATAATGCAGATCTGAAGAAATCACTTGACTGTCTCTTGAACAACCGTTCAGAGATCGACTGGCCCATATTGAACGGCCTGAAGCAGCACGATGTGAAGGCGAGTCTGGCGGACACGCGGACACTAAATGAGATTTAGAGAGCAGTTATGCACATGCGAAACGGCAAATGTGTCTGGGTCGACAGGATCCCGCCTGAAGTATTGAAAAACCTCGGACCCGCGTTGGGGTCTGCGTTGCACCAGCTGGTGCGACGTGTGTACATTGTGGAGGAGGTGCATCCTGAGCTGAAAGATGCTCTTATTCTAGCATTGTACGAGGTCAATGAGAGCAAGCAATGCTGCACGAATTATCGTGGTATCACCTTGCTGAGTTGTGTGAGCAAGCTGTTTGCCGGAATCCTGCTCAACCGCCTCATCAGTCAGGTTGTGGAACCTAACGTGGCGGAAGAGCAGTGTGGATTCCGTACGGGTTGTAGCACCATTGATATGATGTTTGTGCTCGTCAGTTGCAGGAAAAGTGCAGGGACCGACACAGGCCATTGTACTCGCATTTTGTTAATAGTACCAAGGCTTTTGATACGGTGAATCGCGAGGCATTGTGGCTGGTGTTGGGTGAGTTGATTGCCCCCGTAGGTTTGTAAGTTTAATCGTACATCTACACAGTGATATGCGGGCGATGATGCAGCTGAGTGGAGACATCAGATACGTCGTAGTTTCTCTGGTGTGATGTGGGGATGCGTCTTAGCTACTGCCCTGTTTAATATATATCTTCATGCAATATATCTTGTGCTTTTGATGCCGCTTGTGCTTACGGTGTTCGTGTGGAGCACCGTATTGATGGTGGGTTGCTGAACATCCTCGTTTCGGTGCGAGAACCCTAATCTGTGAGACAACTATCCGTATGTTGCTGTTCGCTGACGACTGTGCTTTGTTTGCACACAGCGCGGAAGAGTTGCAGCACTTGACTAGTGCTCTTGCTTCGATAGCGACCAAATTCTGGCTCTTCATCAACACAAGCAAAACTATCTGTCTTTCAGCCTTCACCGGAGGTGCAATCTTCAATATTGCCGCAAATCAGCATTGGCGCTGAAGTGTTTGAATCCATCTTCCGCTTCTGGTGGCTTTGGGGTGTGGTTTTTACTGAGCAGTAAGTGCACAGTTATCTGCCCATCTGCTTCTCGATGCGGTGGCGACATTCTGGAGGCTTGAGTTTTGGATGTGGAAAACCATCAGCTACCGTTGTTACGAAGGTGACATTCTACAAAACTAATTTGCTGTCCGTTCTTCTATATATCCGCGAAACATGGGTGATATGCTGGCGAGATGGGAGATATATCAATCGGTTTCATCGGCATTGTGTTCGCCAGATTCTGCGCATCGGTTTGTGTGACAGTTGCATGCATGGAATTGTTGCGTCGAAGTTGCATGCATGCGGTGGACTGCATACTTTTGCCGAGACATCTGGGGTGTTTCGGTCATTTGAGCGGTAGTGATTCGACGCGGATACCGAAAAAACTCCTATATTGTCAGTTGATTATTGGGAATCGGCATTTGAGGAAACGAAATTTACGTTACCAGGACATGATCAAAGTGAGCATTTCACGTTCAGATGTGGATGGCAGGCCTTGGGAATGCAAGGCGGTTAATCGACGTGCATGTTGCCATCTGATCACGAAGGGCGTTGCCGAGGTGCAAGAGAAAGCCCTCATGCATTCAAAGAATAAGCGGCAAGCACCGATGCGTTTACTCTATCGACACCGAGCGCATGGTGCTGTAGCACATGCGCTCGCCAGTGCGTGAGTCAGCCAGGCCTAGTGAGCCATCAGTGACGCCACTCGGGGCCAACGCAGAAACGACGACTGTCCTGCAGATAAGGTAGGCGGAACCGCTGCAGCGTTCGTAGGTACGCTGCATTCAATTTGCTGACCGCAAGCTTGCATGCCGCGTCTCTTTAATTTAGGTGCTGGGTATTCGTCGTTGTACTAATGCTTTTTTATCTCATATTAGTGTCTAACTGAACGACCTTCCATAAACTTGCACACGTCGCAAAGCTAATAGTAGTTAATTTCGATTGCATTTTTGCGGTTATGTCATTTGCTTAAGATATATTTTCTGGCGTAGTGAACATGTCGAAGCATTTATGCAACCAATTTATTTCACACGCTTATTTAGTGAAGAGTTATGTCATCGTATCAGGATGCGGTATTTGAGTTATTATATTTGGTATCGTTGTTTCAAGTGATTGGGTGTTACATGATATTCCCGGTGTGGCTGCGCTGGATGTGCATGTTGACAAAGTTCCTACCTGTCTATTACCCACTACCTTCTTCATACTGGCTCTAGGAGATAGGTGGACGTTGCTGGAGGGAACGGGGTGCACGGTCCTTGTGGCTGTGTTAGGATCAAAGAGTGGTTACATGCACCCAGTTTGGAGCGGACTGCGAACTAGTCACCGCCCTGTGTGCAATTGATTCCCCAAATACAGCGTTTTTGTGTTTATCTGTGAAGGTGTGTGGGCCTACTCTGTTGCTGGAACCCAGCTCCCATCCCCGTGTTTCTCGGTCTTATTCTTTCGGGTTCACGCTGCATATGGGGTGTGTGGATGGAACTGTAGGTGGTTCAGTGCAAGCTACCCATGGTACCTCTGTAGGCGCAGCCGTCCTGTGGCTGGCCACAGTGACAGCTCAGTCCACAACCGGATGCTGCAAACCATACAGGTAAGCTTTACAATGAGGTAAAAATGCATCCAGATAACATAGCAAACCAAGCACCTTAAATAAATGCTCAGCATGCAAGCACGTGTTTAGTAAATTGAATGGAATCCCATGCGGGTATGTACCAACGCTGCGCCGGTTATGCTTGCGTTCACAGCAACACCCGTCCTCGTTTAACAACTGTTCCCGAGTGGCTGCACTGGTGGCTTGCTATATCTGCCTGATTTACACAGTCGCGACCGCAAGGTGCTGTAGCTCATGTGGTCGACTTCGATTGAGTACAACCCAAAGGTGCTTGTCCCTTCCGTAACGGCCGCTTCTTCTCCGCATGCACGAAGGCTTCCTCTAGCACCTTAGCAACTGCCTCTGTGAAGAGATCGCGACATGCACGCTGATAAACCGGCATGGATTCTCAATACCTGAAGTAAACATAAGGACGTGATCTACTCACTTGATCATATCATGGTAACGTAACTTCGGTTTTCCAACGCGCCGCTTCCATGCAAGCAGTTGGCCAAAAAGGAGTTGTTTCGGTATACGAGTCGAATGAATGCAGAGAATAACCCCGAACAACTTCACGTACCTTAACAGAAGTATGCAGTCCACTACATACATGCCACTTGGACGTAACACTTCCGTGTCTGCAACTGTCACACCAACCGATGCGCAGAATCCGTCGCTCGACATGCCTCCTACCCCACCGGTACATCGTCCATGTTTCACTGTCATATAGAAGAACGAACAACAACATGGTATTGTAGACCATCAGATTTGTACCAACGGTAGCTGATGTTTTTCCACACCCAATACTCAAGCTTCCCGAAAGTTGTTACTGCCTTCGAGACGCAGATACGCAGCTACGGTTTAGCTGCTGGTCAGTCAAAACCACACCCCCAAGGTAGCAGAAGAGGGAATTGCTTTCAAATACGTCATACAAATCGTAATTTGTGGCACCGTTACAGTCTGCAGCTCGTGCTTGCCATGCTGCCCACCGGGAAGTAAGTAGACTGGGTCGCGAACACCAAGTCCTATAGTAAGATTACCCTCGAATATTTATAGAGTATCTACACCATTTACAACAGTCCGTTTCAGTGGCTCATCCCTGTAATTTGCGTTGTGTCGCTGCCTCCTTTTCCGTTGGGTTATGCTTGCTCGCCACCTTCACTCTGTCTAAAATCATCTTGAACTGTTTAATGGATGTACGATTGGTAGGATTGGTCCTGCGTGCTTCTTCCCTCGGTTCCATGCCACAAGCTTTGGCTCAGGGGTGCACTAGTATGCGCTCCTTCGCCTGCTGGCGCCTGATTGGTCACTTGCAGGTTCCGTGAATGGTTGCAGGCTGGACGCATCACGGGCCAACTATTTCCCGATTAGTTGACCAATCTGCTTCCGGCAACATGTTTACTCCCTATCCGTCTGGCCTGTGACGTTAGATCGGTTTTACAGCATCTCTAATCTCCAGCATTTCCAAGGCCCAGCACATAGTTTCCCTTTTTTATTTTTAGGATGACTTTACAATATGCACCGTATTTCCTACCACTTCGTGTGCGTTTAATTTCCTGGACTTCCGTAGCAATATTTCTCTGCGGTTGTTGTTGCTGACCCTCTCTCTGCGGTGTCCATTTCTGAAGCACTCTTCCTAGTTGCACCCGATTCCGTCGAATGGGATTGACCCAAACTTGACTTCCTAGCTCCTGTCTACCTTCCAGCGTTCGATCACTCCTTTCCGACAGCATCCACCGGATTCCGGTGATGGCTGCACCCATACTTCTTCTCTCGTACCTAGTGGTGGGTGACTTTTCGATCCGCGACCGTAGTACTTTTTTCTCAGCATTCTGTTCCGTAGTCGGTCGTGTATAACATCGGACGGCGCCATCTCGGGCTGCAGTAGAGTTGTAGCAGTCGGTAGTAGCGTTCTTGTTAGTTGACTGAATAGTGGCTGTGGATGACTCGCTCCGATATCAGTAGATGGTGTATTCCTTCGGTCCAGTAAGATTATGCACGGATCTTGCTGGGTCTCCTTGGCTTTTGTAATCACTTGCTTCACCTCCTTCACTGCGGACTCAGCTTTACCATTTGATCCGCTATGGTATGGGTTGGTTAGCCGGCCACGAAAATTGCACTTCTTGCTGAATACACGAAACTTTGCACTAGTAAATTGCGGCCCGTTGTCTGAAATCACCACCTCGGGTATTCCATGCCGAGCGAAATGGCACCGCAACTTGTTCACCACGGCTTGCGTTCTAGTCGTCGTACGCGCATCGATCTCGAACTAGTCACTAAGATAATCTACCACAATCAAATAGTTCCTTCCATTATGAGAAAAAAGGTCTAGGGCAACCATCTGCCAGAGTCGGTCAGGAACTTCACGTAGCATCATCGGTTCTTTTGGCTCGCCTACGTCGTGTGCTCTGCGTGCTACACAATTGGAGACGTAGTCACGTAGTTGGCTGGTCATTCCGGGTCAGAACAACAGCCTTCTAGCACTTGCTACGCACTTGTTGGTTCCTAAACGTACATTATGTACCAGCTCCAGCATCGAACGCCGCTGTGCCTTTGGAACCACAATCCTGCTGCATTTGAATATCAATCCTGCTGAGTAAAGCGTTCGTCGTGAAAATGGAAGAATGAAGTCCGCTCCTTTGGTAACTTTTCTTGTCTTCTGGCCAGCCATTCATGATGGCATGCTTCAGTAGCCTACGCAATTCGTCCTCCTCAGCGAATTGTGGGAGATGGTGCAAGCGTTCTTCCGTGACGGCGATCAGCTGTGTTGCATGGACAAAATCTGGGTCTTCTTCCTTTCCTGACAGGTCTGATAGGTGCGCACATGACAGCGCGTCCGCAATATGCATCTGGGATCCTGGCCGGTAGACAATCTCTAGATCATACTTCTGCAGACGAACAAGCATCCTTTGCAGGCGGCGTGGAACAACATGGAGCGGCTTGCTGGCGATCAACACTAGGGGCTTGCGGTCGGTAAGGGCTGTGAATTTGCTGTCAAAAGCATAATCATTGAAATGTTCCACGGTGTAAACCAATGCAAGCATTTCTTCCTCTATTTGCGAGTAACGGCGCTCAGCCTGTGTCAGCCTCCGGCTGCGAAAGTTGATAGGCTTACCGTTCTGCATGAGTAAGGCTCCGATACCATACTGACTGCCGTCACACTGGATCTCGAGCCGGAGTGCTAGGTTATAGTAAGCCAGTACGAAGGCGCTCGTGATCAATTCCCTTATTTACTGAAATGCTACCTCCTGCTCCGCGTACCAATGCCACTTCTCACTCTTATGCGTCAGTTTTCGAATCGGTACTATTACATTGGCTAATCGGGGCAAGAAACGACTTAGGTAATTCACCATCCTATTCAGCCTGCTAACGGCTTTCACATCAGAAGGAGGAGGCATCCGTTTGATGGCCCTGACTTTCTCTGGGTCTGGTTTCAGTCCTTCGGAGATTAGCACGTGTCCATGAAACACTACTTCCGTCCTACGCACCTCGATCTTCTCTAGTTTTATGTTGATATTCCTTTCACAACTGCGCTGCAAAAATCGGTGAAGGTTCTAGTCGTGCTCCTCTCGCGTTGCACCAAAAACCAAGACGTGGTCTGCTATACAGAACGTTCCTGGTTAGTCCTCTAAAGCCTGCACCAGTCGCTTCTGGAATATCTCGCTAGATACCTTCAGTCCAAACGGTAAACTAAGCTAGCGGAAACGCCCGAAAGTTGTCTTAAACGAGGTCAGGTAGGTTGAATTTTCGTCAAGTAATACATGCAAAACCGCAGAAGCAAGGTCGACTTTAGTGAATATTCTAGCTCTGGATATCACCGGAAGTACGTCGTCTAGCGTCAGTATAGCATAATGCTTCCTCCTGAGTGCGGCCTTAAGGGTTTTTGGATTAATGCACACGCGTAGTTTTTCAGATCTCTTAGTTACGATCGCCACTGGGCTATCCCAATCTGTCGGCTCCTCAACTTTGGCTATTACACCCAAACTATCAAGTGGCTGCAGCTCGTCTAAATTTTTTACGTAAGGCAATTGGCACCTTTCTGGTCGGCAACACTACCTGCTTAGCGGATTCGATTAAAGATGAATGAGCATACCCTTCGAATCTACCTACGGCCCCGTCAAACACGCTTGGGTAGCTGACAACAATATCGATGTTATTTTCACAAGAATGGAAGAAACTTTCATGGTTAAAACTGACAGAACCGAGACTCTGAATAGAATCAATACCCAAAATGAGCTTAAGGTCTCCTGAGACTATCAGGAAATCGAGTTGGTGTTCTGTGACGTTTTTCGGATTGAGTGCCTTCAACGTGGCGGTACCTTTCAGCAGCAGCTTTGAACCATTGCACATTCTGAGGCTATTCTGCATACTGTCACATGTCACCCCCCCACACAGGGCTTCTCAGGTAGGATGTTGAGAGTAAGCCCTGTGTCCAGTTGGATGGCACCGGACGTCCTCGAATCAAAGGCTTTGCGAAAACACACTGGTGTTCTCCACTATCTTCCAATTTGCTTGTAGAAAATTATTCTAACTGTTCGTTGATGCTCTCGACTACTGGGCTGGTCTTAGCGGATCTGCAAAAGAGAGCTAAATGGTTCTCCTTGGAACATTTTGTGTACGTTGGACCCCAAGCTGGACAGCTCTCGTTTCTTCTTGGATGTACGCGATCGCAAAACTGACAACTCGGACCCTTTCCTTCGGGTGTCTGGGGCGGACTATTGCTGATTCGGGATATCGCGCACAGATCGGTGTTTGTTTCGGCTCACACATGCTGCGCCGTCCTTGCTTCACTCAAGCAGACGTCCACACACTGTTCCAGAGACAGCTTCCTTTGTCTCAGAGGGCGCTGAGTGAGCTCAGCATTCTTTATGCTAATGAGAATACGATCACGTAACAAGGAGTCTCGCATGCAATTGCGGAGGTTGCAGCTACGCGCCAACAGTTTCAGTTCTGTTGGGTACGCCTGAAACCATTAGCTTGGGGATCGATCGCGAACAAAAATTAAATACCTCTGATACATTTCATTTACCTGCACTTCGCAAAACTCCCTAAATCTTCTCAGCACTTCCGAAAGTTCGACTTTCCCATCTGCCTCACTCATCTCTAATGTTTCGAGAACCTTGCTGGATTATACACCAACAGCGTGCCTAAACATCGCCAAATGTTGCGCCATTTGTTAAGTATCTAACTGGGTCAGGGTGACGAAATCCCTACAATTCGCCCTCCACCTTCTCCAGTCATCTGGCGGTATGCTAACAATCATATGCACAGCGGTCGGCAGTGTGACCGATGGCTGTCCACAAAAAACTAGCGGGTTCCGGCGCGTCGCCTTTCTCCTCTGTCGCCATGCCGTGTTGGACTCCGGGAAGCGACTAGACTGGGCCGCGAACACCAAGTCCTATAGTAAGATTACCCTCGAATATTTATAGAGTATCTACACTATTTACAACAGTCCGTTTCAGTGGCTCATCCCTGTAATTTGCGTTGTGTCGCTGCCTCCTTTTCCGTTGGGTTATGCTTGCTCGCCACCTTCACTCTGTCTAAAATCACCTTGAACTGTTTAATGGATGTACGATTGGTAGGATTGGTCCTGCGTGCTTCTTCCCTCGGTTCAATGCCACAAGCTTTGGCTCAGGGGTGCACTAGTATGCGCTCCTTCGCCTGCTGGCGCCTGATTGGTCACTTGCAGGTTCCGTGAATGGTTGCAGGCTGGACGCATCACGGGCCAACTATTTCCCGATTAGTTGACCAATCTGCTTCCGGCAACATGTTCACTCCCTATCCGTCTGGCCTATGATGTTCGATAGACATTACGGCATTTCCAATAACCTACATCTCCAGCCACCACAACAGTGGATTTTGGTAAAGATTGAACTGAACCCGAAGTTGGTCGCTGTCGAAGCAAGAGCACTAGTCATATGCTGCAACTCTTCCGCGCTGTGTGCAAACAAAGCACAGTCGTCAGCGAACAGCAACATACGGGTAGTTGTCCCACAGACTAGAATTCTCGCACAAAACAACAGGTGTTCAGCAATCCACCATCAATACGGTACTCTAAGCGATCACCGTAAGCATAAGCCGCAGCAAATGCACAAGCCACCATTGCATGAAGATATATATTAAACAGGGCAGTAGCTAAGACACAGCCCCATATCACACCAGAGAAACTACGAAGTCATCTGATGTCTCCACTCAGCTGCATCCTCGCCCGCATATCACTGTGTAGATATTCGATTAAACTTACAAACCTACGGGGGCAATCAACTCACCCAACACCAGCCACAATGCCTCGCGATTCATCGTATCAAAAGCCTTGGTGCAATTAACAAAATGCGAGTACAATGGCTGGTGTCGTTCTCTGCACTTTTCCTGCAACTGACGAGCACAAACATCATATCGATGGTGCTAAAACCCGTACGGAATCCACACTGCTCTTCTGCCACGTTAGGTTCCACAACCTGACTGATGAGGCGGTTGAGCAGGATTCGGACAAGCACCTTGCTCACACAACTCAGCAAGGTGATGCCACGATAATTCGTGCAGCATTGCTTGCTCTCATTGACCTCGTACAATGCTAGAATAAAGGCATCCTTCAGCTCAGGATGCACCTCCTCCACAATGTACACGCGTCGCACCAGCTGGTGCAACGCAGACCCCAACGCGGGTCCGATGTGTTTCAATACTTCAGGCGGGATCCCGCCGACCCAGACGCACTTGCCGTTTCGCATGTGCGTAACTGCTCTCTAAATCTCATTTAGTGTCCGCGTGTCCGCCAGACTCGCCTTCACATCGTGCTGCTTCAGGCCGTTCAATATAGGCCAGCCGATCTCTGAACGGTTGTTCAAGAGACAGTCAAGTGATTTCTTCAGACCTGCATTATGTCTGCTGTCACTTTGCTGGTAGCGCCTGAACGACCATCGATCAGCGTCCTCAGTGTCTCCAACCTCGGACCATACACCGCCTTCAAGGTGTCATGTTCCTTGTGTTGACGGCGTTCTTCATAACTTTCCATCTGCTTCGCTTTCTCCGTCTACCGTACATTTTTAATGCGACGGAACTCTTGGGTTAATCTTCGTCGGAGTTTGCGAAACTGACTATTCTTCCCCAAGTCGCTGAGGTCTACGACATGTACAACAAATGCTGCATTCGTCTCACACACCAATACGCCAATCGTCGCATTGTTCTCATCAAACGAATCAGGCCGCTTACAGTTTGCGCGTCTGATGGTCTCCTCGGCAGCCCCAGTCAAATGTTCGCGAATGTGGTGCCACAGGTCGCCCACTGTGGCTACGCAGTCCACATCACACAGGCATGCAGCCATCGCCTTCTCCAGCTCAATACGTTTCTCCACAGTACCGACGGAGAGAATGTTATATTTACGCCGAGTTCCGGCAGGTTTGTAATACAAAAGTTAACGAGAATATATGTGCAGTTTGGTTCGCACCAATTTGTATTCACGGCCACACTCAGCAGCACGCATTAAACGTGTCATGCGCACTTCAAGCATATCACGCTGACGTACGATGACATGGTCGAGCAGGTGACTGTAACCACTCCGTGGGTGCGTCGAAGTTGCTATACCACTCGCAGACAGTGCAAACCGAGTGTCCGTGATCGTCAGGCCGTGATTGGCGCACAGTGAGAACAGCCTGTCACCTTTAGCATTCGCTGAACCAATGCCGTACAGACCGATAACATCTGTCCACTCCAATTCGTTACGCCCAACGCACGTTGAAATCACCCATCAGTAATAGTCGGTCGCTCCTCGGCATAGATCGTATCACAGAGGATAGCTGAGTACAGAATTAATTACCCTTGTCATCAGGAGAATACATGGTCGGACCGCACATGATGATAAAAGTGGAAAACCTACCCCTTCCGATCCGTGGGCGAACAGTCACCAGTCGTGCGCTGATGCCTGTTGGTTCACGTACGATTTGCTATGAATTCTTTTGGATATTGGAAATCCGACCGCATGTTTAAGTAGTGCTGACATGGCGTTTCCCACTCAGTACAGCGTATAGCCGGCATCTGCATCGTGCAACTTACCTTTGCTCATGGAGCTGTGTTTTACTGAGTGCCGCCATATCTATGTTGTAGCGCGCCAGTTCCAACGAGACCAGTGCAGTTCGTCACTCGGAGCGCTCACCTGTATTTCGGTCCAGTAATGTGTTTGAGTTCCACACCCATTGCTGAGTGCTTCGCGCGCAGGCATCCGATTGCATTGTTGGGCGATCGTATTCGATGCAGTGTTTGTGCTTTAGATGCTTGCTTGAAAGTCTCTACCCGGTGCCTTTGGCTAATGGCCTAACCAACACGTAAGTGGTTAGCATATCCAGCTCTGGTTTGCGATTGAAGGGGCCCATTGGGATCTTTTTGTAATCCTTCACCAGGGGTTTGTAAATCATATGTGTTATGCGACCGAAGGGTATACGCACCTACGACGACTGCAGAACAGGAGTGTATTTGGCGTGTTTGTACTAATTTGCTCAGCGGCTGCCTAGCTTGAATCGTGTAGTGGCAAACAATTAAGCACCAGGCGTTGCCCTACCACCGTCAGAGACAATGTGTGGCCTTTGCGCTCTACGTCAATGGTGCTTTGGGCATATATCATGTTGTTTTCTGTCGTGACAAGGTTTTGTTTCCCTGCCGGAAATCTCTCTGCTCGATTAGAGCGCCTTCTTCCGTGCAAACGTCATCTTGGTGACAGTCACGCGCTTAATAGGAGACGTACTAACAACTGTGACACACTTCTTGGGTTATACGTGGACCACCGTATTTCTCTCAAGTACGAAGTTCAGGCATACCGGAAGACGTGCATCCACCTGGCATCCTTCATCACCAAAGCAAGCGTGGACACAATTAGATCACATTGCATCCAGGTTTAGATAGCGAGGATGCGTCCGGGGTTGTAGATCGATTTGGTCTACGTACCTCGATGCAGATCATGCTTCGTTTTGCTCGGACATCTGCATGCGCTTCGGCTGCTCCTCAAAACGAAAGCTCCATACGCTCTACACTAATAGGTTAACTGACCTCTCTACTCGATCAACTTACCAAGATTACTTGTCGCATGCATTCAAGAGTGTTCCGCATCATTATATAGAAAATCATTGGTTTTTCCTGTTTGAAGCGATGCTAACTTCTAGTCATTCAATCTGCGGAATCACAAGGCGCCCTCTGAGGGCTGGATTTCCTGCACACTCACTGGAATTGTTTGATGGTCGTAGAGCTATGACGACGGATTCAACTAGTAGCGCATTGCCTCGCATCCTCAGCCAACAACTTCAGCAATGTCTACGTGTTGCTCGCGAAACTTGGTGGTCTCAGCGCGCCTCAGAGATGGAAACAGCAGCCCTCTCCGTAAACTCACGCATGCTCTTCCAAGTCACTTTGGCCCCTGGTCACAAAAAACCTAGGGTCAGTGAGGTTATTTGCGAGGTTGACGGAACGCAGATAAGCAAGTTACACAGGCCTATGGACAGCTAGGTTGAACAGTTCGCACCAAATTCAGCTAACCTACTCCGCCGGCAAGCCTACTGAGTATACCTACCAGCGCGCCTTGGAACGTATAATTGGAACCACCCACTGAGGCTGAGGTCTACGTTGAGCTTCGGCACTTGAAGCCGTTCAAGTCCGCTGGCCCAGACGGACTTCCTCCAGAGCTGTTCAAGTTCGGGGGCGAAGTAATTGTCAACCAGCTAACAGCACTGCTCTCTAAGATCTGATATGAAGAAACAGTTCCATCCGCTTGAGGCTAGTGAATTATCGTCCTGATCTTCAACAAAATCCCCATGCCCTACGCGCTAACCACCGAGGAATCAGCCTTGTGTCGGTTGCCTCGAAGCTGTTAACATTTATTTTACTCCGCAGACTAACCCCGATCCGAGAATTGCTCTCCTGTGAAGAACAGTCTGCTTTCCGCCTCAGTCAAGGGTGTATAGACCATTGGTTTACGCTCCACCAACTTCTTGAAACGCGTCATATTTACCGCCAGCCCGCTATCGTTGTTTTTCTGGGCATCCGAGCTGCTTTCAGCTCCGACGATCAGCTAGCTTTTTGGAGTTTCTTACAAAGGAATGGAGTACCCGAAAAGTATATCGCCATCCTTCGAGGATTAGATTATAAAATCTCAGTAAACTGAGGGCTTATGGTAAAGTCTCTTCACCTTTTGCCGTCACTAACGGTGTACGACAGAATTGCTCCATGTCCCCTTTTCTCCAATTTTGCGATCAAAGATGTTCTTTTAGACCCTGTCGAAGGTATTCAGGGTTCTGGTGGATAGCTTGTTCCTAAAACCACCTGACCAATTTAGACTATGCTGATGATATTGCCCTGCTTTGTGATGACGCACGGAGCACACTGGCTGTTCTAAACCGCTTGGCAACTAAAGCATCAAAATATGGCATGACCTTTGCTCCTACGAAATGCAAACTGGATTGGCATCACCTGCCCCAGGGCTCACTCTTTAAGTTACGCAGCTTGAACAAGTGGGCAACTTTGTTCATCTGTGTTTCTGCTAATGGTAGCATGGGAAAAGAGATTTCTCTCCGCAGTGCCGAAGCCCGTTCAACATGCGCCAATTTGAGGAGTCTGTGGCGAAACTGTGACGTTTCCCTATTGGTAAAGCTCAGGGTCTACCATGCCTGTGTTCGCGCGGTGCTGCTGTATGGGAGCGAGTCCTGGCCAATTCGTGTGATTGACTTGCTTCGGATTTCGGCCTTTGACAATGCTTGTCTATGAAGAATAGCTTGAGTGTGGTGGATGAACCACTTGCGCAACGATGATGTCAGACGTCGCGCCTTGGGTAACACGGGACTTCTACTTGACTGACTGGTGCCGCTGCGCCAGCTGAGATAGCTGGGCCACGTTTTACGCATGCCAGTGAACGGCTGTACCGACGCCCTCTCTTCTCTCGCACAGGACCAGACTGGAAGAAATCGCGCGGTGGTCAGACTATCACATGGCGACAAACGATTATAGCGCTGACTTCCAGCTTAGCAACCGTAGGTCCCACTTTTCTTTCTGGCTGGGCGATCAAAGATGAGAAACACCGCTGGCTGGAAACTCTTTCGGAGATTGTGCAGAACCGGGCCCAATGGCAAATGCGTATAAATGTTTGTCATAATTTTTGTTCATTATCTCGCAAACATAAACAGATAGAAAAAATAAAACGGCGTGTGAAAAAATAACAGAAAAGACCAGATTCAAAACCCAAAAAGTATTTCTGCATGTTTCATTCTTTTCTTGGTGGTCTCTGTAATTTTTACTTCGGTTTCATGGTTATCGCTCGCTGTATGTCTATCTGGATTGCTGCGGAAAAAATATATATATGGGTTTTACGCGAAGAGGGCCATCGACCACTTCCTAAAATTAGAAGAGAACGGGTTTGGACAAGGATACTGGCAGGGTACCCAAATCTGACAGGAGAACGACACAGGTCCTCAGTCAAAGCATTCGATTAAATGTACACCCAAAATGCATCGGGTCTTGCACGTGGTCAGTTCACTGAACAATGTGGTTTGGTGTGTCCTCGCTCTAACCTAGATGAATGGGTTTAACCCAACCCCCACCCAGCGGTCATCACGACGAGGCATCCAGGACATGAGCCTACGGTGCAACATTATCAGCAGTGGATAAACCATCCGTGAGGATCTAACCACCAAAAGCCTCAGCACGCCATAGGCTCTGCTGCCTATGAATCGACATAGAGTTGTCAAAAAACACGGAAATCAAAGGAAAGTAAAAATGTAGTAACAAGAAAACCAAACACAACACAGTAAAGTACATGGTTTCCTCAGAGGGCACAATACTGTCCGGTTGCCCAAGCTGTGGTAGAGTGTTGAATTATGGAGCACAACCCGTAGCGTTTGGTCGAACAGCCTGTCCGCAAGGCAGCGCAGCGAATTCATGGGATCGCGCCCATTGGGAATCGGGGACTGATCAGTTTATGCGCTCAATCTTCCACACAATTTCAGCATCACATTGCCGGCATACAAAGTTCCACCGGAGTGAAGCAAGGGGCGGTAGCTTTATTTAGCGGCGAATCACATCCACCACGTCGTCGGGTTGTTAAACAGACATATGTGGTTTTTATAGGGAGATTGCTTGCCAGGCGTAAATCCACCACGTCCTGGAACACTCCAGTTAAAGAGAACTAGGTGGTTTATTTGGCTCATATAAATAATGTACAGATGTCGTCAAGGAGAAAATAACATACGAGCAAAATCTGTCAGTACGTAAGGTTTCAAATCACAAGCTGCTGTAGCAATATATAAACAGCTTGCCTGTGATAAAGCGATGACTTCCTCCTCTTCAAACAGCGCATGATCTAACACTGACCGCTAATGATGTGACGAATGCCCTGCGACTGAAGTATGCTCCAAGCTTTTAATGCTTTCAGTAGCCACCTAACCACATACCAACTTTTATCTCACCACCCAAATGCACTGCTATAACATTTACGACAGAGACTTTACTGAAAAACTTGTTGTGTGTGTGGGGGGGGGGGGAGCACAGGTCCCCTGGAGTTGATAATATGCACTCGACGACACTTGCAATCGTAAGGGAGCTCTGCCCATGATGCATTGTAACTTTCTCTGCGAACGAAAGTTGGACGTCAGAGTCCGAACATCTGGCCGACACGATTCGACTGGAGTACGGCGTGCTGCATGGTTCGGTACTTGGACCTCTGTTGTTTTTAGTTTTTACTAACTATCTACCGAAAGCTCCCGCCTCAAAATTTTTAATTTTGCGGATGACGTTAAAAGTTGGCGAGTGATCAAGGGAATGGACGTCCACGAGATCCTCCAGCGCGACCTCGATGAGGCCTGACATTGGTTGTTGAGGAATGCATTGCCATTCAATGTGGAGAAAGGCCGCGTTGTCTACCTTCGCCATCGACACGCCTATATCTGCAAAGTTGGGACGCGCGAGCTGCAGACGTCCTTTAGAGAACGTGATCTCATTGTGCTGGTACAAGGGACCTCGGTTATTCCAGACAGTCAGAATCCGGTACAAAGTGATGTAACTAGCATGTTGGTCTCTTGCGGAAGGTATTCATCCATTTTCCATGCTCAAAAGCTACATGCGACCTTACGTCGAATATGCAATGCAAGCTTGGCATCTTGGGGTAAAGCGTGACCTTATAACGTCCGAAACTTCCCAAGGTCATGCAAAAGTTTGCACAAACTTCCGTACAAGCAATGACTGAAGACACTCCGGGTGTATAGTGGACGCTAGCGGCGACTACGTAGAGACGTTATATTAATCTATCAGATACTGAGCGACCCCTGTCACGTATGCCGTCACCTTTTGTAATAGCCCGAACACCAACCGAAGAGGTAACAGCCTGAACCATAATCAACTACACAGTCATCTCTATTGACGACGAAAATAATTCTCCCTACGGGTCTGCCAACCCTGAAATGCCCTTCCAAATTCAGATGTCTGTACCTCCACTTTAGTTGTTTTCAAAAAATCATTGGATATCGAATTGAACGCCTAACACTTTGTTACTTAAACGGACATTCCGGATTCACTCTGGTTACCTAGCCTCTTTGGAATTAGGACCCATAGTGCCGCACGTAAATTTGTGCAGAGGGGTGAGCAATCTGTTTGTTACTTGCTATGAGTAGTAACCAATAAAATTTCTTATTTGGTTTTGCCTGCACTATCGCATTATCACAATCGTCCTTCCTTACGCAATAACTCTATCGCTTTACCCATGAACATTTTGTCTGATCCACACATATCATATTTCATTTACGATTTCTTCCATTACAAACCTACGGGACATGTTAAGCTTGACGTTTTTTACCCGTTATAAACCATTGTTCCATTATGGCTCGGTTCTTCCTGCGTTGTTTTGACGAAAGGCAGGTATCTGTTATGTGAAAGCACGGGATGTAACTAATTTACAAGAGAGGTAGTCGTTTAGAGTTCAGCCAACTATTGACCACAGAGCATGTCTCATAAGCTAAAGATCAGTTTACTCTATTTTGAGGACAAGGTATGTAGAACGATTAGTACACTAGGTGATCCTACGCTGCCTCAACCTGTTATGGATAAGGTTTTACGGATGGTTAATTTAAAGTCGAACTCGGTTCAATGTGGAAAAATTTGAAGTAACACACGTACACCACCAGCAAGTGTGTTGTATAAAATGGGCAGCAAGGAGCTTCAAAGGTCGTCCGGCGCAAAGTGTATAAACTCTTTGTTTCAGGTCTACCTTAGCCGTTGGTTTCAGTTGAGAAGTCATCAAAAATGCGTCTCCGAAATGTAAGTCTACTGGGAAGTGTGTTCGGACTCCTCGACCCTTCTATCTTTTAGCAGCTTTTCGGCGGATACGTACATCCATACGCAGAATATGCAATGCACTTCTAGCAACCATGACTGAAAAGATATATCATTGCTTTGGAGATGCCAAAAGCTGGACAACCTGCGACTTCAAAGACCTGTAGCATTTACTCGGCGATCAAAGCCTGAGTAACTGGGTGTTCGGCTTACGATACGGTGATTGTATAGAAACGTTATAATGGCTAATCAAAATCTGAGAGACCGTGAAGACGCCAGTCGCCATCTGCTGAAGCTCAGTCATCTCAGTAATTTGACAAGCCACCCTCTTAAACTGGCAGAGCAGTACAGTCGTTTGGAATGCCGTCCGAAACTCTTTTCCTTTACGTGTTTTCCAAACGTAAAATGCATTTGCGAAATCCGTCATCTATGCCTCCACACTGATGGAGTTCAAAACCTGAGCTGAACTTGCACTCATTTCGCTACACCATCTCACACGACTCTTTGCCCATGCGTATCGGTTGGAGAGTTCACTGACAGTCAGCCCCCAGAAAATGTTCAATCTTTTTCACCTGTATGTTTACTAGGAGACAACAGGATCTTGACGGACACCCCATTTGTCGTCATTCAGAGTTTCTATTACGTATATGGTGGCCGGTCCATCGTTGTAAGCATAATTTTGCTGGCACTGTTTCTATATTTGGAATATTTACCATAACTTTCCTACGGGACCTATTCAGCGTTAGCTTTTTTATCCGTATTAAACCATTGTTCCTATGTTCAGTAATCTTAAGTCACGATGCATGTATATAGTTAAACACCATTCCAAACAGAATCTTGATCAGGTATGATCTGTCAACATTCATAATGGCATTTAAAAGCTGGGAAGCAAAAGCTACTCTGCTCTGCATTTTTAATTACTTGCGGATGCTGCAAGATGTACCATCTGCAATGCAGTATCACTGATGAAGAGATTAGGTTAATACGCGAACCTGTAAACATCGTATGCCTGAGTGAATATGAAAATCAGAGAGACGCGTAACTCCTTGACGATCTTTAATAGCACTGGCATACGTATCATTGAACGATATTTTTGGGGTCCTTTCTGGATATGGGCGTTTTGTTTACAGGTCTCTAAATGTTAGACATAGTGTCACATATAATATGGAAACTTAGCGAAAAGTGATTTGCCTGCGTACTCCTTTACAACAAGGTTTGATGATACACCATCGTCACGAAACTTATCTGTCGCAAATATGTTGTTTCCGGTAAACATTAATGAGATCAAGGATAACCACCTGGTCGTGCCTAACAAAAGTACGCATGGCGAATACACCATTTATGGAAGAACCGTGTATGTGATTAGTCCATAACAAAGTTATCATAACTGCTGCTGAAATTTTGTTGCCTAGTTGTTTGTTGGTAGTGGTGGTAATGTTTGAACAAATCTATCATATCACCTAAAGTTTTACTGCCAAGGAAAGTCGACCAACTTGGGCAGATATCCTACACTTTCTGACTCGTTCCTTCTCCACTTAAATTTTCATTAGTAGCAGCCAAGATAATCTGTCTGTTCCTTAGGTACATGGTTCCAACAGGACAAATATAATAAAGGTTGACATAGCCAAGTTCTCACACTCCATGTATAAGTGTTTGTTCGTGAAAACCAAAAAATCCTTTGAAGCCTGCGTCGTTTAAAGAATTGCAGTATGTGATGTCGAGCCAACTTGCCACTTGAAGGTATTGAATGGCACTTTGTTAACATGACAAATTTTATCTTGCGGTAAATGACAAGACATAACTTTAGAATAAGACGGTCTGAGCTGCGGAGCTCTTTCATTAGATTAGAAAATAGCAGCGATTTTTGTGTGAAAACAAACCCCAATCGAACTGTGACGTCCAGCGCACGGAGATCTAAACATCCCGCAGTTGTGAACAAACGGATCGTGATGGTGGGTGATCAATTTTTATGAAAGGAACATACTTTATCTACATTTATATTGTGTCTAACGGTTTGATTTCTCCACATATAATGTACAAGCTCGAAGAAAAATTATTGAAAACATATATTAGTGTGCACTGACTTTCAATCATGCAGTGGGACTTAGGACTACAGTGAAACCCCAAGTTATTAAAAACGAATGTTCAGATGTAAGTTGTATCACTTTCTTAAGGTCACTGGCAGCAGTGCGCAGAAGTAAGTCGATGTTAGGCTGTAGCGCTGCAGGAACGATGGTTGACAGTGCAGGTCAGTAGTACGCCGACACCTCGTATCGATGCTTCACTGCCAAGCGACTACCAACAATAGGGTGTGGGGTAGATATACCGCAAAGTCGCCCAAACTCCCGCGCGGATTCGAACTCGTGACCTCAGCTTACAATGCAAGTGTGTACTCTTTTCGGCTGGACGCTGATGAAGCGTGAATGCTGCTCAAACAGCAACGGTATATAATCAATTTAATGGCAGTTGTTTTAGTGTGTTAAGTTTGTAGACGGCAGCGCTTCTGGAGTACACCAACGCTTTGACGTATATAACGACGCCTCCAAACTAATTCTGAGGCTTTCCATTGTAGGCGGACTTTAGGACCAATTGGCGTCAAGATCGGGTATACTTTGTTTTTAGTCAAAAACAGTGTGATGAATTCACTCAGCACTTACATGAGTGTATCAGTTCCCATGATGAGCGAAGAGGCACTTCCCAAGGATAAACAACATTACCAAAGGGTGTTGTAGACATACACGTTGAGCAGAACATTCAACCAGCAGTAAATATTTTTCAGTAAGACCCTGCTAGGGAGAGTTTGTACATCCTACTAAGCATTTACATGATCAGCCTAATGAAGGTCCAGGAAATATCAGCATATCTTAATGACAGTCAGCCAGTGTTTAGTATCAGGCTGCTTTGGTGACGGCGCACCATGTTTCTGGAAGAAAATTTGGTGGTTTATTTTCTGGGTGTGGTCAGTGACTTCCGTCGAATCGTCCTACGTGCTAGCAGAAAGCTCTTAAATTAGGTCCCTTTGACACCCTCCGATTAGTTACCTAAACACCGTGGTTGAAGTAAAACTGGCACGTTGCTTTGTGACATCACTTTCCCGAAGCAGTAAGTTGCTACGAAATTCAGTACTGTTAGTTGAAAGATTGGCACGTACTAATCTGTGTTAACGCAAGCATAAAGAAGAACATCATACCTGCGCAGCTATTCCAAGCTGCGAAATAACTCTGATACGTGTGTGGAAATTTGATTTTCAGCAAAAGAAGCGACACGGTTTGGAAAGAGTGAACGAAGTTCAAGAAAGATATGTTCAGACGGCTGAGCAGTATAGTGATGCAACACAACAAACGGTTTGTGAATCAAACTGCGATCACGGAGATCACATTGGTGGCTTTCTGGAAATGACCTCCGCTCTACAGAAACTACTCTGCCGATGTTACGCACAACGGAGTGTGGAAAGCACACAGCACGGAGATTTTATAGAACAACTTGCACTGTCTTTTAAACAAAGTTTCAGGAGGGCGCGAGACAAGCAACATTCCGACAAGGTCACTTTCTGCCGAACTTTAGAAGAAACGGTGGGGCGTCATATCGAAAGTCTGCGAAAAGAGCGTAACGCGCTTCAGACAAAGTATGTCACAATTCTAATATTAAAGCATTTCACCGTGCTTTGGATGACTTATCATATTTCGGTGGATTGGCGAGCAAGTTATTTGACCACAAGCTCTGTGATCAACTAGTTGTGGATTGCAAGTAGAACATGCAAAGGCGCAATCATTAGACCAACGGATCGTTCATTTTTGCCTAGCAGACATGGGTAAAATGTTACCTGGCCTCCACTGCCTTTAGATCCCATCACAGTATACTCGTTCAAATAAATAAATAATTCATTTAGTCGTTTCAATGGAATTGTGATAAAGCATCTCAACCAAGTTACAGAGGTGTGTTTCAACCAGTTGAGCAATTTGGTATTGTAGCAGACCGTAGCTTACAGGTACACTGCCTTACCAATAAGTGAATTTAAACTGTAAAACCAGCTCAGTCAGCATCTCTCCCTGCTACTGTTGTCTCCACCGCATTATTGTGTCCGATTAACTCGTAGAAAGGTGCGAAATAACGTTTAAGGATATGTCTGTCATTATACCATAATCTGCCTACTTCAGGTAATGATGTAACGTCTGTTGTACACTTCATTTGTACCTAAAGGTTAATGGAGTCGGAGATTTCTGCTCGTGAGGCATCGCAGACTATTGCCATGTTGGAGGGGAAAGTGAAATATCTGTCTGATTCCTTGCAAAAATGGAGCGCAAAGTAGAATAACCTGCACGAACAGATGACAAGTTGGAATCAGGATTGATTCCTTCATCCTGGGTGGTTTTCCAACGTGCTCTCCAATTTTACTTAAATAACCATCCCATTGATTTGAAATACGAATGCAAGCCAAAATGTTCTTTCCTATTTTTAACCTAAATAAATCACTAAGGAGTGTTCAGCTTGCTCGTTTGATGGGTTATCACAGTGCGTAGTGTCTTCTTGGTGAAGCCAGATGGAGAAAGGTTTGCGAACTCAGAAAATTTCTTTTATTATTTTGATCTGCTTCCAAAAGTTACTGGAAGAAATCGGGAAGAGGTAGGTAAAGTCTACTTAATCCTAGATCGCCGAAAAACCGCTGGCACCATTGTGAGTTTGATGCCTATCTGTCTTACCTGAGCTATTAGCATTGCCATTTGTGAGCGGTAATTCTAATAACTCAAGCAATTAAAGAACTGGCTCCGAGCAGCAATGAAATGGACAAGTTTTACGGACTCGATAGTTCTCTCCATGAAGAGAAAATTTGCAGAGTGACTGAGTTTCGGTAGTGTTATCGACAGCTTTTTCGCACGTAACTGGAAGAAAAGGTATTTGTAAGCTTTGTGCACCAATATGTATATATATATATATATATATATATATATATATATATATATATATATATATTCCTCGGCGATGAGAGGCACAATCCAACTACCTGGTCTGATCCGTGTGTACAACAGCATCGCACAAAAAATTAATCTTTCTCGCTTTATACACTGGATCCCAAACGGATATTAAAGTAATGGGCAGGTTGAAGTTAATAAAGAAATTGAAAAGCCGAGATCAATAACAAATGGAGATTGAATTAAATGTTCATGTAAAGTAATACGGTCGTCTGTGGAACCGGCCCCAGGGTACCTGTTTCCATGCAGTGTAATACCTAGAAAAGTTTCGCTCGCACATCCATGCTCCAAGTGGCCATGTGCCGGTTTAACAAAATAGCATGTAAGCCATCACCAGTTTAACATATGTTGTGTCCTTTTTAGATCTGATTTCATGCATGCATTAAGAGCGATGAAACCTCCGCCCTGTTCGTCAAGCGGATCATTCAATGGTGGCACTTTGTATATTCCATTTAATTGGTGACAATGTGCCTTGCATGCGTATGGTCTTTTATAACCTGGGAGCCTCAATCCGCCACCTCAGGAGATCAGTCAAGTCGTGACCAACAATGGAATAAGGAATAATATAAAACAAGAAAAGTTGACTGCAATAGGTGCAATATCGTTGACGCCAAAAATAAGCAAATGCGTTTTACATTAGCGTAAAAATGGATCTAGCCGATCATACGAGCAAATTACGCGGCGTGACAGAGGAAGACAGATGACTGCATGAGTTGTCCATAGGCAAAACGGCACTAAAACGAATTTTCGGAGTCAATATTAGTAGCATGTATTCGTACAATAGGGAATCCGATATAGATAATCACTGAAATTCCGTATGTGTTGCTGAACTGTTAAGTCCGGAAAAGAAGGGGAAACGGTTATCATTACAGAACAAATGTAGCGAAGGGGGTCGCGGAACAATTTGAGGGGGAGATTACGAAGATTGTTCCTTGTCCCATATCAGTAAATAATTTTGCCCTCGGCCCTAAACCAGAAGACAGTTGGTATGAATTATATTTGAAAGGAGTAAAACTGCATAGGAAGTAGCGTTAAAGAATAGCATTCGAAGCAGTTGTAACCGCTCAACCTGGCTGAGCAAGTTTGCGCTTTTGCATTTTTGAACATATTTCCAGTCAATGTTCTCCGGTATTATACATCCTTGTGCACATTAATTGAAACAAACTGCGAAAACACTGAAAAACCATTTTTTCAAAATTGTTATAATGAATTGCACTAATATACTCACATTAATACACAACATGACCTCGACTTTTGAGTAGCATTTTAATACGGTTTGGCATGGAATCCACTAAATTTGAACAAACTTTAGCCCATCTTGGGTCCCTGTACCAAACTTGAATTAAAGCTTGATTAAGTTTCTCCTTTGTCGTACAGTCCATGCCACGAAGGCGTTGCCTGCAAGTAGACCACATATTTTCAATGGGGTTTAAATCTGGTGAATTCCCAGGCCAGTCCAAGATGGTTATTTGATTAGTATTTTAAAAAGTCTTGACCATTTTTGATGTGTGGCACGGGGCCAGATCTTGTTGAAATACGCCAGATCCGTCAGGAAATGTCTTTGTTAGTTCTGGAACAGCTCTTCTTTGGAGAACTTCTATATATTGTGGAGAGCGCATCATGCCCTGGACTAGATGCAAGGCGCCGACGCCGTAATAACTAAAGCACCCCCAAAACATCTGCTTTTGTGGGTGTTTCACAAAGTGGTCAATGTGTGAATCACGAACCTTTTCTCCCTCTGACCTCCGAACATACTGACTTCTCTGACCATGAACATAGAAATGGCTTTCATCGCTGAATAGGACTTTTCTCCAATCTTCTTTTGTCCAGTTCTTGTATTTTAGTCCCAATTTGTAACGCTTAACTTTCATTACTTTTGTCAGAAGTTGTTCCTTCACAGGCCGTCTGGCTTTCCGACCAACTTCCAGGAGTCGCCTGCGAACCGTTGAAGAACTGATTTCTATTCCTTTCTCCCCCAAATCACGTTTTAATGCGTCACTAGTCTTTCGAGGATCTTTAACACTTTCCTGTATTAGGCAAGCGGCATCCCTGGCAGTGGTTTTCTTCTTAGGACCACATTTCCCTTTGCGTTTTGGCGAAATGCATCCCGTTTTCTTTTTCATTTTGACCACACGGATGACGGTTGCCGGACTGACGCCTACTATTCTTGCTATGTTCCTGTAGGTCTTGTCTGTGTGTTCGTGCAAGGTCACGATCTTCATGCGCCTTCTGGGAGTCACGTCCATCTCAAACAATGACTGAATCACAAAAACAAGAAGTTGAAACAAAAACCTTACTAACCATAAAAAAGTATGATGCAATCTTGGGTGATGTAACGACTAGACATGCGCAGTTATTACATCGTCTGATTCACAAACAATGATGAAATATCTATTCCCAAAATAAAATAAAAAATAAATGCAAAACGGCAGCTTTCATGTATAAAAACATGATATTCATAGAAAAAGAGACAGAATCGTAGTTTGTTTTAATTAATGTGCACAAGGATGTACATGATCCGGCCCTTCTTCATGCAACTTTTCATCATCAAGTTGAATTCTCAAGATCTGTTTCAATCTGTCCTCTGAGAGAAAAAGCTATATCATTTTCTTCCACATGCACAAATGTTCAATACATCTAATCTCTTTTTCGCAGCTTTTCCTATATGGAGCTATACCTAAGAAGTTAGACATTTCTCCTTGGGCTGTTCCTGAATTTCGATAGAGACTATACATTTACTATCATGCACTTCATAACTTACATTTTCCCGAAAGTGCAACTATTAGGTTCTAAAATATGATTTCCGCCACGGGAGTTTGTGGAGGAAGCGAGAGTTGAATGCATTCTTAGTAACCACAAAGGTCCTAAATGCAGTTCCATGCATCCATCGCTATATGAAAGAGTGGTTGAACAACTGAATATATACTTCATGAAAGCGCGTTGAAGCTATTCAATGGCGCGCAAGAACAAGGTTTGCAGGTTTCTAAACGTAACAAGGCAAACTTCAAGCAAAAGGCTGATACTGAATTTGAAAGTAATTAGTCTGGTTTCTTTCGAGGTTAGCTGGTGGCTTATGAGCTAAACTGATTGCTTAGCCTTTTTCACAATAACATTTGTATGTTCGCTAAAGTTTAAGGAACTAAAGCGGACAGATTGGATGATGGGAAGGGCTTCCTCATGAAGCCTGGAAATTTATGCTTCTAACTGACATCCATAAACCAGAATGCTACACTTCGATGTAGCAAACGTCATCTCCCACATGTCAGCCCATCTGTCATTTGCTTTCAAGTCACTTTGGATTATGTTAAGTTCAGCGTTATGCTGAGAACTTGAGAACGTGGAAACATTAAGATCATCAGCAAACAAATAGAACTTGTCAAATTGTATAACAGAAACAAGATCATATACATTAGGAAGAGGAACGGACCTAAAACACAGCCCTAGACCACCCCACTGGTGGCCAGACGAGGGGAAAATATGTTGCCAGTTTTATACACAACTTGCGGTCATCCTACTAGGTACTATTGGAGCCAAGAGTGAAGCTGATTTGTCACACCTTACCTATTTAATTTATATAGCAGTCTCTTGTATTGGACTCTGTCGAAAGCTTTTTGCATATCAAGGAAGATGACAATGCACTGAAGACCTGAGTCCATTGCTTCGGTTAAGTGGTTAACGAAGTCAACTTGACAGGTCACACAAGAGCGTGACTTCAGCAAACTATGCTGTAAATGTGCGAGAACTTGGTGCGATAGTAGGAACGAAAGCAAATGACCGCACTTTTAGCAGCACTCTGAAATTAGCTGTTTGTTGTACTATGAAAAAGAATGTTGCAAGGCTCTTCACGATTGTGGTGGCTTACGAGGTTACAGCTGCAGGGGAGGAGAAAATCTCACATCCACTGCAAAAGCAGATGCTTTTCTAAGGCCTTTAATTATTACAACAAGACCCGAAATGTATGAAGGAGACGAACTGATAGGTACTGACCCTATACCAAAAGTATGCGAACGCGCATGGCGGGTGATCCGACCAAAGCTTCAAAAAGGGTCATTAATAGACCACATGGCTTACCATAACTAATGTGCACCAACTTTCTAGTATCGGTGTCAAATGCTACAAATATATAAAATTTCGATGACGTAAGCTAGGGAAACTGCAAATGTGACAATTTAGATGTTGTAACAAGCCATCAGACTTGATGCGCATAACCCGCTGCCCAAACTATACACACTAGGGTGAACCGAGAATTCATGGGCATGTCTTTAGTTCTGCTGATGAAACAGAAGCAGTTCTGTTAGCAGCAGCTCATCTTAGGAATGGGTCATATTCTATCTTCATGTTCCTGGATATGCCGTGAAGCAAGTGGAACAAGCGCATTAGGACTATGATGAATGCTAGAGTGAATCCGTATTTAAGACAAGTGTGTACATCGCATTACATAGGCTAAAGGATATGATGAGCGGAAATGGATCACCGAAGTCCAAACGCAGTGGCACTAAATTCACTAGAACTTGCCTATGGAAAACCCCCAATCGCAATCATTCTCGTGGATACGTAGATCACAACTTAAAATGGATGTGGCCGGAGGATTGTGAAGATGGTAATCCACTCCTCCTGGATATCGACAGAAGTATTGGAGTGCTGGTATGCAGGTCGCAGCAGACTACTTTCTGAACTCCGACTCAAAGTCACGTAGCCTAAGGAAACATACTACGTAAGCAATCTAACCAATCCACTTCCCGATGGCTGTTCGGAAAACATTACTCATATAGTTGAAGATACTGGTGGACACACCATAACTTTCATATGAAGAGTTGAGCGAGAAAATGGTGAAATTTCTGGATCCGACACAAATCGGTTCGTCACCGCTGCACCTAAAAACGATTAGTGACCGCTCTCTCACCGGTCGGTACAACATTACGCAAAAACCATACGTCTCCTGAGTTATTACTATCGGAGATCGGCCTGAAGAAGCACTTGCGTCAAGGGCAAAGGTTGTTATAATAAAACCCTACAAAGACCGATTTGTTTTCAAGACCTTCTGAAATTATAAGATCGGAGAAACTTTGCTGCTTGTGTACCAGTACACAAAGTCCCTTGAACTAGTTTGATGAACTGTGGATACGTAAGATATCACACGTCCGGGACATAATCTTCGTAACTGAAACCTGTCTGCACTTGGAAATAACCGGCGTCCAGGTCGTGATGCAGAGTATGTCCATTGGTCAAAATGATCGTCTTAGCATGGGTGGTGAGATTATTTTGAATTACCGTAGCGATTTACCGTGCGAACCAATGAACGATTCGGAAACGCTGACCATAGACTGAGTCCAATGCAGCCTGCGACTGAGACGCAAAGATAATTGCCCTGTTGCAGTTGTGTGTCTTCCCCTAACATCCACACAAAAACGAACTCCAGCCTGGCATTAGCCTTGGGGGGAATCATACGACGATGATGCAGCCATGTTCTAATCTCAGCTGTATTCAGCGTATACCAACTAGAAGTTTCAGCATCCACA
This sequence comes from Dicrocoelium dendriticum, assembly GCA_944474145.2. Taxonomy (NCBI): domain Eukaryota; kingdom Metazoa; phylum Platyhelminthes; class Trematoda; order Plagiorchiida; family Dicrocoeliidae; genus Dicrocoelium; species Dicrocoelium dendriticum. The sequence goes on from OX104063.1 coordinate 68,152,011, forward strand.
GTGAGTAAGTAAAGGCAGAACTGCGTGAACTTATTCCAAGCATCCCGTTCTTCAGCGATGTCATTCTGCCCACCAGAATTAGAGCGAGAAATAAACCAGCTATGCTTGATTTAATACTCATGGGCGATGAGCTCATGATCAATTGGCCAACCTTAATGAGCTAGCTGGGGATAAATAACCAAGTACAATACTATATGACTATGTGTATTTTGCAGAGTAGAGACAGGAACGTATTGACTTGTTTCGTACAACTACATATCACGACACGATAAAAACTCTTTGGAGATGCCGTCGGGAATTTTCGGGTGACGATTCCGTTGATAGTGCCTGGATGGATTTTGTTGGCTAGTTTAATGATCTGATTTCCTTACACTGGTAACTGGTTTCCTCGTTCTGCAACAGCACCAACAATTTTCGGATCATAACAAGACAACGCATGGCGGTAAGAGTAGCATCCTGGCACGTGAACAGAGCAAACTCTAGCGTTGATAACAGGAAAAAATATGGGATTAAGCATAATCACTTTACCGCACTTGTCGGTGGGGACAAATCAGTACGCCGACAGTGCCTAAATGCAAGATTTTGGGCTATAAACAAGCTTCTGTACGAACATGTGAACAGCCTGCATAAAGCGAGGCTTGATGTTCCCCCACTCATCACAGTAAACGGATGTGCTCAAACGGCCGTGGAAGCAACCAACAATATACCTTTACAATATGCTCCAATTTTTCGAAGAGCCACTAGCATATGTTACATACCTATCTCATTCCCCCGACACCTAATTTAAACAATTCACTTTTGGTTCAGCAACCGTTTTAATAGAGATGCTATCGTTGTACACACAGTTCTTCTGGGGTTGACAACGCTCGTTTGAAAGCGCTGCAGGTGGCAGCTGTTAGGCTAGCCGAGATATTAACCCAGTTTCTCAAAAGATGCTTGGAGGAACAAGCTGTGTCTAACATGTGGAAGCAGGGAATAAATATCCCGATATTTACAGGTGATAGCCGTTCGTAGCCAGCCAACTATTGCCCAGTGATACTCCTCCCAGTGCTCTCAAGGGCGTTGAAGTCGATTATAGGTGAGGCGTTGATTCGCTTCCTAGAAAGATTTAACAATATAGCTCCGCAGCAACAGGGTTTCTACTACCGGTTTTGTACTACAAACCTGATGATTGCGCGTGGCAGTAAGACTGTGATACGGTCATTCGTCATACCAAATCCATCCAGCCGGAAAGGCTACAGCGTAGGAGCGCATGTACCTGAGTTAGTGCGTGTTTGTGTGTTAAATCACTGTCCACTATTGATTCGCCTCGAACTGGAAATCCTTGTCGCCTTCGTGTGACAGTTTTCATATACATACTTGTGCTGAGTGGAGTGTACCACTTACGCTTGTTACTAAAGTTTTTCCTATTACCCTACTGTTGTTTTGATTGCACTTGGTGTAACAGACTGGTACCGATGTCAATTGTCTTGACTTCTCTAAAGCTCACGACCACTTGGGTGGCTAGCTGAACAACTTCCTCGAGCTGTCAGCTGGGTAGTTCGGGTTTACCCCGTTTCAGAAACTACTTCGGCGGCATTGTTCCAGGAAGTAGTTGGTTTTCGCCTGACAAGCCTTCTCCCTATTAAAGGCCATAAATGTCTGCTTAACAACACTATGAAGTGGCGGTTGTGACTCGCCATTAACTAAAGTCACCCCATGCTTAGCTAAACAACCGCTTAAAGTCCACAAACATCAAATATCCCTTTAGCACTGGCGACCCGATCAAAAAGCAGGAAAGCGTTTACAGATCCCATGAACACGGCTACATGCCCGCCAGCATACATTCATATATCAACATAAGTGACAAGGCTATTGTTCCATCGTACAATTACTGAGCATATTTTTGTACCTTAACCATGAGCATTCCTGGGCAGGTATCCTCGCATACTCGAGCATAAACATTTTATTTATTTTCTTTAGTTACTTATTTACTTAGAGTAACGCATCCTTCTCCAACAGCTGCAAACCTACGGAATCGAGAACCTTTTCCTTGGGTGCATCTGAAACTTTCTTCTTCAGCACTGGCTTTAAATTCGGGTTTGAGTTCGGGGTTTTTTGTGTGATCATATTGAGCTGCACTGCTGTGTTCCGCAAGGATCAAGCTGGGAGTGACGCCTATGTTAGGTCATCATCTACCATCTGTCGAGCGTCATGCAGTCAAACTTCCCGGTATTTCCGACGGCATTAAGACGTGGCTGGCGATCGTTTGGTAGGAAGATCACAATCGTCTGCAACGCGACGTGGTGCGTATCTTTGAATGGTCAAGGACACTATTTCCGTTCAATGCGAGCAAGTTTAGGACTGTACATGTACGCCACAAGCCCACTAATGCACATAGGCTTGTAGACCACATCTTGAAGACCACCTCACAGGAGCGCGACCTTGTGGTAGTGATGTAAGACGAGCTTGGCTGTGAGGAGTAGTCCTTGAAGGTGTTTTAATCCGCGAACCATCATGTTTGCTTTTTACGAAGGGTATAGGAATGGCTCAACCCATTTATCTTTTCACAAATACTCAACGCAGATGTTAGGCCTCATGTAGAGTCGTGCTTCAGGTGTGGAAACACTGTCTAGAACGCAATTTGGTTGCACTGGAGACGCTGCAGCAAATGGAAACCAAAATGTGCAGGGGTTGTGCAATCTGCCATCCCAAATGCTACTGAGAGCATTAGGAGTGTACTGCTGAAGTTATCGCTGTCTCGGGAGTCACTTCATTCCGGCGTATCAGACTGTAAAACCCCAATCACAAGTGCCGCCCCATCCTTAAACTTATCAGCAACGGAAACCTGAGGGGCCAACAGCTGAAATTCGCTACCCAGTCCAGTCGGTTGGGATGCGTACAAAATTAGTTTACTCTTAGCATTTCTCGGCGGTGGTACGTCCATCCGACTTTTTCATTTCTGCCCCCACACTACTTAATTAAATAGACGACTCGACGAAGCTTTACACCACTTACGTTACTTGATCGGATTTCTATTCATTGAGTTACGACGAGACGCAGACTAACACTGTGCTCACCAAACCCACGAAATCAGGGTACACGGATATACCCATGAGTTAACGTGGATGACATGGTGAGTCCACAGCAGCGCGTTTAACTTTGCTGTCACTTTTGTACTTTGTGCCACCCCATGGGACCAGTCAAGCTTTGAAATTTTTACCCCTATTATGCCACTTTTTCGTTGTTCTACGTAACTGCACGGCTAACCGATAATACGAACACGTTTAAATCTGACAACAAATAGTATAATGCATAGTTAGCACCACTGATATTCATCTACAAGTCATAACAGCTTAGTAAAATCTTATTTCTAGTCAGCCCGAGTGACCGGTAAGCGGCCGCTAGGTGACTGCTTTGTGCACCTGGTCGTCTCAGTGACACATTTGGGAGGAATTTCGGTCTTCAAAATAATTTCCGGTGTACTGATGCGTTTTCAGTACTGCTTAATTACGAATTGGGAAGCGAATTCCACTGATCGCTGTTATCAGTTGCGACCAGGAAAAGTACATTCACGGCATGTGTGAAATATGTGCTGAAATAAATGTTCAGATTGGCAGAAATCCTTCCCAAACGTGTCTGCCAAGGAACGCGAGTGGCAAAATGGCGGTTATTAAAGGTGGTCCATCTGTTACTCTAGCAGATATTTTTCGGTTATCCGTGGTATGCGGGAATCCATCTTCGGCACTGCCTGTGCATTATTGTAGGGAGGCGGAAAGCAGTGTTTGCCCGGATGACAGAAGGACCACGAAACGGTGGCGGACGGAAACGGGAACAGGCGCAATGAAGGAGGGCAGACGGAGCCACGCTGGCCTAACGAAACGAGGCGCAAACCGGTCACGTGCGGCGGCCGCTAGTGTGTCTGAGCTAGGTTTACCAGAGAGGGTATTCATCGAGAACGCACGAAAGTAGACAAAAGCGCAGTTATTGCAGCCTCCCGGACCGACCCCCAAGCGGAGTGATGCATCCACGGTCAAACAAATCACGGGCGAATCAGGATCAGAATGAGACGGGTAGACGCAGAAATACGAAGGTAAAATGGGCAGGGAATATTCCATCACGAGGTCCCCTAAACCTATCACGAGTGGAAACTAGGAGCGATGGTGCGTCGTAGGGAGGAAACGTGACTCACTAATGTATGCCTGTGTGTGTGGTGGTATAGCTTGTGATCGCGTCAGTAAATATTGGGATTCAATGCCGCGCCGTTATTCTTACATTATGAAGCAATTTAGGTTTAGTATTATTTTCCTTTTCGCTGCAATTCGACCATTGAAATCCGATGTCTTTGTAATGAGGCAAACGTCTTAAACTCCGTACTCATGAAATTATTCAAGCAATCCTCGGGCCTATTTATCACTTGACCGTTTCTTCCACCCCACCTTCAGAAATGACTAGTATACACCATTGCGCCGATATTCTGTGGAAGTTTGCACTTAAGTAACGCAGCGGGCACTAATAACTATTGTGCCCTCGACAGGTGTTTCTCACAAGTAACAATTTGTGTATAACGATATCTTAAGTTTAAGGAGTATAAAAAGCACCCTTTATCGAACTAATATATTATTGTTTTCAATCCCACTAGTTCTCACTCCCTAACATCCAGTGTTATCAGTGCCTCCCCAATTTGCATGCGGAAAGCAGGCACAGAAGAAAGTCAATTTTATCCGGCCAAAGAGGCCACGAGAGGTCACCTCGTCACAAATGCCTGATGAACAGTCATCGCTGTTCTACTCCTGGTTGCAATTTCTTCAGTTGGGCCGGGGTGAAATCGGCGAATCCATCACCTACGTGGTAGTGCGAACGAGTGCAGCTTGGCTTCCTCATTGATAACCAGTTCAAGTACCTTGCCTTCATCTCCCGCATCCGTTCGCACAAGATAATGATAGCCGAAAGCTCCTCCTGCCCAAGATGTTGCATGACAACACTGCTGGGTTCCAGAAACTGGCCGAGGACTGCTAACAGATTCAGCGATGAGCCAGAACGCCACGGTACCTGCTTTGATCCAGGCAGTAACAGCACCCAAGGCGCAACCTGTCGCTTGGCCCACCCAGCTCGACCCAGCCGAATCCCCACCTTCTATGGGCCCATTATGTGCTGCATGGCATTTCCATCGAGACCGCAATTTCCGCCAGCACCGATGCCAAGAATGTAATCGAGTAGCGCACTGCGATAGCTAGTGAAATTCCACGTCAAGCAGTGGTTCCAAAACTGGTGTACCGCTCAAGGGCAGTCCGAAGAAGAGGCCACGATCACGATGCAAACCCAAGAATGGTTTGGTTGATAGCTCTACATTTCTTACGGCCACATTCCAAGTTTATGCGATTACTCGCAGGATGTTCGCCGACATCCCGATGAATGACCATCCGGTCCAGTTGTAGTTGGACACTGTCTTACAGTTTACAATAATCTCCAAGGTCTTCTGGTTCTCCCTCGGCAAGACAACATTAGTTTCGACCTTCCAATTAACATTCATCTAACCGGGCAGCTGCCCTGATCAGTCACTTTTTGAGGTGCCACATTTAACGATTCTATCGCATCATAAAATTGAGGCCCAATCTCCTTGGTCTCGACTGGATAGATAACATTGACTTGGCCGATCTACTTCTTCGAGCCATCTGCAGCGCTGAAGGTTATGTGACATTATCGACTGACCAACTCGATGACATTAGCAAATGGTTCGCCTCCGTATTCCGTGATGATCTGTACGCGCACTCGCTCCGCAGATAGTACGCACCCGAAGCATAACTAATATGCCGTCCCAGAATATCCGTTCTATACGCAGCAGTACCGTTGGTTAACTCCAAAATATTTCTATCGGCCTTGACAGTTAATCCGAAGCAACTTGATATAACAGACAGGTAACTGTCGACGATGTCGGTTGTTGCATCCATGAACTCCGTCAAAACATCAACTTTCCGTCCGAATAGCGATAGCAGCATGCTTGAGCCACTTGTATTGCAAAAGGTTGGCCAGTCGTCTGGCTATAGAATTAAGTGTTCGCCACGCATTCAGATCGGCTTCGTATCTCAACTTTTTCATTCAAAGGTAGCAGGAACGCAATTCCACATAGAAATATAAGAGGGCGACAAAGTCATTAGGCCATCAGTGAAAGAGCTGAAATGGGTCCCAGCTGTCATGTGAGGTCGTCCGAAGCGCTTGTGCAAAATACTCTTCGCTCCTTCGAAAACTTCAGCAGTTTCTAGGATGAGACAATTTTCGATGGCATCTTTGGCTTCACCACAGGAGTATTGTATCGGATATTCGAGCAGGATAGTAGTCGAATCGGCAGTTGTTCATGTTAAGTTGACTTCAAAGTTTATCCATCATTAATCTGCGTCAACATCAGATGTGATCAGCTCTCGCCTAGGGAGACGAAAGGTTCTATTGGGACCGAAACAGTTGGATTTTGGCTCAGAACATCGTTTTCTGGTTGCATGTGGAATAAAATGATGGTAACCAGCAGGTCATAAATCCCGAACCTACGGATGGCAGTGGGTCATCCACTTGTGCTAATGACGACAGACGAGATTGAACTTTCTAGGTTTTAAAGAATTACGAACAAAGGGTAACGTCAAAAGGAGACCACACACGTTGTAGTGCAAAGAATTTGTCCGTTTACTAATCGACTGATTCGACATAAGATGGTGAACAAAACAATGGTCCTTATACTGCTTACCCTGCAAGCGCATGTTTGTCAAGGCAAACTCCAGCGTTCTAATCCTGGTCTCAGCATCCGTAATGTCAACAGCAGCAAAATAGTCATCAGCTTCAAGATCAGAAACCAATATTAACGCACTTTCAACCACGTAGTAAAGCCTAAATTAAGTAATCGCATGAGACAGGATGGGAAAATTATAGGCTGATGAACCTGAGCAGAGGAGATAAAACGAAACTTCCTGTCATCTTGTTCCACAATTCAAATTAAACCCAGTAAACTACTTACGAATAGGCTTCTAATCGTTACGAAAAAGGGCAGACAGCGGAAGACGTGCGTCTGTTTAAAGAAATGTTACAGCAGACTAATTTAGTAATCGGCTATTTGTCAAATGTGCAATATTTGACTGAAGTGTCAAGGATATGCCAGTACCGCAAAGTGAAAACGTAAAGTGCTTCACAATGTAGGTATCCGAAGCAAACATGTATACATATCTATAAGGAACTAGGTAAAGGGTTTGGATATCTTGTCCCTGAATATGATATCCAGTCTGGCTGAATAGGCAAAGTTCTGGTTGGACTACACGCTCGCTATATTTAACATGTGCATTAAAATTTAATTAATCCCTGCAAAACAACCATTTTAAATTGGTTAATTCCCATCCTTGAATACTTCAGTATCCTTTATGGAAACATGAGTTTGAGTGGCAGAGAAGCTCTGGAAAACTTGCAGAGATCTTACAGTGGACGTTAGTTCAGTAAATTTTCCACATTTGAGCTATCAGGAGAGTCACCAACAACTCATCTCGAACCTGTTTGGTTGCGACGACTGCAGCATAACTTGCTGTTCATACACAAGCATACACAAGTATATATATAATGAGATTACAAATCGTTCTACCTTAGAACTGCAATACAACTTTACTCGGTGGCTTCGCAACAAAACGTACAAACTAATTGTGAGAAGAACCAAAACCGTTTCTTAATCCAACATCCTCCTTATCAGATACTCTGCCTTGTTGAAAAACCTATCAGGCGCTAAGAGATCTTGTGAAAACTCAATAATATTTCGCACTTAGCTGAAAATCTTTTGAACCAAAACTCGATAATGATGATTTTTCATTGGGAAAGTCGCCAAATGATTTCTGCCAAGGATTATATAGCCAGTCGGAAAAGTTGTTGAACAAAACACAGCACTAAAAACCAGGAACTGAATCATATCTGACGCAGGCGTAAACACAATAAAACTGTTCTACTGATCTACCCTTACTCCAGAAACAGCCACTTTCACAATCGGGCAATTTATGCCTCATTAATATTACCATCGTTAAAAACAACTGGCTAAAAATGGGATCATCTCTCTCCCACCTTACAAAACGGCCAATCGTTTAGTGAATTTGAATATGAACTGTAGACTTCTGTTAGGTAGGATCATGCTACGGTCCACATAGCTGCTTGTGAATTTGACCTAATTAGGATTGACTAGACTGATCGTCTGAAATTTGCTGATATAATGATTAACAAGTTGTGTTCAACAATCCCTACCCAGATCCAAAAATTGTCAAATCTACTGAGAAGACTGAAGAATTTTTGAACATTTAGAATAAAGGGATTACATATATTTCGGATAGTCAAGGATGATGCTCAAATGAAAACCAATACTTCATTATTCCATTCACATAATTTTCATGCCAGAGCTAGTAGTCCTACACGCAGCTTTACCAATGGTTGACACCGAGATCAAATACCCACAAGAAGTCGGATTTCTGAAGCTGGCACACTACCCTTCCGGCGCAGCGCCAGTTGTCGTTTTCAAAACTTAAAATGGGCTTTATTGAATTTGTGCTTACTAATTCACGACCATGAATGATGTGAAATAAATGAGAATATGCGTAGCTCGGGATGTGGATGCGGATTTTGGGCGGTTCTTCGAGCTGACTGATTATTGTGCAGACGTTTCGTTGCCTGACTAGGCAACATCATCAGTGCGGTTTCAGGGGCCTGGTTCGCAGTGCCTCGTAAGCGCCTTCAATGTCCAAGTGCTTATTGATGGAGTTCGGATTTGAATGCCAGGCTTCAATGACCTCACTCAGTTTCAGTTGACTGGTGTGCAACTTTGACTCCAAAAGGCAATAAAAGCCTCGCTGCCATCTCAGAGATACCATTGATATAGGGAAGTGTTGTTCTCTTTTCAACTGGTACATTTGTCGAGGTGTCGAGGTTACTCGACACACCTCGACAAATGTACCAGTTCAAAAGAGAACAACACTTCCCTATATCAATGGTATCTCTGAGATGGCAGCGAGGCTTTTATTGCCTTTTGGAGTCAAAGTTGCACACCAGTCAACTGAAACCATTCGCAGCAAACTATTCAAGGTGAAAGATAAACTTAGCAAAGAAGAAGAAACTGGTGTGATTTATAAGATCTTCAGTCGGAACTGCGACAAGTACTACGTAGGACAGACTGGGAGAACGCTTGGCACAAAGCTACACGAATACAGCCTAGCCATACGTCGCCACGATCAGAACTACCTGATGTCAGTGCACATGGATGCTGAGAAGCATCAATTCGACAAATGTACATCAGAGTGCCCCATTCTATTCACAGTATTATCTGCAGGCGGGCAGAACACGAAGGAATTAAGGAAAGCCCTACTAAAGTCCAGTGATAATAAGGGCAGGAATAATCCGGCAAAATTATACTAATCTATAGAACCCCGACAAATTCGCAATATCCGGAAAGCAGTTCCCTCTGCTGAATATTTCTTGAACAGAAACATGTGGCATGTGTGCTGTTGAAGTGGGCTAATTCTGTAGAGCTGCCATCCTATTAAACTCCGATAAACATTTTGTGTTCGAAACAGTAGTGGTGGATTACGTAATAGTTATCTACTAGACCCGTTCGAACTGAGAAAGACAGTCGATATCGAAAAGGCTCCAGCTCGCATGGCAATATATAATTCCACCTCAGAGCTAAACCGCAGATCCGGTGTACACACATATGAGTGCTCCAGGTAAATTAGCTGAAAATTTGGACTGTTCATTACCAGTTCCCACTACGGTTCCCTGATGCATACTCGCTTCCATTGAACTAATCTTACCGTTCATCAACTGCTCGGCTTCGACGGTTATCCGGTCACACTTCTGAACTAGGATAACCAAGCACTTAACGAGTGGGATGGTCGAGCACGCAGTACAAACCAAAGCGCAGCTTGTGAGATATTTCGCGCTTGTACCTGTTGTTGACACACGTCTGTACATTTTGAATGATACCATTCCTAATAGTGCGAGCAAGCCAAACCTATTTTGACTTATCGAAGACTTTCCCCTAACCAGCAAATGCCTTTTGCTTGTAGCTTTTTCGGATTCGCATTTCTGCCATGCGACATGGTATCGTTACCTAACCCAGTGGGCTGGTGAGCGTTCTGCACCATTCCAGCTTTGAGAATGGCGCACATCGGTCAGGCGAGCGTTGTGGTTGCAAGGTCGGCTTGGTCGCGCGCTCCATTTGATGGGTTTTGCAGGCGAACTGGCTAACAAGATCACAAGAAACCTGCTAATTAAATCTGAACACGAGGTTGAACACAGACTGAGAGATCATAACTTCTTTCACAGCTGCGTTGGAAATGCCGGATTGAAATAAGCTTAGGCATTTCGGACTGTCTCGAGAATTCTCTACAGTATGTTGTCACACAGAAAGACAACCGGCTCAATGTGATTGAGTTATCCGCTTGCGCTTAATCCCGGATGACAGTGAAAAGGGTTAGTGATGGCATGGACATTAATTGTGGAAGATAATTCTACGTAAGATGGATCACTGTTTATGGTTTATAAATCCGGTTCGAATGATCGTACATGGACAAACATACGCACCAAGCATCTGCTGAAAAATAGAGCGATTAATTTGTTCAAAAGCCCGTCGTACCAGGTCCACATGTTGGTTACCAGTTTTGGAGGAGGTCGCGGATTTCCTGAAACAACCCAGATCATCCTGAACCGGTACGCCCAAAACACGTTTAGTGGCAGTTCGCTGTAGCACATGCGTTCCGAGCCCGTAACAGTGGTTGCTCTGGTGTCTTATGCGAAGCACTTTACATATACTCACGTTGAATGTCAGTGAATTTTGAACTGACCACTGGCGTTCCCTGTCTGGATAACTCTTAAGCAGTTGCTGGTCAAAATTCGCCTGTTCCTTGCGCCAAATCTTGACGTCATCGGCAAATAGCAGGAAGTTAGGTGTAATTGCCTGTGTGTGGTCATTGACAAATACCAAAAGCAATCGGGGACCAAAGACCCAGCAACGAGGCATCCAACATTGAACTTATATGAGGCCAGAGAAGGATCGCTGTACTCTGACCATCAACTGCTGCTAAAGGAGATAGTTGGTGATCAATCTTAGAAGAGGGTCATCGATCCCGTAGAACTGTAGCGTGGAAAGCAGTATTCGATGATGATGATGATGATGATGATGACGGCCGAATACTTTCGAGAGATCCATGGTAGATCACCTAGACATCCAGTCCAGCGTCAGGTGACTGGGTTTAGCTACTCCGAGCTATTAGCATATTCGTTGTGCACATGTTCTAACTAGCCCACCAACGCATAGGATATGATGAATTCCATCACCTTTGACAGTATAGGAAGAAGAGAAACTGGGCGGTAGTTTGAAGCCTCGGTTCTGCTTCCACAGTTGTGAATGGGCGTTATTATTCCAAGCTGCTACATGTCAGAACTTGGTTCAGGTCTAAGCAGTGCTAGAAGAACTGAGCCAGTGGCGCTCTACGTTGACTTGCTACTGCTCTCAGTGCCTTTGGGCGAATAATATCGACACCCGGGGATTTGAGCTTGCGTTGATTGGTAAGCTTCTACAGTGAACAATAAACAATGAGCAATGATTTATCACGGGTAAAAAGGTATTTGCTCGACAAGTCCCGTAGGATGGTTAGAGTAAAAGTTAAAATTTGAAGGGTCATCGAATAAGTGAATCGTTATTTCAAGCGTCCACCGAGTTAAACGCAGTACTGCATAACGATAGTTTGAAGTGGGAATGGGATGTGCACGCGCAAAATAGTATAGAGAGCTGTTTTAGTTCAGTAAGTGCGTGCAAACTAAAAAAGGTAACGACAACGCTCACTTGTGTTGTTGCTTCATTTGACAGATGTGGTATGTTAATCCAGTTTGGCTACATCCAGGATAATCACGTGGACACTTCTGCATGTATCCTCACCAACACCTTGTGGAGAGGGCCGAAGATTGCGGAGAGGGCCGACAACGGTAAATTACTAATTGGAGGGTCAAATTTGGACTACACGTTGTGTGATTGGATTGCGACACGCAACCAATGTAATGGACCGTGCCTCACATTGAGATGAATCTTAGTCAATGCGATCACTGGGACCGTACTCAAAGCAGGTGGAAATTGGGTATGGTCCGCCCGCAAACACTGCACAGGACAGCTTTGGTGGTAACGGAAATGTGAGTCCCGGCGGCGGGACGATAAAAGCTAGAGGATCACTGGATGGTAATACTCACTGGAAGATGCATCCTGAGCGCCTTGGCTGCTTCCGTAGCAATTCGTGTTCGGCCATCAGCCATAGTGAATGACGGAACTTCGTGCCTCATCTTCCGTGGACCATGGACGTGCTTATACAGCAGCTTGTGATTGGCACTGAAGGTTCTTGCTATTTTCTGCTGGTGTGCGGCTTTGTCCACTGTAAGCATTTGACTGCAGTTGTTTTGTTGGTCTACGCAGTTATCCCGGCTTTTTGGTGTTGGGGATAGTCTATACTCGCGCCTTGCTGCGTTGCGTACTGCCAGCAATTTTCGAATTCTGATGCATACGTGAGTGATTGTTTCAGACCGTATGCAAACTTTGTCTCTGAAGCATCCGTAACCAGCCGATTGAGGTTGTTTACGAACACAAGCCAGGCGACATTCGCGGGTCTTCCGGCGAGGAATGACCAGGTTGTGGCACTGACGAGGTGGGCTAATCGATCATTGCATGTGATAGTTCGCGCTGTTTCATGGTCCACATCTCGGTATTCAGCATAGCAGATAAAGTTGAAACTAATAACTGCATCATAAATGCAAGCTAACGGGCAGTCTACAACCAAAGCACCAATCATATGTTCCTCATTGGTAAGCACATGATCAAGTACTGATGGCTTATTACCCGCTCTGAACCGAGTGGGCGGTGACATAATTATAAAGCGGAACACCGGTTACAAGCTCCTGCAGATCGGCTTTAATGTGTTCTCCGTTCGTGGCAGGGGTTTCTAAACAATACACACTAAAATTACCCATGGTCAATATGTGAGTGTGACTGCCTTTTAAAGTTCGCCTTAGGGCAGTCGCAATTTGGTAGTCCGTTTCAGATGTAGAATTGGTGGGAAGGCACACCAAGGATACATAAGGAAAATGTCTCTGCCACTTAAATGTAGGCGGCACCGAAGCGAATCAGGAATAATTGAATCTGAATCCTCCATGACCGCGCACTGTAAGGCGCTTCGGTAATACAGAATTACGCCTCCTCCTTTTGTTAGTCTGTCGTTCCGAATGAGGGACATGCCAGGTAACAAAATTTCAGTGTCACCACTTCTCCGTGATGCCGATGACATCATATTTCTAGGAAAGTTGGCGATCTTTCACTTCGGCCAGCTTACTGTAGATGCCCTGAGCATTCATGTACGAGTAGGCTAGTTTATCGTTCTCTAGTAGGATACAGGGGTCAAGGAAGTCAAATGTGCGGGTGTGTGACCGATGTGAGGTGGCCTGTTTTTCATTTTTTGGAAAGATACTGCTAATACTTTCGTACATTGTTCTAGCCTAAGTGCGTCCCGTCTCTCATTTAGGTATACTTCAGTATCGGGTAAAGGAGCAATCATCGCCGGTAGGACTACTTTTTCAGATGATTTCGCAATTGGACGTTGCGAAACAGCTGCAGTCCTTAACCGAAGTTCCAATAGAAAGCTTTCGATTTATGCCTCAACTAGGTAACACATCTATCGCTGCTTGCTGGGATTAAACCACGATTTTTAGGATTCTGGGGTAGCATCCTCTATAATTTGGCCAGAGAGTTAATTTTTTGAACGACCAAGCCAAAACATTAGCCAGGGAAACGGCTTCGCGGATGAATCGTCATTGTACTAAATCGTGATTTCCGGCCTCTTGACTATCGTGTGAAGGAAGTTCTGGCACCTCATGGATGAAGATTGTGTTTAGGCCAACTTGCTTGATGTGTCTTTCTTCGGAGTTTCTTTTCGAGTGTCGCATGTTCTATGCACAGCAGGATAGATACGTATCCCAAATTATCCATGCTGTAGTGCGTTTGCGGAGAGGAAACATTTTCCACATCAGTTGAGGATCCTTGTGTTACTCAAATTAGTCTGGGCTTACTAAAGTGTGCCGAGTTCGGATTACGAATAATTCCTGCTAAGTTTGTGGGTTTTGCTTTCACTTTCATCCGCAGGCAAAGCGATTCCCAAGTGTGTAGGTCGTCGGACAATTTACCTTGTAATGTTATAGCTGCCGATTCGGTCACCTTCGAGTCCACAACAGTCAGGGCACACTTGTTAGATCCCTTTTTTGTTGAGCTGTAATGTTGGGGGATTGTTTGTACTGACTTGCTACCAAGTGATGATTGCTTATTGTTTGGGTCTCTCCTTGTGGTTGGAAACTTTGTATATTATGGCCCATCAAGGTCAGAGACTCCACAGTCGGTGGAGCCAATGTGGTCTTTCTACGTAATTTAATAGCAAATCCCTAATCTAACGCGTAAAAGTAAAAAAGCAAGCTCAAGATGGTGTGTAAAACTCAAAACATCGTTTGCTAATTGTTACTGGGATGGCGCAGTCCTGCAAATCTCACCCGGGTTTCACAAGCGCCAATACACTGCGGGCCCGAACAACACACGCGGGTTTCACAGGTGTTAGTACACTGCAGACCCGAACAACACATTCGCTATGCAGAGGCGCAAACTATCCAGTTCAGAGCGGAGCACTGTCTACGGAAACTGCCGCAAAGGGTCCACTTTACTGCACAGAGCACAACGGAGTTTGCTTCGGTGAGAACACGTCCAACGTATCCCGCACAGTTTCTACTTAATTCGCCCCCGTCTCCCTATCGTATCTCCCGGACTCTGCTCAAGTATGCCTCCTGAGCAGTGTTCATGCCAATGCCTTGGCCACCGAGCATGCTCACCAAATCTGAGGAGCCCAACGTCTCAACAGCACCGAACACGCTCATCTCTGCCCTGAGATAGGACCACTACGTTGCAAACTCATGTGCCAACAAACATTCGCCTACCATTATAGTTAATACAATCACTACTGTTTTAGTGAACTATAAATATAAAGGTGCAGAAAGCACGGTTTACTTGGATGAGTCAGTAAAGCACTGTTACCATTGGCCAGTCTTCATACCGTGGGTCTCGGTACAGTTCTGCGGCATCAAGCGTTCCATCTGAAATCAGTTGCAAGTTTTTGTCTGCCGGATAAGTCCATTGGTCGTTTAAGTACGAATCATCGAGGCTACTCTGCCCGTGGGCAACAACGCGTGAAGCGTTCGACTGTTCCGACTAGGACAGTTGAAACCCAACCAGGACGTTTTTAACAGGGTGGCCTCTCGGGTGAACTTTGCAGCAATCGCGGCATATGTGACTAATGTTCTAGGGGACTTTGCTTCGACGATAGACCCCTAAGTTGCAGATGTTGAGGGTTGCTTTTCGGCTGCTTTGTCCTTTAACCTACAGGTATCATCAAGACGAATGGGATTTCATTACTCACACTTTTAGGTTAGAGCTTGATTTTGGTTGTCACAGGTACTCTTTTCCTCTTGTTATTGCGATTAATTTTCACTTGGTTTCTGCCAAAGATGGGGAAGACAACGGCGATAAAGACTTGGCTGGTCATGATTCAGGAGTAACAATTGTGCACCATCCTTTTGGTTAAATGCTCCTATTTTTAACTGGTTCAGACTTTCCTCCAATAAGATGAGCTCGGGCAGCATTTGCTTCTCGGCTCCTGCAACAAACAGGTTGCTTTTCTGGACTAGGATAAGCATACGCTTGACAAATGGTATGATCGAACAGGCAGTACAGAACCAAAGAACGTCTTGAGAACTATTCATCGCTTGCACCTGCTTTTGAGTTAAGCTAGCACCCTTAGAACAATACGAGCAAACCAAGCCTAGTTTGACTAATCAATTAGATGCTCTTGACACGCAACCAACCTTAGCTTAGAGCCCCTTTGGAGGTGAAATTACACGTTGTTTGGCATTAGCCTGGTGTCATTACTTGAGTCAGGAGGATGACTGACGTCCGTGGCGGTAGGCATCGGCTCGGCGTAAACTGGACTTGTTAGCCGTCAAAGGACTTCATTTGGCGGCGTATCCGTCCCAGGGGTATGCATTTACACTACACGACAAAGCCACCAACAAATCCAAGTTGGCGTACTCAGACAGCTGTTGGGCCAATCATTTGGATCTCCGAAAATAGTCGAAGAATATCCACAAAATTAGCACATGTTGAAAGATACACCAAAGGAAGAATCTTGGAGCACAATCCACGCAGGAAATATGTATAAGACAATAATCCGGTGACAAAAGTAGAATCCAGAACACGGTACATTCCCTCGTCTGAGCCATCTTACCTCTTTATAAGGCACAACATCTCTGTATTCACCCTGAAGCTGACCATGAATCAGTGCTTTAAAGTGAAGATAATTCATAGCTATTATCACTGGCTTAATAACATGATAACACCTAAGACGTTTGGTACAAATAACTTGTTGACGAATGACGCTGTGGATTATAGTGGATTTGCTCCCTTAGTTGCTTTGTCACAGACAAGTGTTGCTACTACATTGTGCTCAGCAGTCATGAGTGTAGCACCGTCAGTAATAATTTTAGAGCATTTCCTTATGATAGTTTATTGTCATCAATTACAGAAGAAACAGACGCAAAGCAATCTGTTTCTCTTGTTTAACCCTTAAGACCCAGCAGGTCAAGTATTTCCTCACCCACACAGTCATCGTTAACTCCTTTCAAGCATACAAGAAGCTGAGCATTATCAGACGCACCAGTGCTTTCATCATAGTCTATCGAAAAAATTAAAATTTACCCCTTTTAATGCTAATGGACTCTTAATGTCAGAGGAGTTGTCTTCAGTTCTGTGAGCCACAGTATTGCGTGCCAGGCAAACATCAGAAAACTTTTGCTTTTTCCAGGTCAAATATTTTCCATTGTTTTCGTCATACATGCTCTGATGAATTCCATATCAGTAAATGGTGTATCATGTTCGCTAATATTTTTCCCACCTCATAACTTGTCCATTTCGCATTTTCATTCGGTTGACGGCTACTTGCAAAACAAGCTGCGGTTAAGGTTATTCGAAGTTCCAATTGCTTCACTTTCACCAACACTCCTTTATATTTAGTCAGATTGTCATAACCAGCACGCCTCATTTGTAGTGTCATATGATGGTGAATTCCGTGAAAACAACCACACCCTCCAAACAAATCAAGCACACACGCATATCCAGTAGTACAGTAAAAATACCATTCTTCACATTTCCTGGAAGTGGCACTATCCATCAGTTACTTACCTTTTTAGTCGCATAATGCATTATAGAACAAAAATAATTATAATATAAATACAACGTTGACGAATGCTTTTTTATTTTATCAGTTTAGTTAAGCCCCGTTTATCATAAAATCTGTGAAAGCAAAGTTGCGAAATTCAGTTTCAGTTGAAGTAAATAAACAGAAAGGTAAAACCGTTGTGTATAGAAATGTAATTAGAACAAATTCAAGCGCAATGAAAATTTACAGAAAGTGCTAACCTATAAAACAGAAATCCCGATCTCAGGCAGGGCAACCTAGATTTAGCCATATATATATATATAAATATATATATAGCCATATATATAGATATATATATATATGTATATATATATATGGTTGGCGGCATCCGGTTGCGGATTTGCCTGTCACTGTGGCCAGACACAGGACGCATGCGCCTACAAAGGGATCAAGGATGGCTTGCGCTGCACCACCCACAGCTCCAACCACACACCCCATTTCCAGTGTAAACCCGAAGGAATAAGACCGGGAGACATGCGGATGGAAACCACGTTTCATCAACGGAGCCGGCCCACACTCCTTCACAGGCAAACACAAGCACACTGTATTTGGGAAATCAAGCGCACACAAGGCGGTGGCTTGACCGTAGTCCGCTCCACACTGACTGCATGGAACCACACTTTGATCCTAACACATCTACAAGGACCGTGCACCCTGTCCCCTCCAGCAACGACCAACTGTCTCCTGGAGCCAGTATGGACGAGGTAGTGGGTAATAGACTGGTAGGCACCTTGTCAACATGCACATCAAGCGCATCCACACCGGGGATATCAAACAACAGCCAAACACTTGAGAGATAGAGAGGAAGAAAGAAAAAGAGAAAAACTCGATCAATGCATAAGGGAACGGTGATTTAAACCCAAATTTAATAATATATGTAATAAGTTGTTTACAAGTAAATTCTAGCTAAGTACACGAGGTCAAGAAGTATAGTTCACGGAATGCCACGAACACAAAATGTTATGGTAATCGATTAAAATTGGTTTAGGCGATGTGTGAAAGTTAATGGAATAGAGTACAGGGAGATATTTATATGAGAAAGAGAAGCATTAAGGTAAAAACTGTAAACCCACCTCATGAAATAAAGAGACTTAGCATGCAAGCACGCGGTTAGTAAATCGAATTCAGCGTGCCTACAAACGCTGCGCCGACTCGCCGTAATTCTCTGCAGGACACCTCGTCGCTTCTGTAGTGACCCCAAAGGGCCTAGCTAAAGGCCCACTAGACATTTATACGAGAAAGAAAGGCATTAGGACAGAACCGAAAACCTACCGCCTGAAAAAAAGAGACTTAGCATGCAAGCATGCGGTTAGTAAATCGAATTCAGCGTACCTACATATACCTATATATATATATATATACATGTATATAGGGCGGGAGAGCCAACGGTGCGCTGAGGCTGGTGTTGGCTAGATCCTAACAGATGATCAACGCACTGCTGCTACTGTTTTGCCATTGGCTCCTGTCATGGGCGCCTCCTTGTGGCGACCGCTGGGTGGGATTTGGGTTTCGCACTTCTCCCTGTTAAGATCCAGGACACCAATTCGCATGAGTCGGCTAACTGACCATGTGCTAGACCCGCTGCCATTCGGGTGGACATTTAATCAAAGGCTTTGGCTGAGGACCCGAGTCGTTCTCCTGTCAGGTGTGGGCGCCCTGGCAGTATCGTAGTTCATCCTCTTCGGAGGTTAGGAAATGGTCGATGGCCCTCTTCCCGTAAAACCTAGCCACGGGAGACAACAGGTCTAGGGGTTATAAGCTCACAGCTCGATTGATATAGAGCACGAGTGCCACGCATTGTCTCTGACGGTGGGAGGACACCTCCGGGTGTTCAATGGTTTGCTACTGCCCGCCTCAAGCCAGGCAGCCCCTGGTCAAATTATTGCAAACCCGCCAAAAACCCACCTGCGTCTGGCCGTGGTCGCAGGTGCGTGTCCTACTACGGTCGCAAAACATACGATAATTGTTTCAGAACATAAAAGGCTGCGTGTGACGACCGTCAAGCAGGTCCCAATCTGTCTCTACAATCACGCTCCCGAGCTGGATCTACTCACCACTGCCTTGTGGATCAGGCTATTAAGCCAAAGGCTCCCGGTGGAGTCCCTCAAGCAAACCTCCGAAGCACAACGACCACCTCGCGTGCGATTGCCCACCAATGCAATCGTATGCTTGCACGCAAAGCACTCAGCATCGGGTGCTGGAACGTGCGCACACTACTGGACCGGAACTCAGCGAGCGCCCAGAGCGACACACTGCACTGGTCGCGATGGAGCTGGCGCGCTACAACATCGATATTGCGGCTCTCAGTGAAACCCGTCTCGCTGAACAAGGTAAGTTGCATGCAGCAGGTGCTGGCTACACATGCTACTGGGTGGGCAACGCCGCGTCAACACCACGTGATCATGGTGTCGGATTTTCAATATCCGATCGCCTCCATGGCCAGGTGGTGGGTGAACCAACAGGCATCAGCGCGCGACTGATGACTGTTCGCCTACGTCTCGGAAGAGGTAAGTTTGTTACTTTTATAAGCACGTACGGTCCGACCATGTGTTATCCTGATGACACGCGTGATCAGTTCTACACTGAGCTATCCTCCGTGCTACCGTCTGTGCCGATGAGCGACCGACTATTTCTGCTGGATGACTTCAACGCGCGCATTGGGCGTGATGCATCAGCGTGGACAGATGTTATCGGTTCGCATGGCATAGGTTCAGCGAAAGCGAACGGAGACAGGCTGCTCTCACTGCGTGCCAGTCACGGCCTGAAGAGCACGAACACTCGGGTTTCACTGAGTGCGAATGATTTAGCAACTTGGACGCACCCACGGAGTGGTCACGCTCATCTGCTCGACTATGTCATCGTACGTCAGCGTAATATGCGTGAAGTGCGCATGACACGTGCACTGCGTGGAGCTGAGTGCGGCACTGATCACAAATTGGTTCGGACCAAACTGTACATATATTTTCGTAAATATATGTATTGCACTCCCGCCGTGAATCGGCGAAAATTTAACATTCTCTCCCTCGGTACTGTGGCGAAACGTACGGAGCTGGAGAAGGCGATGGCTGCACCCCTGTGTGGTGATGTGGACTGCCTATATATATATATATATATATATATATATATATATATTGCAAAAGTCTGCTGACAGACATAATGCCATCAGAAACCATGGGATTCAAACGAAGCTACAGAAACAGTAAAATAAAAAACAACACAACAATGTCCATGGTTTCCTCAGAGGGCGAAATACTACCCGTTTGCCCAAGCCGAAGTAGGGTGTTGACTTAGGGGACACCACCCCGAGCCTTCGGCTGAATAGCCTGTCCGCAAGGCAGCGGAGCGAATTCAGGGAATCGCGCCCGTTGGGAGCCGGTGACTGATTGCTCAGTTCATACGCCTTTCGTTTGTTCCTTTGTCAAACAGGGGCCCAATGCTCCCCAGAATTACAGCAAGACGTTGCTGGAATACAATGCTTCGCCAGGATGAAGCAAGGGGCAGTGACTTTATTTAGTGGCGAGTCACGTCCGCCACGTCACAGTGTTGTTAAACGGACATATGTGGCTTTTTATAGGGAGAACGCTTGCCAGAAGAAAACGCACCACGTCCTGGAACACTGCCGCCGAACCATTTGCTGGAACGTGAAAATCCCGAACCACCCAGCTGGCACCACGAGGAGGTTGTTCGGCAAGCCAGCCTGTGGACTGCCTAGCCACAGTGGGCGACCTGTGGCACCACATTCGCGACCAGGTGACAGCTGCTGCCGAGGAGACCATCGGGCGCGCAAACTGTAAGCGGCCTGATTCGCTTGATGAGAACAATGTGACGATCGGCGCATTGATGTCAGCGAAGAATGCAGCATTTGCTGCACATGTGGCAGACCCCAGTGACTTGGGGAAGAGTAGTCAGTTTCGCAAACTTCGACGGCGACTGACCCGAGAGCTCCGTCGCATTAAAAATGCATGGTGGACGGAGAAGGCGAAGCAGATGGAATGTTACGCCGAACGCCGCCAACACAAGGAATTCTTTGACTCCTTGAAGGCGGTGTATGGACCGAGATTGGAGCCGCTGAGGACACTGATCGATGGTAGTTCAGGCGCTACCTGCACACAGGCTGCAGACATATTGCAAATCTGTCGAAATCACTTTGACTGTCTCTCGAACAACAGTTCAGAGATCGACTGGCCTAGTTTGAAGGGCCTGAAGCAGCACGATGTGAAGGCGAGTCTGGCGGACACGCCGACACTGGATGAGACGCAGAGAGCACTTGCTCAGCTGCGAAACGGCAAATGTGCCGGAGGTGACGAGATCCCACCTGAAGTATTGAAACACGGTGGACCCGCGTTGTTGACTGCGCTGCACCACTTGATGCAACGCGTGTGGATTGAGGAGGAGGTGTCTCCTAAGCTGAAGGATGCCCTTGTGCTACCACTGTACAAGGGCAAAGAGAGCAAGCAATGTTACACGAATAATCGTGGGATCAACTTGCTGAGTTGTGTGGGCAAGGTGACTGCCCGAATCCTGCTCAATCGCTTCGTCAGTCAGGTTGTGGAACCTAACCTGGCGGAGGAGCAGTGTGGATTCCGTTCGGGTCGCAGCACTATAGATATGGTGTTTGCGGCTCGTCAGTTACAAGAGAAGTGCAGAGAACGACACCAGCCATTGTACTCGCATTTTGTTGACTTCACCAAGGCATTTTATACGGTGAACCGCGAGGCATTGTGGCTGGTATTGGGTAAGTTTGGTTGCCCGCGTAAGTTTGTAAGTTTAATTGAATGTCTGCACAGTGGTATGCGAGCGAGGGTGCAGCTGAGTGGAGAGACCTCGGATGACTTTGCAGTTGTCTCTGGTGTGAAGCAAGCCTGTGTCTTAGCTCCTGCCCTGTTTAATATATATCTTCATGCAATGTTGTCTTGTGCTTTTGATGCGGCTTGTGCTTACGGTGTTCGTGTGGAGCACCGTATTGATGGTGGGTTGCTGAACATCCGTCGTTTCGTTGCGAGAACCCTAGTCTGTGGGACAACTATCCGGATGTTGCTGTTTGCTGACGACTGTGCGTTGTTTTCACACAGCGCGGATGAGTTGCAGCACATGACTAGTGTTCTGGCTTCGACAGCGGTCAAATTCGGGCTCGCCATCAACACAAGTAAAACTGTCTGTCTCTTTCAGCCTTCATCGGAGGTGCAATCTTCAATATTGCCGCGAATCAGCATTGGTGCTGAAGTATTGGAAACTACCTCCCGCTTTTGCTACCTTGGGAGTGTGATGTCGACTGATCAGCAGCTACACGTTGAGTTGCGTATTCGCGTGTCGAAGGCAGCGGCAGCATTCGGGAAGCTTGAGTATCGAGTGTGGAACAACCATCAGCTTAGCATTGGCACGAAACTGATGGTGTATAAATCTATGGTGCTATCCGTTCTTCTATACGGCAGTGAAACGTGGACGATGTACCGTCGGGATGTGCGATATCTCGAGCGGTTCCATCAGCAGTGTCTGCGACGAATTTTGCGGATGGGCTGGGACGACAGGGTTGCCGCCACGTGAGTTTTGCGCCGAAGTGGGATGTATGCAGTGGACTGCATACTTTTTTTGAAACATCTGAGGTAGATCCGCCGTGTGAGCCCTATGGATTCGGCGCGGATACCGCAGCAGCTATTATATGGTCAGCTGAGTATAGGGAAGCGGCACGTGAGGAAACCAAAGTTACGATACCAGGAGATGATTAAAGTGAGCCTCACACGTTCTAATCTCGATTGCAGATCATGGGAATCGAAGGCGGTTGATCGTGGTGCATGGCGAGATCTGATCACGAAGGCATTTGCTGAAGTGCGGGAGAAAGCCCTCATGCATGCAGAGAAGAAGTGGCAACTGCGGAAGCGGCAAGCACCAATGAATTGCACTCCATCGACATCGAGCGCATGGTGCTGTAGAATATGCGGTCGCGAGTGCCTTAGTCAGGCAGGCTTAGTAAGCCATGAGTGAGGCCACTCGAGACTACTACCGAAGAGATGACGGGTCCAGCATTGAAGTATCCAAGACGGGCGCAGCGTTTGTAGGTACGCTGCATTCGATTTACTGACCGCGCGCTTGCATGCTAAGTCTCTTTATTTCAAGTGGTTGGTTTTCAATTTTGCCTAAATGCTTTTCTTTCTCATATAAATGTCTACCTGTACTCTGTTCCATTAACTTGCACACCTCGCTTAATCCAATTGTAATCGATTTCCATAACATTTTTCGTTCGTGGCATTTCCGTTAACTTATCTAGAATTCGTTTGTAAACAACTTATTTCATATGTTCATTAACTAAAGTTTAATGTCACAGTTTCCTTATGCATTAATCGAGTTATTTTCTTTGTCTCTCTTTCAGGTGATTGGATGTTGTTTTATATCCCCGGTGTGGATGCGCTTGATGTGCATGTTGACAAGGTGCCTACCTGTCTATTACCCACTACCTCGTCCATACTGGCTCCAGGAGACAGTTGGTCGTTGCTGAAGGGGACAGGGTGCACGGTCCTTGTAGATGTGTTAGGATCAAAGTGTGGTTCCATGCAGTCAGTGTGGAGCGGACTACGGTCAAGCCACCGCCTTGTGTGCGCTTGATTTCCCAAATACAGTGTGCTTGTGTTTGCCTGTGAAGGAGTGTGGGCCGGCTCCGTTGATGAAACGTGGTTCCCATCCGCATGTCTCCCGGTCTTATTCCTTCGGGTTTACACTGAAAATGGGGTGTGTGGTTGGAGCTGTGGGTAGTGCAGCGCAAGCCATCCTTGATCCCTTTGTAGGCGCATGCGTCCTGTGTCTGGCCACAGTGACAGGCAAATCCGCAACCGGATGCCGCCAACCATATATATATATATATATATATATATATATATATATATATATATATATATATATATATATATATATATATATATATATATATATATATATATATATATATAATTTGCGGCATCCGGTTCCGGATATGTTTGTCATTGTAGCCTCGGTGGAACAGCCGCAGGACGCCTGCACCTACAATGGGACCATGGATGGCTTGCGCTGCACCACACATTGTTTCATTTACATAACACATATCCAGTGTACACTAGAAGAAATAAGACCGCGTGGCATGTGGATGGTAGCCAAGTTGCATCAACTGAGCCGGCCCACACTACTTCAGCATGCACAGCGGCGAAATTCCTGTCTATCTAGGCAGGGAAACATGTGTACCAGACATACACTAGCCGGTGCCTGGACCGTAGTCTGCGCCGCAGTGGGTGCATGGAACCACACTTCGAGCCTAGAATGGCCACTAGGACCGTGCAACCTTTCCCATCCAGCAGCGGTCAATTGTCTCCTGTAGCAAGTATGGACGAGATGATGGGTGGTAGACAGGAAGGCACCTTGTAAACATGCACACGAAGCGCAGCTACACCGGGGATGTCAAGCAACAGACAATCACTTGAAATGATAATAACAAATAGTCTGCAACGAGTAAAGCATACGGATATACGTATATTGCTCCTCGCTAAATGGTCATATGAAATAAATTGGTTACCAACGAATCAGCGACAAATTTACGATGTCAGAAAATGATATATAAAAATGTCACGAACGTGAAAAGTTTAACGAAGTTAACCACAATTAGCTTAAGAGACGTGTGCAAATGATTAGAAGATTAGTTGGGTAGACGTTAATGTGGTAAAGAAAAGCATTAGGACAAGATTGAATACCAGCCAACTGAAATAAACGTTCAACATGCAAGCGCGCAGTTAGTAAATATAATGGAAGCGCAAGCGACGTAACAAACAATGCTGCGCCGATTATGCTTACGTTCACGGCAGCACCCATCGTCGTTTAGAAACTGGTTCCGAGTGGTCTCGCTCTTGGCTCACTAGGCCTGTCTGACTCAGGAACTTGCGACCGCATGTGCTGCGGTCCTATGCGGTCGACATCAATGGAGCAGGTTTCATCAGTGTCTGTGGCTTCTGCAACTGGCGCTTCTCCGCATGCGCGAAGAGTTTCTCCCGCACCTAGGCATCTACCTTCGTAATCAGATCGTGTCATGCGTTCTGATCAACCGCTTTCGATTCCAAAGACCTGAAATAAACATTAGAACGTGAGAGACTCACAATGATCATGTGTTGGCAACATAACTTCGGATTCCCCACGTGCCGCTTCCCTGGAAGCAAAAGTCCATAAAGCGGCTGTTTCGGTATACGTGTCGAATCCATACGGCGAACATGCCCGAGCCACTTCATATGTCACAGCGGATATATATATGCATATATATAAAAAATATATATATACATATTGTTAATCTAGGAAAGAAACACAAGCGCTGATTTCAGAGCAAACAATTTTTTCGATATTTTCTTCATCAGGTTCAGTGGAGATATAAACGCTAAAAAGCTGTTAAATCACAAAGCATGTACAAAGCGCCTTTCCAATAGAAGATCGGCTAAGTCCGCGACTACTTGCTACGGCGGAAGCCGTATGCAGAACAATTAAGAAATTCGAACATATGCATCCAGTACAAACACCTCCAAGCGCTACAGCCCCAATGGTCATTATCCAAGCGCAAACAGTCGGACCTAACCCAGCAATCCCACGTGCCATTTATCCCATGGTCGCCAGACGCATATCAATAAAGTCGAATCAAAATTTTTGATCAGTTGTTGCCCTTGTACTCACAAGTGATTGGTAAACTTTGTACCGTTTATTTCTCTACTGAGCCTGATGAGGAATAAATCGAGAGCCATTGTTTGCTCTGAAATCACCGTTTGCTTTATCTCCGGGATTAACAATAAATGAGCATTATACACGAATATATATGGAAATATTTATGTATAAAGATAATGAATCCATTTAATCAAGACCCCATCAGTAGAAGCCCTATATTGAGTTTTCCCATGTGGTTACAAATAAACAATGCGTCATGTTTCATTGTTGCCAGCATCTGACGCCACTGAATTGCGTTCCCATAAGGCAGTTAACTTTTTGCAATCTACATAGGAAATGCATGCATCTACCAGCCTTCGTCTTCTTCCCGTGCTTTTTGAATCTACATACCATTGTTTGTAAGGAAAAACAAGCGTGAATTCATTATTTCATGATTAGGCCGCTGACCAGATCAAATCGCAACGTGGGCCGTAATTTGAAAATTCCTGGTTTAGCCCCACTACAATGTAGAAGCATCGTGTGTACATTATCAACCTCCGTATAAAGCATATATATATATATATATATATATATATATATATAATGCGCTGAGGCTTGTGGTGGCTAGATTCTGCCAGATCATCAAGTCACTGCAGCTATCGCCGTGCCGTGGACTTATGTCCTAGACGTCTCCTCGTGGTGACCGCTGGCGGGAGTTAGGTTACGCCCTTCTTCCAGCTTAGTGCCAAGATACAGTATTCCGCTTCAGTCGGCTCGCTGATGCATGGTGCACGACCCCGTGTATTTCAGGCGTTTAATGTGTAGAAGGCTTTGGCTAAGGACACAAGTAGTTCTCTCGTCAGGTGTTGACACTCTGGCCGGATCGTAGTTTGACCCCACACTATGAGTTACTTCAATATAATGATGCAATATTGTATCAGCCGTCCCGCAGTACCACTAGGAAAGTGGTCACTTAAATACTGTACACAGCGGGTGAATAAGCAAAAAGGATGTGATCACTTATGCCACCCTTCTTTCTTCTTCTTCCGCACTTATTCTCCCTATCCCCATTTCACTTAACAAACAAGTTCCTCCAGCACAGGTCACCCACCAGCGGTGGTCCGACACCGCAGTCGTATGCCTCCGCGCGAAACCCCCAACATCGTTGCTAGAACGTGCGTACACCACCCGACCGGCACACGAGTGAGCATCAAAAGCGAAGCACTGCACTCGCTCTACGGGATCGACTTTGCTGCACTCAACGAAACGGTTCGCTAGCCAAGACAAGCAGCGTGAATCTGGTGTCAGTCTCATGTTCTACTGGGTGGAAAACGCCCCCTCAGCATCACTTGAACATGGGGGTCAGATTTGTACTATCCGACGGCCTACATAACCAGTTGGTGGCAGAGCCGACTGGATTCAGCCCAAAGATTATGACCTTTCACCTGTAACTGGGAAGAGATAGGTTTTTCACTGTTATTAGCGCATATGGTCTCACCACGTGTTGAGGACAAGAGGGATCAGTTTTACACTTACTTATCTTCAATGAGCCGATCTATGCCGATGTGCGACCGGTGATTATACTAGGTGACTTAAACGCGTGCGTTGCGCGTGATGTGATGTGTTGTGGTGTGGAGAGAGAAAATGGGTCCCCACGGTATTGGCACAGCTAATAGGAACAGCGACCGGCTGCTCACACTGCGTGCGATCTAAGTCCTGGAAATCACTCGTACGTAGTTTGCACTGTGCGTGAGTGACATAGCTACTTAGACGGACCCACGGAATGGTCATACTCACCTGCTCGAATACTTCATCGTCCGCCAGCGTGAGATGCGTGAAATGTGCATGACACGTGCACTGCGTGGAGCAGAATGTGGCACTCCTCACAAGTTGGTGCGGAGCGATTCGTAAACCTCTGTACTGCTCGCCTGCCCTGAACCGGCACACATTCATTGTTCTTTACCTAGGTACTGAGGGAAAAGTATGGAAATGGAGAAATCGATGGTTACCCGCCTTGGCGATGTCGAATCCATCGCTTCGATGAGCGATCGCTGGCACTACATCCGTGAACAGTTGAAGAATGCTGTGGAGCCAACGATCGGGCGTGCAAACTGCAAGAGACCCGATGGTTCCATGACAACAGTGCTATCACTGGTACGTTGGTATAGGAGGAGGATGATGCGTTTGCGGAGCATGTAGAAAACTCTACTTATGCAGCGAAGGAGAGTCCTTTTCAAAAAATTTGCCGGCCATTTACTTGAGACGTCCGTCGGATCAAAAATACATGGTGGGCATAGAAGGCAAAGCAGACGGAATTTTTGCCTCTTTGAATCCACCTTTAATCCTCTGAGATCGCTGCTGGATGCTACTTCAGCCACTGCCTGGACACGGCCTGCATACGTAAAGCAGATCTGGCAAAAGCATTTGGACTGTTTTTCGAACAACCGTTCAGTGTTTGGTGGGACTTTGTTTCACGTGCTACAACAGAGAGAGATTAAAATGTGTCTTGCTGATACACCGACACTGGATGAGATGCAAAAAGCAATTGCTCAACTGCGAAACGGCGATTCGGCCGGTGCCGACGGGATCACAACTGTTGTGATAAAACACAGTGGACCCATGCTGGTAAATGCTCTGCGCCAATTGGTTCAATGCACGTGAATTAAAGAGGAAGCGCTGGCTGACCTGAAGGAGGCCCATGGGCTACCATTGTATAAAAACGGTGGGAGCAAGCAATGTTGCACGAATTGTCGTGGCATAAACTTGCTATGTTGTGTAGGGAAGCTGATCACCCGGATCCCGCTTGACAGCCTCGTCACTCAGGTCCTTGTGTCAAACATAGTGGAAGAGAAATGTGAATTTCGTTCTGGCCGCAGCGCCATAGGTATGGTGATGCAACTCGTCAACTGCAGAAATGCCGAGAGCAACATCAACCATTTTATTCGCTGTTTGTCGACTTCACAGCGAGTCACTGGCTGGTTTTGGGTAGGTTTGGTTATTCGATTAAGTTTATAAGTTTAATAGTATGTCTGCGCAGTGCTATACAGGCGACGGTGCAGCTGTGAGTAAAAACCTTGGATAAATTTGATGTTGTCTCTGGAGTGAAGCGACGTAGTATCGTAGCCTCTGCCCTGTTTAATATCTACACATATGTAATGATGTTTTGGGTTTTCACTAATGTATAAGATTATGGTGTCCATGTAGAGAACTGTACTAATGGTACGTTGCAGATTATGTGCCATTTTGAAACAAGAACCATATTGTGTGAGACAACTACTTGTATGTTGCTGTTTGCAGCCGGCATTGCATTGTTTAGGCATGATGCGAATCAATTGCAGAATATAAGTTCGGATCTCCCTTCGACAACGGCCAAACTTGGATTACCTATAAACACAAGCAAGACTGCAAGACTGTTTTATCTTTTCCAGCCTTCAGCAGGAATGGATTCTCTCAGCCTGTCCCAAATCCAGGTTGCTGATGACACGTTAGACACAGTATCAAAATGTTTTTATCAACTGATCTGCAGAGGATGGGCGAGCTGCGCGTCAACATATCGGAAGCGACCGCTCGTTTGGTACTTGGAGAAACGTGCGTAAAATGACCACCAGCTTACCGTTGGAACGAATCTGACGGTATACAAGTCCGTTGCTGTCCGTTCTTCTTTACGGCGGCGAAACCTGATGTACAGGAAGGAAGCCATATACCTTGAGCGGTTTCACCCTCAGTGCCTGAGACGGATTCTGCGCATCGGCTGGGGTGACAAAGTTGCAGACACAGAAGCCCTGTGCCGCAGTGGCATATAGGCATAGGACAGAATACTAAAGGTGAGGAACCTTAGGTGGCTAGGGCATAACCGCCGCGGATATCCAAGTAGCTCTTAAGTAGTCAAGTTGGAGCAGGGAAGCGGCATAATGTAAAAAAGAATG
Source organism: Dicrocoelium dendriticum (assembly GCA_944474145.2). NCBI lineage: Eukaryota > Metazoa > Platyhelminthes > Trematoda > Plagiorchiida > Dicrocoeliidae > Dicrocoelium > Dicrocoelium dendriticum. The sequence continues at coordinate 68,181,907 of OX104063.1, forward strand.
TAGGATACAAGGACCTGATAAAGGTGAGTAACTCAAGTGCCCAAGTCGATTTAGATGTAAGGAATCAATGGGAATGATAAGCGAAAATCAAACGAGCGGTAGCCTTGCTGTTTAAAAAGCTTGAATCATACAGAAAAGAAAAACAAAGTCATCCAAACAAGTACGTGAAGTACGTGCCCCAAAGTCATTTGTATTATTCCACTCTATCATCTCTCCTTATTCTCGCAGCATTGTCACTGTACGCTCATTCGAACCGGATTTACCAGCCATAAACAGTGATCCGTCTTACGTAGAATTATCTTCTACAATTAATGTCCGTGCCAGCACTAACCCTTTTCACTGTCACCCGTGAATAAGCGCAAGCGGATAACTCAATCACATTGAGACGGTTGTCTTTCTGTGTGGCACCATACTGTAGAGGATGCTCGAGACAGTCCGAAATGCCTAAGCTTATTTCAATCCGGCGTTTATCAACGCAGCTGTGAAAGAAGTTATGATCTCTCAATCTGTGTTCAGCGTCGTGTTCAGATTTAATTAGCAGGTTTCTTGTGATCTTGTTAGCCAGTTCGCCTGCAAAACCCATCAAATGGGGCGCGCGACCAAGCCGACATTGCAACCACAACGCTCGCCTGACCGATGTGCGCCACTCTCATAGCTGGATTGGCACAGAACGCCAACCAGCCCACTTGGTCAGGTAACGACACCAGGTCGCAAGGCAGAAATGCGAATCCGAAATGGCTCCAAGCAAAAGGCATTTGCGGGTTAGGAGAAAGTCATCGATAAGTCAAAATAGGTTTGGCTTGCTCGCACTCTTTGGAATGGTATCATTCAAAATGTACAGACGTGTGTCAACAACAGGTACAAAAGCGAAATATCTCACAAGCTGCACTTTGGTTTTGTACTGCGTGTTCGACCATCCCACTCGTTAAGTGCTTGCTTATCCTAGTTCAGAAGTGTGACCGGATAACTGCCGAAGCCGAGCAGCGGATGAACGGTAAGGTTAGTTCAATGGAAGCACGTATGCACCACGGAAACTTAGTGGCTTCTAAGCAACGGAACGTTGAACAATCCGCTTCCACTGAAACGCAATCCGCCACGTCCCCATCGTTGCCTTCTGCAACTTTGCTTGAACGCCGGGCGAACATTTGCTGTAATCGCGAGGGACAAACAGTACTTAAGGCAACCAAAATTAGGAATCACTCGAAAGGTCTTCTACTGCAAAATTTACTAGACCTGACATCTAGCATTAACAAGAGTAAAACGTATATGTTGATCGTTTTTCGGAGCTTGGTAAAGGGATCGCATACGTTTCACCACCATGCGAGGTGGCATCTTCAGTGCGGTGATAGGCAGTGTATAATCCTGCTTATTGAATCCTCAGTCCGTCATCCACGGGCAGGTGACTTTTGAAGGTGGCAATTTCGATTTGCGCCACGTGATCTCTGCCCATTTGCTTCCGTGGCTGAACCATGTCTTGCGATTCGCCGGAGATCTTTCTTTCTGAGTTGATGGTACACGGGGTCGATGTTGATGCGCATGTTGATCGAATTATTAGAGGAGTACCATGCTTCTAGGAATTCTCTTTCTTTCTGTGTTGTTGTTTGAGCTAAAATCACCGTTTTGTTCCAATTGAAGCTATGTCCCTCAGCATCCACATTCGCGGAGACAAGAGACGACGCATAAAGTTTTTTATGAGCCCACTGATGTTCTTGTATTCTTGTAGATAGTTTCCTTCCTGTAGTTCATAATTCATTCCACAATTATTGTAATTTATTTTATACACGACGTTTGTTCGTTTTTGTGCATTGCGAATGTCCTTTGGGTTTGACAGTATTCTTCTCAAAGTAGCGGTTGGCTTATGAGCGACCACGATACTGTGTTGTTTGAGTAATCTGGCAGTCAGTTCAGATATGTTCTTCAAATAAGGCAAAACGATGCTCTTGCTTGCATTCGGTAACGGCTCGGTGTTTATAGGTTGGTGGATTAGACATCCGCGGATGAAGCTGAGCGGGTATCCACTGCGCTGGAACGAATCGAATAGATGTTTCTCTTCTTCCCGTTTGACTTCACTGTACTGTAGTGTGTTTCAATCCTGCGAATTAGTGTCCGCACGCAACTTATTTTGTGGCACTTTTGGTGGTTGCTATAGAAGTTCAAAATTTTGTCCGTATGTGTCCTTTTCTTGGGAACGGATGTCTGAAATTCACCATCCCTTGTTCTGGTCACCAACACTTCCAAGAATGGGAGCATGTTTTCTGCCTCTAACTCCATTGTAAACTGCATCCCATCCATTGCATTGTTGAGCAGTCGGTGTGCGATTGTTACTTCTCTGCGTTTCAGTATTACAAATGTATCGTCGACATAGCGTACCCCCAACTTACGCTTAATAGCCGGTAGTAGATCTTCTGCCAACTTTTGCATGGCGATCTCAGCGATCAGACCTGATACTGATGATCCCATCGGTGCCACCTTCACTTGTTCGTTGATCACTCCGTTGAACGAGAAGTAAGTTGTGAGGCATAGTTGGAGAGGCTTGCAAATACCTGCAGTTGTTATACTCCCAATTTTCTCATCTCTGTTGTTCAGGCGTTCTATGATGGCTTTTTTACCAGTTGCAAATTGACAGATGTAACTAAAGCTGTGACGTCGAAGGAGACCATCGTTTCGTCATGATCTATATGCAGTTTCTTAAGCTTCTCTAGAAATTGCTCGGAGTTGTTTACGGAGGGCCGCGAACCGTTGGGTAGATGTTTGAGGCGTCTACACAAAACGGTGATTTTAGCTCAAACAACAACACAGAAAGAAAGGGAATTCCTAGAAGCATGGTACTCCTCTAATAATTCGATCAACATGCGCATCAACATTGACCCCGTGTAACATCAACTCAGAAAGAAAGATCTCCGGCGAATCGCAAAACATGGTTCAGCCGCGAAAGCAAATTGGCAGAGATCAGGTGGCGCAAATAGAAATTGCCACCTTCAAAAGTCACCTGCCCGTGGATGACGGACTGAGGATTCAATAAGCAGGATTTTACAATGCCTATCACCGCACTGAAGATGCCACCTCGCATGGTGGTGAAACGTATTCGATCCCTTTAGCAAGCTCGGAAGACGATCAACAGGTGAGCAACCAAGCCGGGCTACCAGTTTTCCAAATTATTTCGAAGCAGTCGAACACCAACCCTCGTTACCGTTAGCTCAACTGCCTATTGTAGAGACAAAGCCTCGCGGAACATCAGTTTCATATGCAGCGTTTGCTACATAAGGCAGCAGGGAGGCGGCCGTTGCTGCCTCTTCTGTTGTGAACTCCGTTAATGTGAATCGTGGGTCAACCATTAATCAAGCAACACGTCAGCAGATCAGGACAAACAATTATCCTACATTGTAGCTCAAAGAACATGAGATCCAACAAAGGTGCTCGGGCTTTTGTATGCTCAAATGTCCCCGAATCGAGCACCAGCAAATTACGAGGTAAGCTATCGGTCCATCAAGACCAGCGAACCTCATTGTGCCTGCTGACCAGTGTTAAAGACTAGCCCATAAAACCATTAGGACTTAGTCGTCAGCAAAAGCTCGCCAAACTATGGGGAACCCAGATTTATCCGAGTAACACTAGAATGCTTCACCAAGGTGGAAAACATCTAACTTCCCGTGAACGTGCTAAGACACGGATCCTGTGGGATACACATCTATCCTTATGTTGCTTGAAGCGCGCGACAATCAAAAGGAAATATCGAACAAGGACACAGCATGCAAGATCGCCTAAGCACAATGTTCATACCTGGCTAGCCACAACGTCCTTTTAACAAAGTTCAAGTGACCGAAAACCACAATTTAAAACAGTGGTGCTTCCTTCGTGAAACATTTCCTTTGGATAATATTGTGGCGTTATCGCTTACCAGGAATCCCCTTTCATGAAATTATAGAAGGTGCGGCCCTACAATCCTAACAATTTTAGTTACGTCAGAGCAAAAATCAACGAATGTTTTGGTTTCATGTCAAAAATCGGAAACTTCTTTTTTCTGAAATTCCGTTAAAGGTCGCAGAAGCTTTGCAAATTTCAAATAGCAAAGCACCCAAACCAGCAAACGTACCGACAATGATACCGAAGCTTACCTTGACTGCTGCTTTACTTGACTCTGACGTAGGTCTAAACGAAGCTTGGGACGCACCTATGTCAGATCAACTTTCAGATTCGTTATCACTATCCCATCAAAATAGCGAGTAAGTGCCGACCCACCATCGGTCGGCATTTTCCCACACTTGACCCCTTCAACCCTCTGTGGGTTCCTAGAGACCGTGAAACTGGCCTACTTGTATACGAATGCTCAGACACTTTTTAATAAACTAGCCGAAATGAATGATCAAGAAACTTGCAGCTCATATGAGATCATTGGTATCATCGAGACGTGGTTGCACACGGGAATGACGGACGCTGGAGTTTCGCTACCGCGCATGTCGCTAATCCGAAAAGATAGGCTTACAAAAGAATGAGAGGTAATTCTGTATTATCAGAAAGGCTTACAGTGCGAAGCCGTGGAAGATTCAGACTCGCAGTTTACCGACTATCTTTGGTTCTGCTTTCAGTTAAAAGGCAGGGACGCTTGTCTTAGTGTCTTGGTGAACCACCGCTCTAACTCTACACACGAAACCGACTGCCACCTAGCGGCTGCTATAAGATGCAGTTTAAACAATCTGCGCTCATATAATTACGATAGGTGCTTTCAATGTACATTGTTCAGAAACTTCTGCCATCGATCGCTGAACAATCCGAACCCGATCTACAAGATCTCGTAACCACTGTTCCTCTTTACATTCACATCACATTGCCCGCTCGTTTCAGAACAGGCAACAGGCCATCTGTGCTGGATATTGTGCTTACCAAGGAGAAGCATCTGATTGATGTGTTGGTTGTAGACTGCCTGTTGAGTAGCAATGAGCACGCAGTGATCAGTTTTAACTTCGTCTACTGTGCGGAATATCGGAATGAGAACGATGAGACTGTGGGAACCATCACCAACTACGATCGATTAGTCCAGCTGGTCGGCGCTACAACTGCGTCGTTCTTTGCCGAAGAACCACCAGAAGCCGCCCTACTCCAGTTTGTCAAAAATCTTAGTTAACTGATTGCAGAGGCTTCAGAGATAAGAGTTTGCAATAAGTGTAAAGAAGTGTAAATCAGTTTCTTTCGTTAGGATTAGAACTAGAAAATGGATAACAGTACGCAACGCAGCATGGCGAGTGTACAGAAAAGCTACAACGTCAGAAACTTTGGACAAATATGCAGTCCAATGTAATTACTGCACCCAAATGCTTAGAGAAGACAAAGACACATATTAGAAGATCGCAAATACGCTTAGTGCTAACCACAAACTGCTGTACAAGCATGTCAACAGCTCATCAAATGTGACGAAAGGATTTCCTCCCCTCAGGAGGGCCGATGGCCCAACACTAGCGGTTTTGGAAGCAGAAAAGGCACCACGGATGTAATATGTCCCCACGTTTCAGAGGGTCTGGCCACAAAGTGATCATCCAAACTTTGTCGTCTATACGCCAGGACTAGGCAACATCACGTTTACTGTGGAGGCTGTATAACAAAAACGGACGTTTCTGTGCAAACACAGCTCGCCGGGTGAAGATATCATTCGAGCAAATGCACTGGGAGCAGCAGAAAGTTGAAGGAACAATACAGCCGTCTAGAGTGTCGACGGAATTACTTTTCCCTTCGGGTTTGCAAACCTTGGAACGCACTTCCTGACTCAGTTGTATCCTCTCCTACCCTGGATGTTTTCAAAAAACGATTAGATGCCGCTCTTAGCTCCCAACATTTTGTTACCTAAATTCCCCTACTGTGGATTACGCCAAGGATGCATTTCTACAGGCTTTATGTATCAAATGGACCTAAGTGAGCGACCATATTTTACTTTTCTCACTCTTTACCTCAATGATCACTGCACCCCAGTGTCTTTCTGCATGTTTCCGCCCGATAATTTATTTTAATTTTACACTGATGTTGCTTATCAAACTATTCATATCGGCAGACGTTCGATAGATGACCCAGACATATTTTGATTTTATCATATGCACCTCAACCATCCTACGGGACGTGTCAAGCACTTGCTTTTATCCCGTGATTAATCATTGTTCATTGTTCATTGTTCAACTGACAGCCAATCCAGCTCAGTTTTTTCAGCGCTGCTTAGACCAGAATAAAGTTTAAACTCTGCGGAAGATTGGAATAATAACTCCGATGCACCAGCTAGTATCCCTTCCTCCTATACTTTCCAAGGTCAGGGAATTCACAGTTGCCGATGTACTGGCGTGCCATCTGGAAAACTCTAACCTATCATGCCTGAACAGCACGGGTTCCGTCGACAGTGGTCATGCACAACGAATTTACTGATCGCACGTAATAGCTGAACTGATTCACCTGACGCTGGAGAAGACGTTGACGTGATTTACCGGGATTTTTCAAGGGTCTTCGATCGTCTACACCATCAAATACTACTCTCCAAGTTCCAGCATTACGGGATCAGCCACCCCCTGTTAAGCTGGACTGCGGACTTTCTACTGCAGCGTCAATTAGTGGTCAGAGTTCGGAGCTCTTTATCGGACCCCATACAAGTCGATTATGGTGTGCCGCAATGCTCAGTTCAAGGTCCACGTTTGTATTGGTGTTAAGTATTGAGCTTGCATAGGGAATCGCTTCAAACTTCCTAATATTTGCCGACGACATCAAGATATGGTGCAGGATCCAGTCAAACGCCGACCAACATGTGCTTCAGAGTGACCTCGATACAGTGTATCAATGGTCAGCCCAAAATATACCGCATTTCAACGTCAGTAAATGCGAGTTGCTTTCCATCCGACATCAGAGCAACTACTCATACCGACTCGGAACGAATATACTACAAAAACCAACTCCTGAACATGACTTGGGTGTGCTGGTTCAAGATGACTCGGGTTGCTCCAGACAATCCGAAAAGACTTCGAAGACTGGAAACCAACACATCGGGCTTTTGCAACGGGCGTTTGGACAAATAAACAGCTCCATATTACGATAAATGCCCAGTGCATATGTTCGCCCCCAGGTCAAATACGCAATTCAACTTTGCCATCCATGGCTGAAACACGACCTTAATGCAGTGGAGCAGCCACAACTTCGAGTATCTTAGAACTTAAGTGGAGCGCGCAAATCTTCATACCAGGAGAGGCTGCTACGATTGGGGTATTCAGTAGATGCTATCGTAGACTACGAGGCGAGCTGATTACGACATACTTGATTCTGCAAGACCCACACCATGTGTGCCGCTCCTTACTGCGACTCAGCAGCAATACAACCTTGAGGGACCACCCACGGAAACTCGCAGAACAGTATAGCCGTCTGGAGTGCAGCAGAAATTTCTTTTCCATTCGTGTCTGTCACCCGTGGAATGCTCTCCCAGAATCGGTTGTCTCTGCACCGACGCTAACGGTATTTAAAATACGGTTGAATGATGCACTCATCCATTTACACTTTGTAACTTAGCACGGTGTCTGCATCCTACACCTGAAGTTTGCCATTTAATTATTTGACGTTAACTGCGTTTGACGTGTATCTAAGCTGATTGCAGGACTACAGCGGAGCACACGGTAAGTCCTTATTTTCATATTCAAAGTACTGACTGATTTACTCTCATTATTATCATTATTTTAGGTTGATATCCCCACCAATTATCCGACGGGACTTACAAAGCAACGCTTTTTAATGCGTATAAATTCATTGTTCACTGATGTGTCTTGCACGGGCGTCAAGACACAAGCACTTATGTGTCCCAGAGTTACGGATTGATTTTCAATTAACTTATTCTTCCAGCTTATGTTTACCTACCGCTATTCACACGGTTAAGCTCAACTTAAATATCTCATGCACACACGGAGCCTGAAAAAGAGCAGAAATTCTAGTTCGTGTAACACCCATTTTTTATCAGATTCGAGAAAAACAAACGGAACGGGTAAAGAAAGAAGTTGTTTTCGATTTATTCATTCCCAGGTCTATTACTGATATATACATTGTAGGAACATTCGTCTTGCTCTACTGTTTTCTGAACGAAAGAACTCATTTTCTCTATTTGCATGAAGGTCACATCATGTATATACATGACAAAACAGACTCCTGCATCATCCCAAAGGGCGTCTAACGCGGATTGTTTTGTGCGATAGGGTTTTCGGTCTCCGCTAGCTTTGTTCTGAACGACTTTATGATACTTGTGGATTTTGTGAGTAGTGTAATTTTTGTAGAAAGTAGAAGCCACGATTATTGTGCTTTAATCGTGGTTTCTACTTTCTACGATGATGTTCAGTATGTGACGGTTTAGGCTGTTGTTTGTCAGGCAAACCGTATAGCAGAAGCTCGGAGCGCTTTTGCTAACCTTCGCCACTTATGGCGGCGGCGCGACATCACTCTTGCCCTGAAGGGTAGAGTGTACAATGCAGCGGTATGTTCGACCTTAGTGTACGGTTGTGAACCCTGGCCGCTTAAAGCAACGGACCTGATAAGGCTAGTTACGTTCGACCACCGGTGCCTGGTGGGGACACCGCGTGAGCAATGAGCGTATTCGACGCCTTGTTTACGGCACAGGAAAAGGAAATGAACCGCTCAGCACCGTTATTTCATTCGTCAGGCTCCGATGGCTCGGCCACGGGTTACGCATGCCAGCCCACCGACTCCCGCGACGTGCGTTGTTTGTGCGCCGGTGGTGTGGATGGAAGAAGAGCAGGGGTGGCCAATCGTTGACTTGGTCGAGAGGAATGAAGGCCCTCACTTGTGAGCTGGCCTCGGTTGGAGCGTCCCGGCTCCCTGGTCGGGGTCCGAAAGACGATGAGCACGTATGGTTGGACACACTTGCTGATATGGCTAGGAGCCGACCTCAGTGGCGTTCCTGCTATGAGTTTCTTTGTCCCACCCTATCCCACTTAGCCTCCTCCTCCAACCATGACCTCATTATTTGACCTTATATAAGTCTGCATAGTAATTTTTTGATGCACAGTAACCGGCTGGTAACTTACCGGAACGATGCCCATCCGTTACCGGTAGCTCAACCGGCTTGCATCAGTCGCTTTTTTCTCTTTTTTTCTGTGTATTGCGACACAGTAGCTGAGGTGTTCCCCACCTATAGCTAACGTGTATGATGATGATGATGATAGGCAAAGCTGGTGTCAACGCAAGGTTTTCCAGAAAGGTTTTGCATACACATTGGTCTCAATGGAATGACGATGAAATTCGTACGCGCTTCCTCTTCGGCAAATATCACGCAGAACTTCATACACTGATTGTTCCTTGAGCATTCGGGCGAATTTGATGCGTTTACTTTCGTGTAAACTACCAAGTTTAGTTTTCAGATTTGAGCAAAACAAGCGTTACGTGTAAAGAAACAATTGTTCCGATTTCTTCCTCATCAGGTTTGTTACAGAAAGCTGGCTTAAGAAAACCTGATCCGTAAGATCATCGAAGTAAAGCATTGTTTAGACAAAGTCCAACGGCTCTCATGAGGTGCGTCGGGGAATCAGATGCTTAAAAGCAGGTGCTGTTTCTTCGCCTACTTCTCTTGTAGCTATTGGCCAAGACATTTGCAACGCTCACTTGCTCACATTCCAAATGCACATACCAGTGTGGTTCTATATCGATTAAATGAAGGCTTCTAAAAGCTCGATTTTGTCACACCTTGAATACGGCTATGCAGCATCAAAGAACGACTTCAAAGTGATCTACTCATTGCCTGAACGCTAATCACGTTGCTTCAGCAAACAATTGCTACCTATTGCGGTGGCCATAAAACTTCGCCACTTGAAACCTGAGTTGTGCGTTCAAAAGGAATATGTGCGGCCTGTTTTGTTACCTTGGCAAAAGAGCAGCGTTACCTAACCATTTCATTATCATTCTAATGGTCTATCTTTTTTCTTTTCGAATCAGTATTAACCACTATTCCTTTTGTTGACTGGGTACCTTATCTGTAGTTATGACAAGGTTACTGAAGATATCGTTCAAACTGTGTGTGATCAAGATTTGGCTGTTTACTGTACTTCCGTACCTAATCTATCATGTAAACTTATGGGACTGATGAGATTTTACCCGAAAAGAATTCTTCACCCACAATTCGATTTCTGGTTTTAATTATGAACGATGTCCAATTTTATCCCTAGACGTGTTATTGCTGTTCACCAATGTCCGTTGCTAGGAACAGACAAGATTCTTCGCGCCTGGATTGAACAACACAGGTAAAGCACGGGGGTAGCAAATGGATTATTCAAGCCAATCCTACTTAAATGCGAGTGAAACATGCACTTTTGGTTTAACAAACTATTGTAGCGGCAAATAGGCTGAGTGGCAATGGGACCCTCTCTGGGACCACGTCGGGCGACGTATACATGTGAATGTCGACGGATGGCCCGTTGTAATCGGTTAGTTTCACTTCCAGTCTCTACAAGCGTTACCTAGACGATAATTTATGTATAGTAGTCCAAGCGGCTAAGTTGTAGGATGTCGTCAAATGTTCCAAAAAGTCACATTCCAATGCCGCATTCAAACTATATAACGCAACAATTGTCTGCTTTTCTGGATGCATATCTAAAGAGAAGGACAGATGAACCAATCCAGTTAGCACTGTGCAGGAAGACCCACTGGACGGATAATACACACACATCCACAGCTTCGTACCACTCAGTCGATAAAGAACACTGGTGCATACTTTGACTGACCGTGCACGCAAGATCTGCAGCGAAGACAACGTTGCAGATGAATTGAGGTGAATCAAAAACACGATTCTTGAAAATGGTTATCCATAGCGCTCCACTGACATCCAACTGAACCCCAACGACCCGAGACCAATCGTACAAATTGCATAGAATAAATAGCTGTTTCTTAATATCCCCGTTGAAGGTGACAAAGCAGCTTAGTGTGTTTATTTATGCTTTGTCTGGGAACACCATTCTTAGCGTTGTATTATTCTAAGATAGGTCCTTATGTAGCAAACTGTAATAATTCCTTGATCGATGATGAACTCGGCTATGTGTCTGCTGCTGCTTTCAAACACCCCATGATCAATCTCCTTGGGTGCAACGCTCATATATGGGTGTACTTTTATTTGCAGGAAACTTTAAAAATGCCAGGAACGTAATAGCATACCTTACTTGAACATGCAAAAGCACCCCTGTCTCGTGTGGCTAGGTATCCAATGACCGGTGTCGCTATTATTCGAACATGGAACCAAGGATTTTATTCGACTTAGCTGATGTAATCGTTATTAGGAGCTTCTCGAAAACATGTATTCTAATATTGATCACAGCAACGTGATGGCCTTGTTCACTTTGTTGAAATCGAATTAGTCCAAAGTACCTCATAATGCTTAGCAATTTTTGAACAATTTATAATTCTAGGGTATTCACATTCGCCAAAAGCGTTCCGTTATTTTTTCCCTGGCGCTTTGCAGACCGCACCAAATTTCTTATTTTCCACAAACCTAATTACTTTCCCACATTTTTACTACTAAATTTTCCAGCGGCATTTATCATCTTCTATTATAGGATAACGATTCACAGCGTCATTTGTAGATTTGCTACAATGCATAAAAAAAGATTTGCACGCCGCACTAAACCCCCTAAGTGGTAATCCAGCTGCATACGGTTGAATGGCCGACGCGCCATTAGTCAAATGTCAACAAGGAGGCTTGTGTTGCTAACTACTGGCTGGAGATCTACACTTGCTTGTTACCTATCCATAGTGAATAATGATCGGCCGTCTTCAGTTGTATACATGTCACATTGGGTTGAAAAATAGTTGCGCCAATAAGATCACTGTGTTGTTTCTATACGTTTGCATACGCTAGCCCTTTGCTAAGTCTGTTTGTTGGATACACTTCTAAACATAATGGAACTTCAAAGTAATGCCGCAAAATGAAGGCACGCCAATCATCGGCACACTGCTTTTGACTGCCAACATCCCGTGGCAAGTGCTTGAATCACACTTGTGCGCGGCATTACAAAGGTTTGAGGTTTGTCGATACTTATTACGTTAGGCAACCCGACCGATGTAAATGAATGGCATGCGTAAAAGGGTGACCCCTCACCTCGAGTGTCAAATCATAATGATTCATCTTGCACTGCTTAGGCCTTCAGCTACCCATTCAGGCTTTCCAAGCGACACACGTTGTAGATTCACAATCTAGGTATTTGTTGTTCAACACCCTTGAGTTGGACGCTAACCCCAGGAAGCAGAAAACCATATTGCAAACTGCCTTTCTTTCTATTTACATTATCCAGTAACCAGAAAACAAGCCAAAGCAAACGATGTTATTTTCATGTAAATAGGATGGAATTTGCAACCATCAGTTAAACCATCAGGTAAACCGCGCCACTAATTTGTCTGCATAGCATTCTGTGAAAACCGTCATTTGTGTTGAGTAATCGCCTATGGGCACAAATAATGCTTTTGCATGCACTGATAGCCTTGATATCTCAATGCAGAAAACTTTCCGAAGGCCAGTGTTTTGGTAACCGAAAATATGACAGAAACGCCAGCTGCGGTTGCAATTTGCTCAGTACGGAGATTAAACTATGCAGCATACTTTCTTTCGAAACCATTCGAGTGTGCGTAAAACCACATGTTTATAAGTTAAAATTACATTAATTCAAGCCGTTTAAATTATAAAGTCCCCTTAAATAGCTGAGCTTATGTCAACCAAAACCAACCTTAATGATATACTTCTGTTACACGGTCATAGGTGGGATGTATGTGTCAAAACCACCTTTAATGGGTTCCAATTTTCTCGTATCAAGATACCAACTGAAAAAACGCTACTGAACCAAAAATATATACGAATTCCTTTAAAGCTTGCTTTGAAAATTTAGATGATGTCCGTCGGGTTCTTTACTGGATATGGATTGGGTCTTTAAACGAAAAGTTCGAGTCTCTAGACCAAATGCAACCTTAAAAAAAATCCAGTCGATAAACCGTTAGGTGCGCATGTGGCGTAAGCCCTTACTCGGTTGCTGTCTGTCAGTAATTGACTGAGGATTCAAAGTTATCTATTCCATTACTGGGAACGACTAAGCAGGCGCACACATAGAAGTGGCACTATACGAACTCAGCACTAAATGAGCGCGTTCGAAAGTATGTATTTAAAATTCATTGTTTTAAATAAGTGACACTACAATTGTGGGTGACGGAAGTGACAAATGCAAGATAAAATGTGGAGTCTTTACAATCGCTAGAGATCAACGGAGCCATAGTGAGTTAATTTTAGTGGGATCAGAGCGAAGTTTCGAATTACATTGTTCAATAAGTTTGTCAGTCCGTCATAGACTTCCTTTCTAATTAAGGTGGCGCAATCAATGTATGGTTTTGACATTAATACTAATATATTTTTCGAATCATGAGGGAGTAAATTCTGTTACTAAGTATTCAGCTGATCATTTCAGATCACTATCCTGATTCTTATCTACTCCTCGAACATTGGTAACTGTAGTCTATTGTAATCCATTTGCCAACATTTTTCTCAGTATGGTTTACGTGTTTGCTATGTTATATACAAGGTTGTTGTGATGATTTGAAAGATGGTGAGTGAGATCAGAAAATGCGAGAAGTTTCTTTAGTTGGCTGTAGCTCATCAGATTTTCATGCATGCTCTTCCGAAGATGTAAAAACCACATGGTCGCATGCTTACAATCTACACAGAAGCGAGTCAGAAGAGTCGTCTTGGAGCAAGTAAGTGACATACTTAAATCGGCAGCCGCACAAGCAAACTAAAACTGCCTCATGTTGGTGTGCACACAGCTAACACTGAGAAAAGCATGCTGAAAGGTAAGTGGAAATCAATTTGTATGCGATATTAAAGCAAGTAAGAAAGAAGGGGTGAACTGGCATACAGAGACACACGGCTTGTGGGAGATCGTAACCACGTCTAATAAACTCTGCAGATCTAGATGGCGGAGAGCTTTACGTTGACTAAAAGAAGCTGCAGTTTTTGACAGCTGAGTTCAATTAAGAATGGGACAGGTTCTTAGGGTCACAACAACAACAACAAACAACACAACAAACGATGACAATACTTGTCTTTTTTAAGTACATTTAAAAGTGACCTCGGTAAGAAGATTGCAGATGGACTAAGAGCTATGGCTTAAAAGAGAATTCAGTGGCACTGAGTATATGAGTCCGTTATGCAACCTGAACGTAACAAGCGAAGTGTCACGAAAGCATTTGGTCACAGGGCGTCATAAGAGTGGTTCTCATCATTAACTCACATGGAACTTGCCTTACCTTCCATAGTTTAATGATTCTTCCTTTCGGCCTTTCTGACCGCTGTAACGTCGGAAGCTTTCATTAAGCGTTTAAACACTACCCTTGCGCTTTCTGTTTCCCCAATCGGGCTACGGCCGTACCTAACATTCTGGAGACGGTGTTAACGTAATCTGATGTTTCATCTACCTGCACAACATTGGTATAATTCTTCTGAGAAACCGGCACAGGTTATCCTGCTTATTCGGACTTGCTACCTGCACTGCAACAACATACAATATTTTCAGACAGTCACGAAAATTAAGTCACCGTGACAGTTTCTGGGTGGTAAAGGACAGATAAATGTATGTCCTCTCTACGACTGTGAGAAGTGGGTTATGGAGTTCACGGCAATGCCCGGTATTAATCCTCGACTTCGCATCATTACACTAAACTAAACGTCATTCACTTCATAAAGGGAATTCAACAGTCAGTGTCGATATATTGAAATCCTCGGCAATAATTTTGAAGAAGCGATGACTCTCCGGCCTTCGTTATGAACAGTCTCGGGAGAGGATGTCGTTGGAAGATGAGAAATTGACGAGTTGTTGGGAGGACCTGTGACATTAGTCGGTGTCTAGAAAATGTCCATACACATTGGATAACGTCTTCCCAGTGGCTTCATACGGTCAAAGCAATCGATCGACTTTTATACCAAAACTGTAGGAATTGCCTTTTTAATACTATCAATGTGCTGTTCGGCATCTGTTGGCTGAGGAATATTGTCACTTATAGAATATCTGCAACCAAAGTAGGAAATTAGTGAAATTGGCCCAATGTTACCGAGCAAATTTAGCACAGTTGTCACGTCACGGTTTCCAAGACGTCCCGGGAGGATCGTTCAGTCTACAGACGTAGATGACCTGCTAAACCTGGTTTAGAACACAGTGTCGAGTATATGTAGTATTCCTCCACCTTACAATGTATAACAAGAAAAGTGAACGTCAGTTGATTAATTTTGATCTTGATCACAGTGCCTTAATTTCTATAGTTAGTGCCTCCTATATTTCAAGGTAATCATGGCTATCTTCTGCCAACTAACTTTATGGACTGTTCCAGTTGGACTGTTCCAGAAGTAGGACGTAGCGAACAAGCTTGTTTTCAACAGATCATCATCAGGCTAGTACAACCACAACTATGAACACATGAATTATATGCGTCAATAATTCAAAATATCTCATCTCAATATTCATTTCAACCAACCTACTCTCTGCCAGGACACCACACGTGAGCTGTCAGATGCCGTCTGCTGTCGACAGCAGAGGCAATTGCAATTCGGCTCCGTAACCAGGAGTTGTACGTTCAGAAGCATTTTGTGCAGACGCTCTGTCTACCCTGGCCCCAGACCAACACAAGAAATCCGACCTGTCACACCATTCTCCCCGACTCAACAAAGGTTGGGCTAATCACATATCCTTATTGATATTTTGTTATATTGACGCCTATAACTCAAGTGTTCATTTTGGACCTACATTGTTGTGGTTGTACTAGCCTGATGATGAGCCAATGAAAACGAGGTTGTTCGCTACGTCCTACTTCTAACTTTATGGATGGACATCGGACAACCGATCCCGCCTTGGGAAAATACAGTGTTCGATTTAATTATCAAGGGGAAATACGCATCTTACATGCGTGTGTTGTGGAGAATGATCAAGGAAAATTAATCGAGCGCGACTGGCCACGCTAGAGACAGTGGAGTTTATGTCCAATAATCAACGTTTGGAGGATATGTTCAACAAATATCCCGACGTTTTCTTGTTAAATTAAGAAAACTGCACAGATATGAAGTTATGGTAAGGAACTAATGCCCGCTTATTTGGGGCGCGTACCCTGCCTTATTCCATAAGATCAAAGGTGGTGGACGAGATAAAGAAATTCCAATCGGCAGGAATGATCGATCCGATCCAATACAGTGAGTGGAGAGCTCCAATAGTTATAGTACTGAAGTCGGATGGATCTGTACGTATTTGCGATGATTATAAACTAACGTTTAATCGTTGTTGCATTCTGGAAAATTATCCCTTATTCTGGATAGAATATATGTATTCTACGCTAGCAGGTGCACCAAAGTTCACTCAGATCGACCTCAGTCACGCGTACTTACAACTGGAGTTAGACGAGACGGTTCTGATTGCGCCGCGTTGATTGGCAATGCAAAATTCCGATTTCCAACCGGCATAGCGTGCGACTCAAATAATTGCCAATGGACCCAAATGTGAGTACGTCGAAGTATTTCGATCCGTAGCGGTTGAAGGGCACGCTAAGCAAGTACCTGCTTGAATGCTTTCGATATCATTCCTTATTAAAGTGTTATGGTTACTAAGATGACTAGAAAAAAGAGATATCTTGCGATCGATGTTCACTTGTGCCATCAAAAACGTGAAGTAATTGATGTCTTTAAAGTTTGAACTGCTGCCTCTGCCATGAGGTGAATTTAATCTAATGCATGTTTCACCTGACTCACACACAAGAAACAAAATTTATTTTTTGAGTCCTTGTTAAAACACCTCGTTACACAAGCACATTGTTAGGGCTATAAAACGAAAACCAGCCACAACAACACAAAGCATATTACCTTAATTTGTCGGGATGTACAAGGTACGTCTGAAATGTTTCGTAAACGTTCGCCAAAAATAAAGGAAACACAATTCCTAAACAAAATGCTTTTAATGGTCGTCAAATTAGACCCCATTATCTACTACAAACTTCTGATACCAATTTTAAAGCTGTTGGAAACTGTCAGCAAACGCTTATTGTGGAACCGCGCGAATCCCCGTGACCATACTTTGTTGGATACCCATATCGCCTGTAAGACGTAAGGCATACAGGGTTTATTTTAGGCGGCACCAAATCTGGAGAATATTGAGGGTGTCGACCAATAGTCACCTTGCATTACGCGAGCAAGTTGATCACGCGGATTGCAGTGTGAGGATGGGTGTTGTCATGGAGGAAATTCAACTCTCCACTCCGGTACAGTTCTAGCCGAACCTGCTGGATGCGCTGCAGTAGCCTTTTGTAAAACTCGATGGTAAACTTCCGCGTTGACGGTTTGATCCTAGATTACAAATTCATGACGAATCAAGCTCTTGGTGTCGTAAATAGCGAGCAATATCGTCTTAATCTGGGGTAATGTTATCTAACGTTATTGGGAGGCGGGGAGACCATGAAAGCCATGCCACTGACTGTCGCTTTGTTTCTGGATCTTATTGGTAACACCAGGTCTCACCTTCTTTAACGATAGTCGCCTACTACTGCCGATTCCCGTCAGGCATGTAGACGAAATCTCCAGACGTTTACATCCGAGTATGCATCCATTCGTCTGTCAACGTGTGCATAAATCCTTTGAATTTTTTAAATACTCGTAAACAATGTCGCTTACATTGCATTTGCTCATCTTTAGCTCTGCTGCAATCATCCTGAAATACAAACGTCAATAATCCACAATCAACTGCCGCACTGGTTCGTTGTTGCTTGGATTATGTTCGTTGACTGTCGAGCTAAACGCCGTTCATCCTCGGTTCCTGCTTTTACTTTTAAACCCCGCAAAACACATATGTTGTTCTCACTGCTTCAACACCGTACACTTGCATTACCATTTCGTGAGTTTCCTCCGCCGTTCTGCCTAGGTTGAAACAACGCTGTATGATAACAGTTTTTCCATTTACGTTCCACTTTGTAATGACACGAACTAGCACAGTGACTCCGTTAGATTGATTGCAGAGTGCAACACTGGTTCGTTTCGGTGACTTGCGCGATTAGGATGCTTGTTGTTATGTCCCTCAATACCTACGCGCGTGCCTCTCATCTTAATCTGCGCGTTGTTTAACAAACGGAAACCTTCACCGAGCTTCTCAAGCGCACCTTCTGTTCTAATCTACGAAAAAAATGAACCTTTGCGTTGATACTTACGATTATCCGAGTTATCTGGAAATGGTTTCGCCAATTAGTAGTTGGTAAGCCTGGTAAGCCTGGAAATACTTAGAACGAAGGGTATAACGTCCACCTGAGAATAACAGCATAGCTGTATTGCTAAGAACAATTACTAATCGGTTAACTGAAACCGAAATTGCAATTGTCAGTCACAATCCTTGACACACTCGAGTACTCCAAAACCCAACATCCAAATTCTTATCGCTGTGCCAAGCTTAGATGGAAATAACCTGGATATCGGCACAACCAATAAATCGATCGAACTCATCTGGATGTTATAAAGAAGCCATAAGTGAAGATTTCGAAAACACCGGAGTACATCAAATCCCACTTAACAGGAAACCTGCTAAAATGACGCTCGTTTTGCGATAACTTATGTGAATAGATTTGGAAAGTTGAGAAAGTATAACTGATCAAAGTAGTGATTAATGGATGAATTTAATTTGCTTCTCCGACTAAAATTAAGTGATAAGAGATATAAACAGGGAGCCACTATCTTTGAAACAATTTTCCACATGTGCTGACGATTGAGCAGTCATATACTATAGGTAGAAATGTTGAGTCTTGACAAGTCCCATAGGAGGATCTGCGTGAAATGCTCACGTTCAAGAGGAATATTGCCCGCAAGTTAAACCGTACAGCTCTGGACGAACCATCGTGTTCATGTTAACACATCCCATTCCTCCTAGGCCGATTACATGAGTTGATGATGAGTAGAGTGTTTGTATGTTTACGTCAACAAATGGTACAATGCATCATCTGGTCATTTTTTGCAAATAGTTTGCTTGAGCACAGGATCAACATATATGGGAAGAATGTACTAAGGCTAACTTATTGGGATGGATAAGGTATTACGGCTACATTACAAATGGCTGTTTTATGCGGCCCAGCTCAGCTGGTAGCCCATAGTTTTTATGATGACTAAGCTTCAGGAGGTGGCGTTAGGTATAACTTGGATTTTAAAAACCAGCTACTTGATGACTTACTCACACCGTGGATTGCGGCAACTTCCAGGGAGTGCTACTAAGGTTCGTCGTCGCAGTTAGTACGGTAGATGGAATGTCTTTTATTTTTTCAGTTGTCATCCCCTATGAAGTCTCAAATGCAGCCAGGTCTCGTTCCAACTAGAGTAGCCAAGCTCTAACTGTCTACTTCCTTGTGGGGCCTCATGCATGTGATGTGTGTTTGTAAGATGGTGGAAGGTCAAGCAGCTCAAACGTTCTCCGAAAGCAATTCAACTGTCAGTTCTCGGTGTTTGACCGTCTCGCAGCTTGCCTGGAAGAGCCGAAACCGTCCTGATTCACTAAACCAGGGATGCAGAAATTTGAGATGGTCTGCAAAGTGTGGCTTCCCAGCATACATATACCATTTAGCCGATGAGGTAACTAAACACTCTACACTTATCTGCATCAAATCGGTGTATTTGTCTCTGAGCAGCCAGAAACTAAGTCAAAGTCTTGTTGCAGCAAGTCATCAGCTTCCTGTTTTGCGATTACTTGGCATGTCTTAATACCCTCGGCGAAAATCCTGAAATTCAACTCCAGGGTGGGCGCAAGGTCCTTATGACGACCAAGAATAAACATGGTCTCAGCAACAATCCTTGTGAAACGCTGCATTGCACCACAACTGTATCAGACACTTAACAACGAACCTACACCTGCAGCAGCCGAGGAACAAAAACTTTCTGATCCTACTGAGAACCAAGTTCCCAATTCAGTCATTTTGCAGTGATCGAGACGATTGAAGACCATATAAAGCTCAGTTAGATGATATCGGTTCATGCCCACCCATTAAGTTTAGGCCCAAGTAACACCGTTAATCAGTGGACCAATAGTACATGAGCAGCATTGACGGAAACGACCTTGCAACAGGGATACGGACTTAGATCTTTCCAAACAACTCATCAGGCTCTCAACAACCTTTGATTCTAGTACCTTTAAAAGCACTAGGTAAAAGATCGCCGAGCCATAGATGGCGGGGTCCGACGAGCTGCTATTTCTGATATTCGGAGTAGTGATACTTCGCTTCTGCATGGTATCGATATGCTGTTCATCTAAGCATCTTTTCATTAATCTCAGTGATTGCTGGGTTAACGTCGCAGTGACCGTCTGCATCACTTTTGGGTGAATTCGACTCAGCCTTGGAGAAGTGTTACTGCGCAATTATAACATCCTCCTCAAAACAACCTCTGACTTTGCTACTTCATGAATGTTTGGTATTGGGGCAATAATGTAACACGAGGTTATATCTGAACATTGGATTATATTACCGCCAATGGACTCTGGCTACATCTCTGGAATTTAGAGTATATCAGTCCACTGAGACCAGTAGCGGTATGCCATGCTCCAGCTTCCTATGCTCATGTTGATGTTGCATACATCACGCTTGTTCACCGCAGCTGAGTTAAATGGACTTACCCTTAAACTATATATTTTTTACCTGGATGAAAATTCTTCCACTTTAGTTGACAAGCTCACTTCGGTTATTCGGTTGCTTTCTCCGTGTCAGTTTTATCTGTTCATTACACTTCAAATTATGTGTTAGTTGTTTGATATCCCAGGTGTGGCTCCGCTTGATGTGACTTTTGACATGGTGTTTACCTGTCTAATACCCTCCACCTCGATTACTGGCTCCAGGACATTAATGATCGCTGTTGGGGAAACTGGATGCACTCTCCTTGTGACAGTGCTAGGCTCAAAGAGTGCTTCCGTCAAAATAGAATGCGGACTCCAGCCAAGCCAACGCCTTGGGCACATCTGGTATGTATGATTCTCTACATACATAGACTGGAATACGGCTGTTGTGCATAGTGAAGGAGTGTGGGCTGGCTCCGTTGCTGAAACGTGACTTCCAACCACCTGCCAATCGGTCTTATTCCTTCGGGTTTACACTGAATATGGAGTGGATGCTTGGAGCTGTGGGTGATGCAGCGCAAGTCACTCATGGTCCCTGTGTGGGCGCAGGTATCCTGTGGATGTTCTATGGACGCCGCAGTGATAGGCAAATTCGGAACCGGATGCCTCTAACGTTGTACACACAAAACCTTTGCTACACGCTCTGTAGTACTTGATCCTCACGGACAGCTGCCGTACAGTGATTACAATGCAACAAATATTCGCTCCAGTTACTAGGACTAGGGTACTCTCCCTACGCATGCCATTGAGTCTCTTACCCTCAATACTCTTTGCCTTCTGCTCCGAATGTTTTGGTGCTGTCGTTAAACAAGTAGGTCTGATTTCTGCTGCAGATGTGATCTGATAACTAAACACGCTAACCATTTCCATAGGGGCACTATTAATGGAACAGCCACCTGAAAATTCTCAGATGATTTCTCCTACAGGTTTTGTTAGTTGTTCGTAACGTGTGATTGTGCGAAACGAGTCTATGTGTTCATATGCCTGCCCGTATGACACATATATCCGTACAGTATGTAGGCTTGATTAGTCAGCCTTAGAGAACTCATTTCGTTGGCATATCCACCATGAAAGTTTTGCTAGTGAGCGCCAAAAAAGATCTCGTTTGCTTGTTTTCTGCTTTGAGTGGTGGTTGGAAAGACATGACGGAAAAGTGGATTACTTGCCATTAACTCTTACAGGTCTGGCTTGTACTGATCAATGAGGCAAGCCGGAATTTCCAGATTGTGAGCCTGGAAGTCTCCTGAGGTGAGAGCATAGATGTGCCATGTCGCAGGAAACTTCCCAAAGATAATGTCAGAGAGAAGTCCAGCTGCCTAGTGGGCATTACAGGGCGATAAACGGCTGCCAGCATTCAATTGTCGTTCTGTCCTAGTGAAATCTCCGGAACGCTTCAAATCTTACTAACTTGGGTGGCTCCGACATACTTGGGCCACTGGTAATTATAACCCAACGACTGAAGTTAAAGGCTACAGGTGGCACATTTTAAGGGCTACCAAGTCATATTCAACTGGCACGTAGTGGAGACTACGCAGGAGTACATAGGCCTCCTCTCTGCCTTGCAATTCTTAGTAAAAAGATTATTACATTCCCCATCTGCTGAATCGCTCCAACCAGTCTTCTGTAAGCTTATGGCAGTTCAAGCACAACTTTTACCAGTGGAATAACTACATATGTGTGCAAAAGCATAAGTGCGTAGTCTGTCATTGTACAGCTTCGCTTGTATGAGAAGAGCTTAGCACTCTCGAGAGAGAAATAGCTAAGACCATTATTCTGATAGTTCTTTGGCACGGTTAAACTACAGACCTTTTCTTATGGTGATATTATGTCCGGCGCCTTTTGGTTTTTCTACGCAACTAATTCCACCAGTGTGGTCTGGTTCGTTAGTGCTACCGAGTCTTATGTTATTGTCGAAATGTTTAGTTTTAGCTCGTGGTCATTGCGAGTGGGCGTCTGTCCTTTGTCTACATACTGAACTGACCGGCCCACTACATCACTATGCGTTGCGAACAGAGGAAGCGGCTGTGTTGAAACATCAAACTCCGCCGTGAGGCAAACAACGCTGCGCAGTAAACCGCAACAAACTGTCCGCTGGTTACTTTCCTTAGAGAAGGACAGGTTGTGCACGTGAACTCGTAGGATACCTGCAGGTTTGACACCCGTTTGAGACCGCGCATGTTCTTGTATGAACCGGGAATTCGAAAATGTGCGCGTATGTTTCAGCAAGAAGGGCGTAAAAGCTGCAATGTGAAGATAAATGCTGATTGGCAGAGATTACATCTACTCGTTTAAGTGTTATGAAGTATTAGTAATAGTGCGCGTCTAGTCAAATAGAATGGGCGCGTGCACATGTGTTTGCTATGAAGATTTGGAGATTAACTTCTGACGGATTGTGTGAACAGAAGGAATTTGACTGAACAGTAGAGGCACACTTTGACAAATATTTTTACATGCGCACAAATAAAACCAATACCTACATTTGCATGCATATGCAGGACGGCTGGAATCGCTAATAAGTAGTGAAAAACGTTGCTGTCCATGAATTCTACCACCACATTCTCTTAACTTACTTAAGCCCCATTCCAGCCATTAACGATTTTCGAATCGACATACTCGTTCCTAGTGAAATCGTCCCGTTTAACGCGCAAATGTTTACTGGCATGCCAATGACCCAGCTGATGTTGTTTCATCTACCAATGCTCGTTTTGCACTTGTTTACATTGACCTGTTATAGCTTCGGCTGTTTTGCAAAGGTTATATCCAGTTTCCTACCTGTGTTGATAGATGAACGTTTTGCCCTGAACCGATTTCCATCCATAGTATATTACCTGATATAGTCGTATGCCCTTTGGTAGAATCCTAAACCACTTTAATATTCAAGCACAACTTAACCACTGCTTCTAGTGGCTAACGTGGTAGTAGAAAGGTTCCACCAACTGTTAAAAGTGTCATTTTGCGCCAAATCTAATAGCCTATCCTGGCACGAAGCAGTTCTGCCAGTTCTCTTGGACATAAGAAGAATTATTGATGCGGACTTGGACACTAAGCTATATTCATTGGTATTTGACTGCATACAAGGCTTATTTGGTCAACTTACCTCACCAAATGCTCCAACAAGTATCGATCATAATAAATAAAACTCTTGCTCATGTTACCACATGCAATGGCCACAGCAAATACGACCAGGAACACAAAATTCTCACCAAAGTAAACGAATGCCTTGCCACTTGCACCAATAGGTTCGCTTAAAATAAGAGCGTACGTCAGCCCCACCAACATCGCTATTTTGGCCCCATCGTACAGTGCGTGGAAGTGGCAGTACTTTCACCAGTGATCAATATGGAAAAAGTAAGCCAATCAATATTGAGCGACACAAACTGGCATTTATCGAGGACGCGCCTTCTCAGCCTGTGCTATCAATGTGAACTCTAAGTGTTTAGACCTCTGTCGATGCCCCAACAGAAGCTAGAGCAACCAGCGACTTCAATTTTCAGGACCTATTATCAAAAAGAGTGGTAAGGAAGTCAAACTCCCCGTCTGTTTCACGGAATTCGTTAGCGTTTGTTATTATCCCAAGAGCATGGCCTCTTTCGTGTTCTCCTCATGCATGATCTTACGGACGTGTTATGAAACATACCAATACAAATGTATTCTGAAAACACAAAAGTAACTCCCCTTCATTTCTCTCAGTAGGCCAAGTTTTTTATATCGCCATGCATGTAACTTTCTCCCTTCCTTTTCTCTTTCCACCACTCTCTATCGCTTGGTTGCGCGTATCCCACGGATCCATACAGTCCATCTTTAAGCACAACGAACCTCTGACTCAGTCAGCTACTTGACTCCTAGGAACCATCACCCACAAACATTTTTTCCGGTTTCTGCACCGTAATCAAGTCGCAGGTGATACCCCGCTAGGATCCGTATACTTTGGGTTTACATTATTGGCTGCATCGAGTGCAGTTCACAACACGACAAGGCTCATTTGGTTGTGCGGCTGCTTGGTTTTATAAAAGGCTAGCTGGCAATTCAAAGTCATCATGTAGATCGACGGACTGTTTACGCAGTCCCTTCCGTGGAGAGCTATGTGGCAGTCTAAAAGTTTCGTTGGTTTTGCAGCCTAGGTTGTGCAAAAGTTTTGCTAAAAGTACCACCTCGTACACTTTAGCGATTGGCGAGAAATACGGAACTATATGCTGTGTTCGTTTGTTTCAATCTAGCAACAACTTTTCTTGCTGCTTGGCGCTACCGCATCGTGTGCTATACCTTTCCGTGCTCCCTTTTACCATGGTCAATCTGTATCGTTACGTTTTCCACGCACGTCTGGTTTAATTTCCGTAGAGAAAGCCAAAAATGTGTGCTTAAAAATCAAGAATAATTGGAGGACCATTCTGAAGCCAAAAATATGCTTATGATGATGTGACAGCACTGCGACGTCAAATTTAGCACATCTGACCTACCAACGTCTTGAGGAAACCGAAACTAAATCACCTGTTGCGCACTTTCTGAAAAGCCAATCAAGCGACAATGTATTAATGCTCGCTTCTGTCTCTCCCTCCTAGGACGCAGATGGTGGTGCTATTTTCTATAGCTGGCCAGAAAAATCTTAACCTCTTAGTTGCGACAAAAGCAACAAATTTGAACAGGCACTGTTCCTCATGTTCTCATGCAATAAAATCCGTTATGTGGACATAGAGGACAGTGCACTACCTCTTAAGAGAAGCAATAAAAGCAGGCAAGCCGCATCATACTACGATAGGAACGGGTATAGGTCTAAGAACATTAAACAGTTTTGAGATATCGAGGAGATGGTGATGCTGCATTTTGGCCCACTAGCCTGGTGACCAATGTAGAAGAACATAGCCAGCACGTTCTAAGCGCGTCAGTCCTAACCCGAGACGTTATACGGGAAAGGGGACATTGGTTTATCCTGCATTTACATTCGTCTGTGAACTATCAAGCTGATTTCATAAACCACTTAACCGATGCCATTTATTCAGGTATTTAGTGCACAGTCATCATGCTTCGCATGCTGAGTGCCTTTGACAGAGTTCAACACATTAGGCTGTTATATGAATGTAGTATGTAAACCATACCATTTAAACTGCTCTCTTGGCTCCAGTTACATGTAGTTGGACGACCACAACTTTTTGATCTAGAGGTGAACATCTCTGTACTCTGTAAAGTCACCGGTGTAGTGGTGCGGTGTGGCTTTTAGAGTAACTTACTCCTTTCATTGTACTTAAATGACCACCAAATTGTCACACATTTTGGAAAACCTCGACTGTAGGCAGAGCACTTGAAGGTTACTTATAAGTTCCAGACTCCTTATTCTACATCTGCAATAGCTAACATACAAAATCATTTTTAACTATTGAACGGTGGAAATCAATGTGGCACATAACGTTTGAACCCCAAGTTTAGCGTCTTGATGCATGTATGCCACATAGAAGAAGTATGGAAACTTCACTGCGCGGTAATCTCCATTAGCCTCTTTTATCCGCAAGTTAGCTTTTGAAATTTCTAGTTTGCTAGACTTCAGTGAACATAAAAATGATATTGTGACTTAGGCTAAGAAATCGTTTAGGCTCATATCTCAATTACTCAGTTTGAACGAAACCAGACTGATTTCATGTGAAATTGACATAAGGTCTCTGCATGAATAATTTCCGCAATCAAGTTGGCAACCAATTAAGTGAGATGTAAACAGCATCGAAAATGTTCAGCGCACATTCACAAAGCACATATTTACTTATCAAGTGATGTCATAAGGAGATAAGTGCAAAATCGGAAACTTTGCGTTTATGGTTGAGAAGGCAGACAGTAAGTTCCCACACAAAATCCTGGGACGATAGATAAATAGGGGAAATTACCTGCTCCGATCTCGAATGAAAACCAGATATGGTATACGAGACAGCGAATGCACATTCGTATTCCTCAGATTCAGGACCAAACTGGAGAAGATGTTTACCTCATCCGATACTACACCATATGGAATCAACTGCCTTAAGCGACCATCTGTTATGAATAGTTGTGCATGTACAAGAAAATGATTAAGGTTTATCTGTCAATTAATGGAGGAAAAAGGCATTGTAAATTTCAGCTTGTCTATACAAAAGAATGACCGCACCAAATTTGATAATAGCGAATATAGACTACAGATGAGTTAAATTAGGTGAAATACCAAAAACCTCAAAAACATATTGAGAGGCGATTTTTGAACAGGTAGCTGAAGAAATATTTCTATCACTTTCTGTCGCAGTCCGTATCCTAACCAGAGCTGACACAATGCTTCTGGCTGACTGCAACCCTTGTATTCCGGCAATCTGTGTGAGTCATATTTAGTCCTGACTTGATGGCAGAGAAACTTTACCAACATGTCACTCCCAGGTTTCATCTTCTTTGCCTAATCTTGAATTCCGTCGCATCATTTTTCTTTACTGATCTTACATTACCTCGTGTTTTCACATGCCAGCTTTTATGGCTAAGCGTTAATAAAAAAGTAATCTTGGATCTGCATCACATTAGTTTACAATTCCTGCTAATTTTCCGTTAAAATTGCTCTAATCTTCATGGTTTGTTGGATTGCATGTATCTATGTTTCCCCACGTTCACTTATTTTGGATTTCAATACTTTATAACCCCTAATCGCATTCGCCACATCCAGATCGCAAACCTACAAAAAAACTAATGAATGTGCGATTAGGTTTTTGCGTGACAGTCCCTAGATACATATCTTTCAAGCATACAAACCGTTACAAACTGCGTTATGTGCTTCTGCCCTGCGTTATATTGCTAACCTTAGATATTTTTGACAAAACGCAGAATTCACTTACTCATTAGAAATTTCTCTTTCTTAGTCTATTAGATTAATGCTATCTTAGTCAGTTCTAGTATATATTATCACTATGCCAATGAAATTCTTCCGAACACATTGTTGACCAATTTTATGATGTCCAGTTTGTTTTGTTTTCTTTGCTAACGACAAGTTCTCCTGGAATACACTGACAGTGTTGGCTGAAGTGAGAAGATTCTTTATAATTCGGTTGACTGACTGTACCAAGGGAAGACGAAGCTACTGCCAGCTCATGGTGTATCTCACCAACAGATAATGGAAACAAATATTTGCAGATACCTGCAGTTATATGTGATTTACCAACAGCGACTGACGCGTCCTACCCATTCTGTCACTCCGGATAAGTTGTTGTCTTTAGTTTGAGCCATTTTTGGAGCAATCAGCTGTACGGTGATCGGACCTCGTCAAGAGGGCTGTACATTGATTTACCGAGAAGTACACAATGTTATTAATATTCGTTGCAAAATTAGAGTTCGTGGGCTTTCACGTGATTCGAGTTTAGTAAATTATACTTCTCCTGGTTATTACGCTTACATTAGTTAGTAGGGTAAAAGTGACATTTGCGTAAGTGTACAAACGGAATGTCGTCGCATGTCAAGGTTGTACGTATAGTAAGAATAGTGTGTTAGTCCACATCTACGCAACCTATGGTACTTTGCTGATGAATGGATACATCCCTCACTGAAGTTCTGTGCATACAGTGAATCCTTCAGTAATACAAATAAAAGGATTCTGGGATAACGCAATACCAAGCGTATTCTCAGTGTGAGTTCCAAGAACTGATCGGTTAAAGCCATCTGATTCACGTTTACACCATTATCTTCTACCTTATATTTACAATGCGGCTAATGGTTAACCAGCGAAACATGGCTTAGGGAGACATCAGTATGGCTTTATGTAAATACAAATTTTTAAGTGTACTGGCACTTAAAATTCTCGGTCTTAGAAAGACTATGACAGTTTCAATTGCCGCAATAGATAAATAGAAAGTAGGCTAAACTTCTCAGTAAAGTATTATCAAGCTCCGGAAACGGATAAGGACAGCTTTCACCCTAATGAAGGGCTAGTCAATCTTGAAAAATTTTTGGGCATGTAGTTCTGTATTACGTTATATATAAATATATATATGGCTGTACGTATATACATTTTTCAGTATTCGCCTAACTGATTTGAAATCAACTATACACTTTGTAACTCTAAACTACACAGTTGTCTGAGCTTTCAGACATCTAGTCTCGGGCGCCAATCTATTAATGCCATTTAAATACCCAGATTCCGACAAATCAATTCGTTTCAACTTCATAATTCACTTTTATGGGCAAATTAAGTAATCCCGGCGACTTACTTCAGAGAGCGATTTCCAGTATGTGTGCTGGTGCGCATATTGACAATGCAAATCTCATTGGAAATTACTCGAGTGGAGTAAATCAAATTTGCTTCAACCCCCAGGGAAATTGTCCCATACAACCGCTGGAAGTGACTGAGTAAACAAAACGAAAGTTGACTCGACTTGTTAATTTCATTTGTTTGGAACGACTCTAGCGGAGGGAAATGAGAAAATGCTCATGGATAAGTCATATGCCTAGACAAGAATAAAAATAAATAAATGAACTATGTTTCTGCCAAAATAATTAGAACCCCACTGTTTTTTACTTCCTGGTATAACCATTACGATGTTACATTTTCCCTTATTGCTCACCTGGTTACTACAATATTGTTTCCTAACTCCTGAGTTACTGTCTCTAAAGACGGACTTTTCGTATTTTCTCCGTTGCAAGCTTGCATGATTTGTAAATTAACTCCCCTGGCGTTAAGGAAGCGTAAATAAAGCGCCCGACTTTGTTTCCTTTCTTTATACCAGCAGAGAAAAAGAATTTTCTTTGTTAGAGGGCTTTAACGGTAAACACTGCGACTAATATTACAAACTGCGAACCATTTGACTATGGACTGTCCAGCTCGTTCCTAATCTCCCGGTTGCGTGCAACACACCTAAGTCAACTGGCCAATGGTGTACACTGTTAACGCTCATAGAAGTTGGCAAAACCGATCCTAGTACAATATCCGAAGTTTGTGCATGACTTCTGAATTCTCCAAAGGTAAATACGGCTATGAATAGGGTTTTGTTGGCCAAAAGATTTTTTTGTACTCGCATTATCCCAACCGCGCTTGCATGTGGAGGTCTGTCAAGTTGTTGATAGTATACATATACAGCTGCAAATTTGCGGTTGTGTTTATTGTCAATAGTGGTACCTCTGTCTGACGCTGGATACATGGTATGGTTTGAATTTGTGGCCCACAATTTACTTTCAGCTGCTACTGTAAATATTGTTCGACAGTAGTCTAAATCCTTTGTTACTCATTTGCTAGGTTAGTCCCTGACGTTTCAAAGGTGGGCTAAAATTTTAAGGTGGTGATAGGTCAATATTAAAGAAGATCCTATCAAAGTTACGAAAGACGCAAGAATGCAAATCAACTTGGCCAGATAAAGCTTTGTTGCCGCTAGCCGTCGGGTATCAAATAAAGTCTAGCAGGAAGGCTGTAAGCAATATCCGCGGTCAATAGATAAAAGAGCGCCAAATTCAGTCGGTCTGGTTAACTCAAACAAATCTAAACCACGTACCAAGCAGATAAAATTTTATTCGCCGACCTACATAGCAAAGTCACAATAGGTAGAAATTCGTCACATCTAGACTCACTAAGACAGTCTTCGCACACTCGGAAAAGCACTGTACGCGCGTTTCATCCTTTCGGGAATCGTCAGCAGTGCGCATTCCATCGGACTCTGGTAGGGTTCGAACAGGCAAGTTGACTGTTGCCAGTCCGTGGTTGAGACCACTGAGCTACGGGGGACGGCAACGACCACCGCAAATAAGTTGCTAGATGTGTTATAGCGCCGCTCACAGTTGAGTTGCAGATTCGAGCCCTACTAGGGTCCGATGGAATGCACAATGCTGACGATCCCCGAAAGGATGGAATGCGTACAGTGTTTTTCCGGGCGTGTGACAGCTGTCTGAGTGAGTGTAGATGTGACGAATTTCTACTTGTACCATTCAACTCCCCTACTACTCCTCTGTAATCAGTACGCAGACTAAACTGCTTATACTGCCATTAATTGGCGGCTTAAGTTTGGTAAGCTGGTCTCTTGGTGAGGGGGCTGCCCTGTTCTCTGCACCGTAGTAACGTGTAAGTCATTGGATAGCGAACGGCGCTAACTCACATCTAGTAACTTATTTCCGATGGTGGTTGCCGTCTCCCGTAGCTAAGTGGTCTCAACCACGGACTGGCAACAGTGAAGTTGCGGGTTCGAGCCCTACCAGAGTCCGATGGAATGCGCAGTGCTAACGATTCCCGAAAGGATGAATCGCGCGTACAGTGCTTTTCCGAGTGTGCGACGACTGTCTTAGTGAGTCTAGATGTGATGAAGTTCTACGTATACCATTCACCTCCCACTACTACTCCTCTGTAAAGTCATAATATTAGAATATATTTCCCGACGTGCTGTAGTCAAACGGGTAAAATCTCCATGGAATCACGGGCAATGCTGCTTTTCAACACAGCAAATATTCCCATTGTAATCAAATGAATCAAGGCCAGAAAACAGTTCAGGGTTAAGATATCTTTTCGGTAAAATCTCGTCAGACCCAAACTTTTACATGACACGGATTATGTGGGGTAAGCGTCAAATCGGGCTGGGATTGATTTCTTAGGTGTTTGAAAGGTCATCGATCTTGACCTTTCAAACACCTAAGAAATCAATCCCAGCCCGATTTGACGCTTACCCCACATAATCCGTGTCATGTAAAAGTTTGGGTCTGACGAGATTTTACCGAAAAGATATCTTAACCCTGAACTGTTTTCTGGCCTTGATTCATTTAAAATTTCCAGCTCAATACAAAAGTCCACAGTGTATCATTCTCGATGATCCTGCTCTAACTTCTTCGGATGATTTTTGTGTGTGCTACGTAACGATTTAACGTAAAAAGTACTAGTGGGCATGTTAAATTCTTCATTAAAATTCATAAACATATAGACAACATCTTCAGGGTCTCAGGAGGATCAAACCTGGTATGTCGTGTTGGTATTTGGGTTAGGGACCTTTGTCGTGTTTAACAAGTTTTCGTTACTAAAAGTCTACTTACCATCCCACAAGTAATTTTAAATGATGACATGATTTAGAGGCTCAATGAGGGCCATCGGTGTAATCTGAATGGTAAAGTGCATCAGATGAGGAGCTTTTCTACAACAAATATATCTAAATCGAAAGACAACCTTGAAGCGAGCCTTGAAGACGTTAGCGTTAGTACGACTCTAAACAAAGTTTGAGCGAAATGAATAATCTACGAGATCGGGAATACCATGGGCTAGTTTGGTACATCCGGTGACTAGCGTCTCTCATGTAACTTCATAGGGAACTATCCTCGTGCAAGCCAGACTTCAAGATTGCCACGAGGAGTTCCAAGTAACATTATGGCTGCTGGAACCCTAAAACACTTCCATAATCGGGATATGGAAAAACGGAAGCTGATGTCGATTTCCATCAGGTTTAGGCAGGGAAGTGAGACAGTCCTAAACTTGCGCTAGTTAAACAATTCAAATAGTCGCCAATTTCCAGTTATCACAGCAGTAGAAAAAGCGGGTATATACGTTGCGCTGCGCTGTATACAAAAGCAAACTAGCAACTCCAGGACAGCAGCTGAACCACAAGTGCCGATGCGTCTGTAGTTCTAGAAATGACAATCAGAAAGCCCGTACGTGCTTCTGTGAACTTGGACGTATTGCCTGGGAAACACCTAAGAAAACTAGCACTTATCACATAAAATAGGGACCGCAGCGTTAGCAAAATACGGACTTGTACCACCGATGGTATTCAATTCACTGCATGCAGTTGTAAACATTAGCATTTTAATCCTCGACGATAAATGGACTATATTCATTTAGATGCAACTGTTGCAATGGATAACTAAAGATTGCAGCACAGAATAGATTAAAAGTCTCGCTAACAGCCAAAACGCATTTAATATGATATACAACGGGAATCAACCGATAGTCAATAGAAAGGAAATGCTGTCATAAGATGGTACTATGTGATAAACAAAGTTGATGGCTTATGCCTGTTGTGTCAACGATTAATCCACGATGGGGACCATATCTTATGAATAATTATTTAACAGTAAAGACGCCATCGCCGTTTGCAACGAATAACGCCCCATGACTGTTGGTGGAAAACCAATATTCCCATAGCAAATCTAGTAAATACTTAGTCGACAAACCTTTCCAGCTACATACCCTACTTTTCACTTGGTGAAGGTCTATTTGAATTCAAACGTGGACACGATTTTTGCATTAGCCATTACCCTATCGCAACATTGCTGCCTGACTGCTCACATGTGTGTCCACGACAGCTGGTCTTGAGAATAGTTTGTGCTTTTCGCAAGCACCATTCGTTGTTCGGCAGTTCTCATGCTTCTGAATCCTTAATCTTAAGACTGGAGTCTCTTCAGAACTCACGTTGGTATACACTTATTTATTTGTACATTTGTTGGTCATTTCAAGCGCCCGACCCTACTAGACTGCTTGAATCTTAGCACTGCTCTTTTATACTTTTGTTAAATGTGTTATTTACTTGTACATTAGGATATTGTGCTGTGAAATGAACATGGTCATCTTTTCCTCATCCCAGATGTAACACATTGGTGAAGGTTTTTGCATGAGTTGTACACAGTGAATAGTTTAGCATTCAGGACGCAACAATAAACGGAGTTAAAGATGGCGAACCTGAGTCATTCTTCTTTAGATTGCTACACTCACAGTTATTTGCATATCGGCTGCTGTAGTGATTCAATTCGCCACACTTCAATTGTGGTGCTAACACCAAACAATCCTGAAGTTTGACTATTACCACAACCAAGGTGACAAATAGCCGTTTAAAAATTCGCTTTATCACTTCCTTTCGGTTGGATGGTTTAATAAGTTCACATTTTCTAGCAACTCATAGTAATTTTTATTCGCTTGTTGGTGGTTGCGCTCTCATACGCAACTACAGTTTTTTTATCAAACTTAAAACCCAAGCTTCCCCAGCCGGATATGCTCAGCATTTGTCGAAACCGATATAACACGACGTGTCCGCTTTCGCTATTGACAAGATAGTACGTTATCACCAGATAATCTTAATTTAAGAGTGCTTAAACAAACTACGTCTATTACCGAATCATTCAGTTTGA
Organism: Dicrocoelium dendriticum; assembly: GCA_944474145.2. Lineage (NCBI taxonomy): Eukaryota > Metazoa > Platyhelminthes > Trematoda > Plagiorchiida > Dicrocoeliidae > Dicrocoelium > Dicrocoelium dendriticum. Next base: position 68,215,635 of record OX104063.1, read on the forward strand.
ACTTATACGGCGGAGCTATCGGGATCTAGAAATAATACCTATGCCAAATGTTACCTTGGTAAAAATCTCAAGGAGGAAAAGTTGGAACAATGGTTTGCAATTAATCACTAAGCTGTCAAATTGCTTCCCCATGAACAGACCAACAGAGAATATGTCCAACTTAAAACTATGTCCCGATTGGGATTGCATGTCTCTATCAAAACACATGGTAAGTGCTCCGACACTCCACATTGAGCATATACCTATACGATATTGGAATCGCAAAACATTCCTTGTTGATCTGAATACCTACAGGCACTGAAGTCTATACCCCAGCTCTTGACGAATTACAATGATGTAGTGTGTAAATGAACAGTTGTTGGCGATGCATATAACTCGGATACCAATGGCATCCAATCCGCACAACAATCCCAATAGTATTCATGTGGCGAACCTTGCCTTGTGGCACCAAGTTCAGGTAATGTTTTAAACCCCGGTGCAGCAGTAAAAGGCGCTATCTCCCCCGGGTACCCCGAAATCTTCCAAATTGGTACGGGAAAATAAGGATGAAAAAACGCAAGAAGGGGAGTAAGAAAACGGGAAGGTTTGAGCAATAGCAATCAGACTCCAATCCATCCTGGTCGATGCAGTAGACATGAGGCCACTTGTTATCCTCTGCAATGGCCGGGGCAGCAAAAAATTGTTTGAAAAAGGGTTTATTGTGTTGCGTGGGAAAAATACTTTCAGAATCCCCAGGCTTTTACAGCAGAACCATTGGAGTTCTCAACCAAAGTCTTTGGTTCATAAACCTGACCGCAATGCACGGGTTTGGAAGTGGAATAGATGGGGTCCGTTTACGAAATAAGAAGCCACACTTATTTCAAACACTAACCTGGAGGACCAGGAAACTGAATTTGTCAGGCCTCTAACTATTGCCCAGTCTGGTATGAGTGGCTCTGAAGGCGGTAAAACACCCACTAGCGTAGCCCAATTCTTCGCTGAGACAAGCAAACCATCGCACCCGGTTGAGGTCCAGTCTCGTCGCGATGGATGGCAGAAGTATCAACAAGTAATCGACCAATAAAAGGTAATATGGTTATTCAATCTCGGAGAATAGATGACCGGAATACTTGAGAAAGTGATAGCTATTAGTACCCAAAAGTCAGTGCTTCGAATGAAACAGAAGCTAGAAAGGAATGTAGACAAAATCTTGCAACACAAACCAGCTAATGTAGATGATGCTTGTACATAGAATTTATTCAAATGAACTTTGACAGATACCGAAAGAGCAGTCATTGTGCGAGGCCTGCAAGTCACTTACAAAAATGCCATTCCAAATGATTTCCTTGCAGCACTTGAATCAACGCTGATCAAATCTAACATCGCAGCTGAGGCCCAACATGCATTTAGGCGCAACATAATCCCAGTGCCGAGTCACAAAGTGAAAACCAACATTTTGAGCGTTAGCGAGTAAAAGACGCTGACAAACAAGCCGATAAGGGATGTCTTACTGTCATAATGGAAAAAGCGGACTACCTAAAGAAAGTACAAGAACTGCTTGACAATGTGATCACCTACCAGCTGATAAGACTCTACAAAAGGTCTAAAGTAAGATAAAACACATTCTTCAGCCTTGAACAAATGGGACTGAGCATGGAGTTAGAACACAGCAAGTTGAAACCAGATGATTCAATACTACCACAGTTCTACGGCCGACCCAAAGTAGACGAAATCGGAGTTTCGCTTCGTCCAATCGTGGCTACATTACAACTGGGCTAAATTACAACCGTCCTAAAGAAATAAAAACGGCTCAGCAAATCCGAGCCAATCGGCGGAACAATTCCTTGGAAAACTTAGGGGAATAACAATAGAAAGAGACTAGATAATGATCTCCTCCGATTTTATAGCCGTGTTCACGTCAAGTGGGCCCATGCTGGCAAAGCAAGCAATGAGGACCCTGCTGGAACAACAAGGAGCGGTAAATGCAGGCAAGAGCATTGGAGTCACGCACAGGATGGAGTTACCTGATTTCTGTCTCACCACATATTTCACTTTCAACGGCCAAACTTACAAACAGATAATCGGCGGCCAAATGTGATGGCCAAACTCTGGAGTGGTAGCCGAGGAGGTGAGGCTAGCACTGAAACGAAAGGCACTGCCGATTGTGAAGCCCAAGCTTTGGATACGCTACGTGGACGATACTTTTGTTATCTTCAAACACCCTAGACTTCGATAAACGCAACAGCTAAATAATAGTAACAATAATAATAATAACAATAATGGTAATGACAATCATAATAATAACAATAACAATAATAGGTATATTTCTGTTGATGGGAGAATCTGTGTGTATAGTGGCACAGATCATTTTGTTTAGAAGGAGCTATGCTGTTGCATGGGTGACATGCATAAGTAGAGTATTGAGATATGAGTTTCATGTATTAACATTCTGGCGAAGGGTTGAGGCCAATGCCTAGTTATGAAAACAGTGGTGTTTATGTTTTTGGGCGCTTCTTGGAATAGCTCATCGAGGGATTTTTCCCATGTGAATATAGAGCTTAGGATAGTTAGATCAAGGTAATTGGCGAGTCTGCTACTAAATGTTGCCACATTGTCACATGACCTGAGTGTTATTGGTAGTTTATTCCACAGATACCTGTATCTGACCAGGAAGAAATTAGAGCGGACGTTCGTTCTAGCCTTCGGTATATTCAATGTAAAATCTTTGTTGCGAAACGCTCGAGTTGAGCAATATTGTAAATTAAGTGTAGGCAGGTTGGAATGGGTCTTTTTGTGTAACATGTTGAAAAACAGTAAAATATGATGCTTCAATCGTCGAATCCATAGTGGTTCGAGAGAAAGTTTATTGCAACCATCTCGATAACTCATATCAAGGTGTTTACAAATAAGATGTTTAGTAAATGACCTCGGTAGGTGCTGCACAACAATTCTGTCAGTTTTTTCATATCGTATAGTATGCTGCAGTATTCGAGGATGGAGCGAGTGATTAGTATGAAAAGCTCAATTCTAGCACGAGATGTGTGTATTTTGTTTGATATATTGAAGATAGACTGTCTGACACGTGCCACTTTGCCTTCGGCCTGCTTTGGGAGAAATTGAAGGTAGACGAGTACCTAATTCTAAGATCGCGCGTGGACAACTGTGTAGGGACGCGTTCATTGTTTGGGGTGATAGATCCTTCGGGGATGCAGCAGCCGTAAAACATATGCTTGATTTCTTAGACGAGAGGTTCATCACCCATGTGCAGCCCCATGACTCAAGGGAATGCAAATCATCTTGAATGGCCAGTAATGTCCCGTGAATCTCGTCAGGCCAAAGCTTATAGACCAGTTTGATACGGTCAGTAAATGAAAATAATGCACCATGTTTTACAGATGTCTTGGTGTCATTGATGTAAAGCAAAGAGAGTAAGGGGCCGAGCACTCTCCCCTGAATGACTTCACTGGTGATTGAGCGTGGAGAAGAGTGGTAATCACCTAAAGTGACTACCTGATGACGATAACTCAGGTATGACAATAGGCAACTTAGTAATGGGTCCCGGATTCCAAAGTTCTTCAACTTTACTAACAGTCGCTTGTGCGGTACTCGGTCGAACGGTTGGTGCATGTCAAGAAACAAGATTACTACTGCATGGCCGGAATCGATTGATTCTGAAAAGTGATTAAGGTGGTGCAGTTGACAGGTTGTATTTGTAGGCATGCTTATTCAGCTGAGCACTCCACATGTAATCTTGGTCACCGAAACATGGTGCTCCCTTGATTCATTGTATGCTACTTTAGGTATTCCTAACTATAATCTATTTTGAAAAGATCGCAGCATTAAGAAAGGCGGCGGGTGCATCGTATATCTCCATCGGAACTTCAGAGCGGAGCTTATTGATGACCCACAGTTAAACAATGTCCCAGAATCTGTATGGCTATCGGTCGCTGCAGCCTCCCCTACAATACTTCTCGGTTGAATCTACAGCCCTCAGTAAGCAACAGCCAAAGGTATCGCAATTATCTCCTCGGTACTTAATTTCGCATTGGTATTACCACACGGTCTATCGATAATCGCTGGCGATTTCAATTTGCCGAATATTACTTGGTCACCACAAACATCCTCCTCATTGCATAGATCTTTCTTATGGACTATCATAATTGGGGGTTGCACTCAGTGGGTTACCAGACCAACTAGGTCTGAAAATATACTGGATTTAATCTTCACCCTTGGCATTCCTGACTCACAAATTGATATCTTAGACAACCTTCCGGGTAGTGACCACAAGATGCTACACCTTTCCAGCCACTTAGAAATGAATACCAAACTCGACTCACCTACCCAGCATACTATACGAAGGATTGACTGGGATCATTTCCGAAAGCAGATCCGGTCCTCTGACTGGGATGGGTTTTTTCTCTCCACTAGCGCCCACATTGCAGTGGAACATTTCTACTACCAGATCAACCACATCCAAACTGTACATGTATCGCATAATAAACCTGCCATTCCTTGTCCTATGAATCTAAGTGTCACTCTGAATGACTTGAAAACGAGAAAACTGCTGGGGAAATTTAGAAAAACTAGAGACTTCTCACTAATATTACAGCTGCACGAATCCACCGCCTGCATCGAGCGATCACAAATGGAATGGATTGAAAAGGAAGAGGAGAACGCCTTGGAGCTGACATGCAAAGGAAAGGAACTGGCCAAATTACTCCTTCGTAGGGCTAACAATCCAATGTCTTTGCTTACAGAACTTATTGTTGAGGAGGGTCGCCACGTTAACGACCCAACTGCTATTTGTGAAGCGTTTAGCACTTTTTTCGCTGCTTCCCTGAACGTAGAAACCGACTCTAAACCTTGCTGCCCGGAACTTACAGCAAGCGGCATAGATAATGTCGAGATTTCTCTTTCGACCATCCAACAGACTATGAAGTCCATCAAACCACCGCTCAGTCCAGACTCTGACGGTATCCCCCATCAGTTATTAAACTTGGTGGACCTGACATACCACTGCTTTTGCTAAACATTTTCACTTTGTCCTATAATCTAACTGGGCCACGTGTTGCGCATGCCAGCCCACCGACTCCCTCGACGTGCCTTGTTTGCTCACCGGGGATGTGGGTGGAAGAAGAGGAGAGGTGGCCAAGCGATGACTTGGTCTAGAGGAATGAAGTCCCTCACTTCGGAGCTAGCCTCGGTTGGAGCTTCACGGCTCCCTGGTTGGGGTCCAAAAGACAGTGAACACGTTTGGCTGGATACACTTGCTAACATGGCAAGGAGCCGACCTCAGTGGCGTTCCTGCTGTGGGTTTCTTCGTCCCTCTCCATCCCTTTTAGCCTTCCCCTCCATCTACGATCTCAATACGTAAGGTAAAACAATAGATTTTTTTGCCTAGTAGCCGGCTGGTAGCTTACCGGAACGATGCCTATCCGTTGCTGGTAGCTCAGCTGGCATGCAACTGTCGTATTTATTTTTCCTTTATGTATTGTATGTATGTATGTATTCCCTTTATGTATTGCGGTACAATAGCGGAGGTGTTTTACCACCTCTAGCTGAGAACTGAGAACTGGTGCGAAGCAGCGAGTAGAGTGTGCTCTGTGTAGCTGCATCTTTCGTATAATGATGATGATGATGATGACCGTCTCGGCCGCCAGTGAACCAGCCCGTTCTGACAAAGTGCTGGTAACTGCTCAATGCGATACAAGGTCAACGGCCCCTGCTCCAATGAACCAGAAGAAGAAGCGGACTAAATCTGCTCGTAAAACTTTGAAGGGGCTTGAAGACCCAGGAACTAGTAAGACGCCGGCAATAGAGCAGAAAACCTACGCTACCGTTGCTTCAGCGTCGTTTGTGAAGACGGACAGTCCCACCGCCAGTGGTGAAAACAGCTGGTATAGGTGTCGACTCCAAGGCACGTGGGGTAAACACTCCCCGTCGTGCCAAATCTTTCACGGATAGTAGCGTTATATTCCGTAACGTTACTGAATCTGCGGCTGCTCTCCCAAGGGAACGCATGTTGGATGACATCAAGTGGCTGAAACTGTGTGTCAACAAGCTGCTTCCACCTAAATTCCCTGGTGTCACTGTCAGAAAGCTGACCATATTGGACAACGTCCCTATCGCTACGCCAAATCCACGGCCCCGACTACTTCGCGTGGTCCTTTCTACCCCGGAGGAACGCAAATCATTACTGCGGTTTGCATTCCAACTTAAGGGTAGTGGTGTCAGCGTTCAGCCGGACCTACCACTGGCGGATAGCTTGAAGTTAAAGGAGGGTATCAAAGACCTCAAAACTAGACGGGCGGCTGGTGAGCAAGGCCTCCGTCTGGTGGGTTTTCAGGTGGTCAGCCGGAAGTTACTTTCTGCCCTATCAGAACCCATCCTGATGGCGCACGACCCAGGGATGGTCGTGCCGACTTCCTTGAGGTAGTACTTGGCAACGTGCGTAGCCTAAGGAACAAGGTGCACGAGTTGGGTCTACTGGTAGACAAATCTCGTCCCGACATACTTGCTTTCACTGAAACGTGGTTGTCTCCGGATATCACGGACGGTGAGGTATGTTTACCTGGTTGCGCTGCTTAGAACTGATCGCTCCGTTGGTCGCGAAGGCGGCGTTGTACTGTAAGTGAGCTGTAACTTAGATGTGTTGAGGACCTGCACATTCCAGTTGTCGGATAAGACTGTTGAAGCCCTATCGGCTGTTTTGTGCACTTCCTCTACCCAGTTTACAGTTATAGTGATATACAGAAGTCCTGGAAGTTCTTCCAGAGGGATACTTGACTTTATTCGCACTCAGACTGCGAATACGTGTTTAGTTCTAGGGGATTTCAACCTCCCGGAAGTCTGTTGGGCCGATCTTTCTTGCAATTCGGCATTAGGAACATTCGGTGCAGACTTTCTTGAACTGACTCTCCAAGTGCATTTGCACCAGTTCGTGGCTTTTCCCACTGGGTATATGGACAACCAAATAACATCTACTTTAGATTTGGTTTTCGCTAAGTCCCTGGACTTCATGACTGATGTTTCTTTCCGTGCACCTCTAGGGTCCAGCGATCACGCATGCATATCCTTTCGATGTACTCTTTCAAGTCACCAAGAGACCGCTGTTGAATTACTTCCGAATATTTGGCGGGCGGACTTTATTGCAATGCGAGCTAAGGCTTTAGTTTTGCACTATGAGATCTCGATGGCTGACTCTGTCCAGTTAGCCTGGGATAAATTTAAGGCATATCTTACGGAGGTTTCCACTCTCTATATTCCACTCATGAGGAAGAGGGTTAAGGGTACAGCCTCCATGGATAGATACCACGGGCAAGTACCTACTCAAGAAACGGTCTAGATGCTGGCGAACCTACCAAACAGCTCCATCAGCCAGCACGTATGATAGTTATCGAGAGATTAGAAATAAATGTAAGCAGCATCTCAGAACTGCTCGTCTCCAGTACGAGCAGGGTTTAGCGGACTCGGCCGCAGCTAATCCCAAGAAGCTTTTTGCTTACGTTAAAAGACGCAGCGGGGCAAAACTGTCTATACCAGCTTTATTGCGAGCAGACGGGACCCGTGCGCAAACTGACTATGACAAGGTCTGTATACTTAGTGATCAGTATACTGGGATCTTTGCTCGGGAGACCACTTTACCACAGGTTGAATTGGTTTCAAGAGTTCCAGAGGATTCTTGCTTAGCTGAATTTAACATAATGGAGACTCAGGTCTTCGAGCTACTGCAAGGCATTAATCCCTCCAAAGCTTCCGGTCCTGATTCAATTCATCCGAAGCTGTTGCATGAATTGGCCACTGAGCTGAGTGGTCCGCTCACATGCGTGTTTTTAATATCGCTGGACAGCTGCAGCCTACCTTCGGAATGGAAGGAGGCAATCATCTGTCTTATTTTTAACGGCGGTGACAGCGCTCTACCCGCGAACTACCGGCCTGTCAGTTTGACAAGCGTAATAGTCAAGTTGTTTGAAAAGCTGATAAGCGATTCAGTGGAGAACCACCTGAATAGATTCAACCTTCTCAGTGTTGCGCAACATGGATTCCGCAAAGGATTTTCATGTCAGACTAATCTACTTGTAGCTCGTGAAAGCTGGGCCGAAGCGGTAGACAGTGGCCACGCTGTAGACGTGCTATTCGTAGATTTTTCGAAAGTTTTTGACACTGTTCCACATCTTCGGCTCTCACTAAAATTGAGATCTTACGGGATATCTGGTCGTGCCCTTCAATGGGTGTCTGCCTTCCTTGAGGGGAGGGAACAGTGCGTTCCGGTGGGGCGTAGCCTTTCGCTCAGGCAAGCTGTCCTTAGTGGCGTCCCGCAGGGCTCGGTATTGGGGCCATTGTTGTTCGCGATCTATGTAAATGACTTGTCGGGAGAGCTAGGGGTGTCATCACTAATGTTTGCTGACGACCTTAAGCTCTGGAATATTGTGGATATCCCGGGGGTCCTGAGGCAATTCAGCGTGCCTTAGATAGGCTCTGGGAATGGTCTACCTTACGGTTGATGCCCATAAATAGGGCCAAGTTCTCTGTTCTCCGAATCGGAGCTGCAAATTCTCCCACCCGATATGTTGTCCGCGGTGGTGAACTCCCTGTTGTCACTCAGCAGGTTGATTTAGGAGTCGTACACGCATCAGCACTTCATTCTGGAGACAACTGGAAGAAGGCTGTTTGTCGAGGGTTTCGTATGATGTGGTTTATCCGCCAATTTGTTTGTGAAGCTGTTTTCGGCATTCGTCCGACCCCACCTGGAATATTGTATTCAGACTTGTCCACCATGTCTTAACCGAGACAAAATGGACTTGGAGAGGGTGTTACGAGTGGGCACTCGGCTAGTGCAGGGTCTACGGGGACAGACGTATCCTGAACGCTTGCTCAGTTTGGGGATGTACTCAATGCACTACCGAAGGATAAGAGGGGACCTGATGTTCACTTATCGTATTTTGATAGGTAAGATTCTCCTGGACTTGTCAGGGTTCTTTAGTCCCGCTACGTTACCTAATCTACGCGGTCACCCACTGAAACTGCATAAGCCACGGTCTGATAGGATTAGGACGGAAACTCGTCTGTCGCGCCGTTATAGATGGCTGGAATTCGCTTCCAGATCAAGTGGTTAGGGAACCTACGGTTAAGGGTTTTGCGCGCCAGCTCGATGCTCTTGGGTGGCAACAGCAAGCTTTTCCTTTTTCCTAGCTGACTCACCTTCACTTTTCAGTTCTTTTTTAATGACTCAAATATCTTGGTATTCCACTTGCTCAGCTCTTTCCACATTAACGTTTGCCTTCTGAGTTTACTTTTTTCTCTTTCTTACTTCACGTAACCGGCCCAGCAGGGACTGCTAGGGCAGGGAAGGTGGGTAGTACTTGGTCGACCAGGGTATGCTTCCGGGGGTTTCGGGTTAGATCTATCAAGACCTCCAACACCTTATCATTTCCTGGCTCAACGATCAGCTCAAGAAGGAACACGGAATGGATTTTCCTATCGTTCCAGTGCATCTGAATCTTATATATATATATATGTGCCCTATGCTGAGGCTGATGTTGCATTCTTGATGCTTCTTCACCGCAGTTGGGCTAAACCAACTTACACTTAAACTAGGCCTTTTTAAGCTGGCTAAATTTCATTCCGCTTTATATGGTTTGTTCTGCCTCCCTGAATAATGTTCTATTAACTGGCCACGTTGCTTACACTAATTGCGCTTATCTTCGGTAATTTTGTTGCGTTTGTAGCATTTTAAGTAACTTGTGGACATTTCTTACTTATCACGGATTTGTTGCTAACCAACTTACTTCATATGGTAATTTAGCGAAGAGTTATGCCACCGTATCTGTATGCATTATTGGATTTATTTTATTTCAGCTTGTCGTTTAAAGTGAATGGCTGTTGTTTGATATCCCTGGTATGGTTGCGCTTGATGTGTATGTTGACAAGGTGCCTACCTGTCTATTACCCACTACATCGTTCATACTGGCTCCAGGAGACAGTTGGTCGTTGCTGGAGGGGACGGGGTGCACGGTTCTTGTGGCCGTGCTAGGCTCAAAGAGCGGTTCCATGCACTCAGTGTGGAGCGGACTACGGTCCAGCCACCGCCTTGTGTGCGGTTGATTCCCCAAATACAGCGTGCTTGTGTTTGCCTGTGAAGGAGTGTGGGCCGGCTCCGTTGATGAAACGTGGTTCCCATCCGCATGCCTCCCGGTCTTATTCCTTCGGGTTTACACTGGATATGGGGTATGTGGTTGGAGCTGTGGGTGGTGCAGCGCAAGCCATCCATGGTCCCTCTGTAGGCGCAGGCGTCCTGTGGCTTGCCACAGTGACAGGCAAATCCGAAACCGGATGCCGCCAACCATGTATGTATGTGCCCATGCTGAGGCTGATGTTGCATTCTTGATGCTTCTTCACCGCAGTTGGGCTAAACCAACTTACACTTAAACTAGGTCTTTTTCAGCTGGATAAATTTCATTCCGCTTTATTTGGTTTGTTCTGCCTCCCTGAATAATGTTCTATTAACTGGCCACGTTGCATACACTAATTGCGCTTATCTTCGGTAATTTTGTTGCGTTTGTAGCATTTTAAGTAACTTGTGGACATTTCTTACTTATCACGGATTTGTTGCTAACCAACTTACTTCATATGGTAATTTAGCGAAGAGTTATGCCACCGTATCTGTATGCATTATTGGATTTATTTTATTTCAGCTTGTCGTTTAAAGTGAATGGCTGTTGTTTGATATCCCTGGTATGGTTGCGCTTGATGTGTATGTTGACAAGGTGCCTACCTGTCTATTACCCACTACATCGTTCATACTGCCTCCAGGAGACAGTTGGTCGTTGCTGGAGGAGACGGGGTGCACGGTTCTTGTGGCCGTGCTAGGCTCAAAGAGCGGTTCCATGCACTCAGTGTGGAGCGGACTACGGTCCAGCCACCGCCTTGTGTGCGGTTGATTCCCCAAATACAGCGTGCTTGTGTTTGCCTGTGAAGGAGTGTGGGCCGGCTCCGTTGATGAAACGTGGTTCCCATCCGCATGCCTCCCGGTCTTATTCCTTCGGGTTTACACTGGATATGGGGTATGTGGTTGGAGCTGTGGGTGGTGCAGCGCAAGCCATCCATGGTCCCTCTGTAGGCGCAGGCGTCCTGTGGTA